>CM066326.1:60803616-61388446 GCA_033807775.1 Saussurea involucrata
AATAGTGGAAATGTCAGAAATGGACTTTGGTATTGTTTGTATTATGGTAGCTTGTACTCTTGTTCGGTAACTTGAGATGCGGTTGTCGGTGGACGGTTGCATCCGGGGGAAGGACTTAAAGTCATCGAGGTATTGGTATTAGTAGCTCGTTATGTGTAGTATTGAGATGCAGAAATGAAATGTTATCGGCGTCGAGCCTGAGTTTTGAGGGTGGTCTTGTAATGTTGACCTTGCACCAAGTAAGTCTCCAAATCTTTTCTCTTTCAAGTGAGGAAGACGGGGTATAAAATTGATTATGATACATTGGAAGAAGTAGGTTCCGTTAGGAACCATTGTTGTCGGGAAGGTTATGGAAGCATCTTTATGTCGTCTATGTTGAAGTCAGCAACTGGTTAAGATGTCTGAAGCTGAAGGCATTGTCAAGAGGTGGAAAGTTGGGAAAATCACCCTAATGTGTGTAGACGTAGGAGGTCATTCAGGAAGGATGTACTTGCATGATGGTGGACCACCTTGTGTGGGCGTTATGATTCTGGAAGATTGTTAATTGGATGAGTGTTTTTCCTTCGAGGGTTTGATGGTTCGTAAAAGGATGAGGTAATTAGCACAACCGAAGTGGATGCATTGATTATATCGATCTGTAAAAGAACGTGCCTTATCGTTTGGAATGGTTTCTTGAAGATTGCAACGAACCGACAAGGAATGAATATTTTTGAGTAAATTGGGAAATCATGAGTTGTAGTTCATCTAGATTCGGGGAAAGACAAAGTCGTGGGATAGACTTGATTCATATATTTATGCAGGTGAATATGAAGGCAAGATTGATTATGTGTACAAATGACCATGAGAACTTTGTCTGCAGTGTGATGTTGTAGGTGGAGGTTGTGTGGCTAAGTTAGTGGCATCTTTTGCCAAGGTAGAAGTGCAAGTCAGTGATATGGTAATGTGTTTTTAAAGGAGAATAAGCACAGATGGAAGTCCTTTTTCGGATGAGTTATGCAAATTGTTAAGCATGTTGTTGGGAGGCATGGATTGTAAGTTGGCGTTATGATATGGCTATTTTCAGAATAAAAAAGGTGGAGAGATAGTTGGTGGTTACCCAAAAGAGGAACCATGTGCTTTTGGTTGCGTGAGTCGTTGAGTGAGTTTATTTTGGAATCATTGAAAGATTGATGAAGATGTTGGATTGGTTAGAATACGATGTGGTGTAGTTGATATGAAATCTTTGGGGAATGTGAATTGTTCCTTGTGTACGAAGGAATTCTCTAATGTAACAGTTTGGGGGACAATAAGTGTGTAGTGGCTTCAAACACTAGGCGTTGTTTCGGGATGACTTCATTGTTTTCTCGAGTGAGAATGGTCGTGAAACCGTTTGGTTAGGCATATCCATGTGTATGTGCTATCGGCGCGTTTTATGTGATCGGAAAATAGAGTGGGCAATGTATTATACTAGCCGAAAGTGGTAGAGATGGTATGTTGAAATAAGTGAGTAAGTTGGAATTATGAAGTTTGTAAGTGACACCGGAATTGTGGAGTAATGTTTGCAGATTGTTATTATCGAGTACGTGAACTCTTGGGGGAGTGTAAGAAAGAGGATTTGTGCGTGTGTAGTAGTTCAAGGGTCAAGAAGAAACTAACTTGTGTGGTTAGTCGAAAGCATGCACCTGCTAGTGAGCGGCTCTTCGGAGGCATGAGCAGGCCCGTTCCTGGCATTTTTAGGCCCTGGGCGAGATGTAAAAATGGGCCCTCGATAACTACAATTTTTTTTTCAATATATTGTTGATATAATCAAAAGTAACATTGAATTTAAGAGATACTAATTTATATAAACCTGTTTCCCGGTATTTCTAGCGCAAGATCAATCAATAATTATTTATAAACTAATATTATCTATCATATCATTTTTACATAAACATCGCCAATCCGTTCCACCATCAAAGACATATTATGATATGCCTTTAATATATAGATTGAAATCATTTGAGGTCACTATGTTGACCATTCAGAGTAACATTTGTTAGGGCATTATTGTAGCTATCAAGACAGTATTAATATCTTGTACTGTTCTTCTTAGTAGAGGCATGGACATGTCATGGCCCTACTATATAAAGAAGACTCCTTTGTTAATTCCATAACACTTGTAACACTTGTAGCATTTGTCATTTGTACTCATTGATCAATATATGGATGACAAGTTTGCACTCTAAATTCTCTCTCTACATTTTGATTGCTAGATTCTGGATTTATCAATTGGTACCAAGTTAGGTTCGAATTCCGTGGTTCCCCACCCATCTACGTCCGAATTCTGAGGTGAAGTTTGCAATTGTATTCGAATTTGTCTAAGTGTTGATTTCGCACCAAGCTAAGTCTGAATTCAAGGATTTCGTACTCAGTTGCATTCGAATTCATTGGTTTCGCACCGTACTACATCCAAAATCTGAAGATTTCGCACCGTATAGCATCCGAAATCTGAAGGCTTTGCACCATATTGCATTCTAATTCTGTTGGTTTCGGACCCTTGTGTTGAAATTTTTGAACAGTTTATTCTAAGTGTAATTTCTGTTACACTTACTGCTTGATCTTCTGAACGATCATTTTCTAGCTATTTGAAAAGATGTCGAGAGATTTACTGAGTATGGGATCAAAGAGCAAGCCTCCAGTTCTTCAAACTGAAGAGTATTCTCAATGGAAAAAGAGAATGACTCAATTTCTGAATCATCAAAACAGAGAACTCATGCTGTCTATTCAAAATGGTCCCTACAAAGCATACATAGATATTGGTGGTATTGCTGAAACTGCTACAAGTCAGTATGTTCCTCCAAGAAGAGTTGAAAAAGAATACAGATATTACAATGAAGCTGACAAAGCTAAAGTTGAAATTGATGAGTTAGCTTTGACATACCTGACCCAGACCATCCCAAATGATATCTACAATCGAGTAGATAGTCGTAATACAGCTAAGGAAATATGGGATGATTTAGAAAGGCAGTTTGAGGGATCATCAAAATCCATGAAGACCAAAAAGAATCAAAGCATCAATGCTTATGAAGGGTTTAAGGCAAAAGAAGGCGAATCATTGAAAGAGACCTACAATCGCTACAACATCATCCTTAATGATTTGAGAAGAAATGGAGTCGACAAATCAGAATCGGAGATAAACTACAAGTTTATCAAGAATCTTCTACCAGAATGGGACTCATACTCCATTCAGCTCCAAATGTCTAGGGATATGGATGAAGAAAAGTTGACCGACATTTTCAGTATTCTTGGTCAACACGAAGATAAAGTAAAAGCAGTATAGGAAAAGGATAAAAAGGTCGAAGAGTCTTTAGCCCTTCTGAGTGAACATAGGAAGACTGGATCTGTGAAAACAAAAGCTTTGATTTCTGGGATAAGCAAGAAAAAGATGAGTTCTGATGATGATTACAGTAGCAGTTCTGGAGATGATATGGAGGAAATAGCTGAAAAGTTGGCTTTATTAACAAACAATTTTCAAAACAGGTTTGGGAAAAAGAAGTTTTATTCAAAAACCAGACCTGATTTCAACAAAGCTAACAGATATAAAAGATTTGAGAAAAGGAATGAGAAAAAGGAGGAAGAGAAAGAAGAGAAAGAGGAGAATGAGGAGAAAGTTGTGAGAAAGGAGAGGGAAGAAAAGAAGGATAGAGATGACCGAAACTGTTTCAACTGCGGAAAACCAGGTCATTTTGCCAGAGACTGTAGGCAAAAGAAGGTCAAGGATTCTGAATATTATCAGCGTAAGGCACATCTAGCAAAATCCAAAGAAAGTGGAAAGCTTGTCAATGCTGAAGAGGAAATTTGGCTTTTGGATTCTTCTGATGATGAAGAAGTGCATTTTACTGCAGTAAAGCACAGTCTGATGGCAAAACTGAATGAAGAAGACCAGGAATCCGAGGTATCATTTTTATATCCTTCCAATAATTCTGATAATAATGATTCTGAAACTGAAGATGATAGATATGAAGAAATGCAAATCGTGATACTTGAACTTAATGAGAAATTTGAAAAAGCTCAAAAGAAACTTGAAAAAGTTCAAAAGAAACTTGAAGAAGAGAAAAGTTCAAAGTTGAAATATCATGATGAAGCACTTCTTTATAAAGCTTTAGCTGAAGATAGAGAACAGGAAAAAGAAGTTATTAGATCAAAAGTTAAAATGCTTGAATCTGAAATTTCCGAGTTAAAGAAGAAAATGAAAGATATAAATGATGAAAACATAAATTTTCAGTTCAAAATTAAAGTTCTTTCTGAAGAAAGAAAAGATGCTTTTGCAAAGATCAAGGAACTAGAAGATTTAAATTATAAAAGAGGTCAGACTGAGCAAACTCTGAAATTACTAACTAGCAACCCAAAAGATACTAGATTTTATAATCCAAAAATGGGTCTAGGATTCTCTGATGTAGAGGTTCTCAAGAATGCACCTGAAAATCTTTACACAATTGAAAAATTGGGTGAAGGTTTAAAGGAAACTCTTAAAACTAAAGAACCTGAAATTCAAAGTAAGGTTTTGAAGCAAACAATTATAAAGGAGATTCCTCCAATTTCACAAGTCTTTGTTAAATCAAGTAACGAAGTCTTACAACAAACTATAATAACGGAGGTTCCTTCAGTGACACAAGCTTTTGTTAACACTAATAATGAAAGTTTGAAACAAAGTGTTGCTGAAGATGTTGCTTCAAATCCTTCAACTCCCATTTCAAACAAAGAGGAAGTAAAAACGGATAAAGGTTCAGAAGAAAAGCCTAGATTTAATACTACAAACTTCAAATACGATGAACTAAATTCTAGTTACAAACCCAAAAGGGTTGAACTAACTGAATTTAGTTTATTATTTTCAAAAGAATCTGTGGCTAAAACAACTAATGAACCTGAATCTGTTAAATCTGAATCAAGTGTTGAATTGGAGTCAAAAATAATATCAGATTCTGACGAAAAGGAGTTTGTTCACGATATCTCTTCTGAATTTCCTGATTTTAATTCGACTTTACTTAAAATTGTAGATTTAGAAAATCAAATTTCTAAATTACAATTAAATTTTGAAAAATTAGAGGATGATTATGAGAATATTGGAATAGATCATGATCACATTCAAAAGGTCAATCTTGATTTTAAAAATGAGATTCGACGACTTGAATCCCAATTATTCGAATCATCAAAATCTAAGGATTCAAAACCTTGTGAAAAATGTTCAAAACAAGCTGAATTCAAAGATCAGAGTAAATCTTCAAGTACAATTGATTCTGGTGCAAAAGAATTTTTAGAAAAAGATAAGCTTTTTGAAGAAAACGAAGTACTTGTTTTGAGATGTGCAAAACTTTCAAATCAAGTTTCAGATTTTGAGAAAGTGCTTTTTCTTGAAAAAGAGAAGCATAAAAAGGAAAGAACTGAGCTTGAAATTGAACTGAAATATTGTGAAGTATATCATAAAAAGTTTTCATCAAATATATCTAATGTCAAAAAGGAACAAGAACTGAAAAGAAAAGAAAAAGGAAAATTATTCGAAACGAAATCAAATTTGTTTCCAAATAATTCCTCTAGTTCTAAGAGTTCTAACAATGTTTCTCATTCTTTCTCATAAATGGATGAAGAAAAGTGCGTGGATCTGAAGGAGAATGTTTCAAATAGCAAGAATAGGAATACCGATACTGAGAAATGTATTTCTTCAAATAAAAATTGTATTCATTCGTGTAATGTTTACAAAGTTTGTGAAAATAAAAAATCCGCAATTTCTGATTCTACTTTGTTGACACAAGCAAAAAGAAGAATACATTGTGCTCATTGTTGGGATAACTATTTCAAGCTAAATAGAAATGATCCAAAGAACAAAAAATCTAATACTTCATCTTTTTCTTTAAAATCTTCAGCAAACAAATTTGCTAAAGTGTTCGGTTTCAGATCAAACAAACAGAATAAGAAGAAAGAAACAAAAACAGTTGATGTAAATATGGTTTGGATTCCCAAAGATCAACTCAACAAACCAAATTTACAAAATAACCTTACTTTTAAAGGCAAAATTCAAGGTTCATCAACTGTAATAAACAAACTGATCCGTACTAACAAGAAAGGACCCATACAGATATGGGTACCTAAGATCAGGTAATTTTCTTTTTACAGGACCGTCATGTGTGGGTCATTGATTCGGGAGCATCTAGACACATGACGGGGTACAAGCACTTATTGCACGATTTTACTGTACATCCTGGCGGATCGGTAGGTTTTGGAAACGACTCCAAAGGTCACGTTCGAGGCTTCGGAACGTTGAAGAATGACTCGATGCAAATAGAAAAGATCTTGTATGTTGAAGGATTATGGCATAACCTTTTCAGTATTAGTCAATTTTGCGACAAGGACTGTAAGGTAATTTTTGACAAGAATTTTTGCTATGTTGTGGATGAGAACTGGTCAGAGATTTTCAGAGCAAAACGATGCGGCGATCTATATATGACAGATTTTGCGACTCTTGTTGCTTCCAATCAAGTTTGTCTTGTTTCAAAAGCTTCACAAGACGAATGTTGGTTATGGCATCGAAGACTTTCGCATCAGAATTTTCGAAGCATCAACAAGCTCAGAATAGATGGATTAGTTTCCGGGCTTCCTGAATTGAAGATTGACAAAGTTTCTATCTGTCCGGCGTGTGAAATGGGAAAGGTGAAACACGTCTCGCACAAATCCAAAACTTTGTCTAACTGCAACAACGCCTTGGAATTAATTCATATGGATCTTTGTGGCCCGATGAGGACTTAGTCAATGGGGGGAAAGAAGTACATATTGGTTATGATTGATGAGTACTCACGCTACACTTGGTTGGATTTTCTTCGACTCAAATCTGAAGCACCTGAGCTGATAATCAAGTTCATCAAAAAGATTCAAATTCTTCTACAACGTCCAGTTCAAAAGATAAGGAGCGACAACGGGACTGAATTCAAGAATGCGACTCTCCAATCATTTCTTGAATCCGTTGGCATCTCTCACAATTTTTCTGCACCAATTACTCCACAACAAAATGGAGTGGTTGAAAGAAAGAATCGGACGCTTGTGGAAGCAGCTCGGACTATGCTTGCCTATTCGGGTCTTCCTCCAAGTTTATGGGCTGAAGCAGTTTCCACCGCATGCTTGACACAAAACAGGACAATTATCAATAAACGTCTTAATAAAACTGCATATGAAATAATCAATAATCGCAAACCTAACATCAAATTTTTGCGTGTTTTTGGATGCAGATGTTTTGTCCTAAAAGATCGAGAACACCTTGCAAAATTCCAAGTCAAGGCTGATGAAGGGGTTTTTATTGGCTATTCCTTGAACTCAAAGGCATATCGGGTCTACAATAATCGAACAAAATCAGTCATCGAGAGCATCAACGTTACGTTTGATGAGACTGTGACCTTGACTTCTGGACAACACAGTTCAGAACTCGGACAGAAATCTGAAGCTTCTACTAAAAAAGGAGTAGAACCTGTGGCAAAACAGTTTTCTAATTCAGTATTAGATAATAATAGTACTAAAGATTTAGATTTGTTATTTCATGATGCATTTATGGATTATTGTGCAGATATGGAATCACCCATCACATCTGTAAATGCATCTCCACAACAGAAGAGTGTTAATGTCTCCGGTCCATCTGACGATGTCGGTGCTAGTACTTCTGGGGCAACCAACGAGACTTCAAGTGAACCTACAACTATTCCAGTTTCTGAACCTGAAATTCAGCCTGAAGTTCCGGTTTCAGTAAACACATCATCGGAGGTTTCTACACATGAAATACAATAACCAGAAGTTAATGTACCAGAACCGACACATATATCTTCAGCTGAATCTACTGAAGAGATTCTTGCAGTTTTGGATGAGAATGATTCTTCGAACACTCGTGTAGAGATTCCAACTCTTCCCAGTACACATAAATGGACAAAAGCACACCCCCAGCAGATATTATTGGTGATCTCAATGATGGAGTGAAAACACGATCTGCGACTACAAACGAATGTTTGTATGTCAACTTTCTAAGCACGTTAAAACCCAAGAAAGCATCCGAAGCTTTACAAGATCCAGATTGGATAAACGCCATGCAAGAAGAGTTAAATGAGTTTAAGCGTAACGAAGTTTGGCATTTGGTGAAGCGTCCTAAAGACAAGACCATTGTTGGAACTAAATGGGTTTTTAGGAACAAGAAAGACGAAGCAGGAATTATAGTCAGAAACAAAGCAAGACTGGTTGCAAAAGGGTATAATCGACAAGAAGGAATAGATTATGATGAAACCTATGCACCAGTAGCAAGGATTGAAGCCATAAGAATTTTTCTTGCATATGCCGCGCATAAAAGCATGAAGGTATTTCAGATGGACGTCAAATCTGCGTTTCTGAACGGAATACTTCATGAAGAGGTTTATGTAAGTCAACATGAGGGTTTTGTAGATCCAAAATATCCAAACCATGTCTACGTTTTAGACAAAGCACTCTACGGTCTGAAACAAGCACCAAGAGCATGGTATGAGACTCTGACTATTCATCTGCTTGAAAATGGATACACCAAAGGTATAATAGATACAACTCTTTTTCTCAAAAGAAAAGGTAAAGATTTAATGTTAGTACAAATATATGTTGACGCCATTATATTTGGATCTACGAATCCCGATATGTGTAAAGATTTTGAAGAGGTGATGAAAAGCCGCTTTCAAATGAGTATGATGGGAGAGCTAAAATTTTTCCTTGGACTCCAAGTGACTCAATCAAATGAAGGCATTTTGATTAATCAATCAAAATATATAAATGATATGCTTAAGAAATTTGACTTAAATTCCTCTTCCACCATGAAAACTCCCATGGCTACCGGTAAGCTTTTGAACGATGATTCATCTGGTATATCAGTCGATCAAAAGTTATACCGTGGCATGATTGGATCTTTACTATATCTAACGGCAAGTAGACCGGATATTTTGTTTGCAACATCCTTTTGTGCACGTTTTCAAGCTAACCCGAAGGAATCTCACCTTGTGGCTGTAAAGCGAATCCTTAGATATCTCAAAGGCACAAAGAAATTGGGTCTTTGGTATCCTAACGATTCTGGGTTTGAGCTAACTGCTTACACAGATGCAGATCATGCGGGAAATATGATGGACAGGAAAAGCACATCTGGTGCTTGTCAATTTTTAGGAGATAAACTTGTAAGCTGGTCATCAAAGAAGCAAACTTGTGTATCAACATCTACGGCTGAAGCAGAGTATGTGGCCGCCGCTAGTTGCTGTTCACAAGTAATTTGGATGAAGACTCAGCTAAAGGATTATGGATATATCTTCAATAAGATCCCAATTTATTGTGATTCCAAAAGCGCAATTGCAATAACTGAAAATCCTGTTAAGCACTCCAAAACGAAACACATAGATGTCAGGTACCATTTTATCAAAGACCATGTTGAGAAGAGAACTATAGAAATGCATTTCGTACCAACAGAACTAGAACTTGCTGATTTATTTACAAAACCTTTAGATGAAAAAAGGTTCACCTTTCTAATCAGCAAACTAGGAATGTTGAATACTTAGGTATTTCTTAGTTTTTTCTTTAAGACATTGAGGAGGAGTATATGTTCTTGTGTATTTAATTATATTCATCTTTTGAGGGGGAGTTTGAATTTTTTCATAAAGTGATACAACTAACTGGTATGGACTTATGTTCTATGAGTACCAAGTTTTCATCTGTTTGTGCAGATTTTACTGAAGAAGAGACAACTGATTATGCATCTGTTTAGGGGGAGCAGATTGGCATAAGTCTGTAAGTATTTAGTATATAGTTAAAAAAAATTAATTTTGAGAGAGTTTAAGTAAAAGACTTCAAAGATTTTATTTGATGTAAGAGTTTTTGAACAGTTTGAAATCTTTTCTGAAAAAGTTGTATTTTTTTTGAAAATCTTTGAGATTTCGGATCTATAAGGAATCGAAACCAAAGGTTTCGAACCCTTAAGGATGTGAAACCTAAGTTTTCGAACCCTTAAGGATGCGAAACCAAAGGTTTCGAACCCTTAAAGATGCGAAACCTAAGGTTTAGAACCCTTAAGGATACGAAACCAAAGGTTTCGAACCCTTAAGGATGCGAAACCAATGGTTTCGGACCCTTAAGGATGCGAAACTATATGGTTTCGGATCTAGAAGGGTACGAATTCAAATTTTTTAAAAAAATTTCAACTTTATCTGATTCTAATTCTTTTGGAACTTTTTGCATCTTTGTTCATGCAAATTGTTCAGATGAACAGTGCCATGTCTATTTTTCAGACATGCCTTTTTCTACTGTTTGCCAAGTGGGGTACTCTAAATCGTGCCAAGTGTCCAATTTTTTTTAAGTATAAATAGAGTTCAAAATATCATTTCCCACTTTTTCACTTCTTGCAAACGATTCGAATCCTCTCAAAGAAAGCACTGTTCATCATCTTCAACCTCAAACTTCATCTGTTCGATTCACACTCATCAGGTAACCATTTCTATTGATTTTAGTTTCTTTAGATTCGAATTCTTCATGAGAATCTTTCTATCCATGTAATTTCATCAAATGAAATCATTTGTTATGTCTATTTGTGTGAAATCAGTCTGTGGTCTTCATGCGTGTTCTTCATAGTTATGCTTGTTCTTGAGTCTGCATCATGTTAGATCAAGGGATTTTAGGATTTCGAACCCTTCTTAGGTCAGAAATGCTTTTAGGGTTTCGAATCATTCTTGTTCTTGATACTAAAATGTATGAAGTCCTTATTTCAAATCCTTGTTGATACGAAATCATGGACATTTTTTTGAAAAAGGGTTTGTGTTAACATGTCATAGTTTCGAATCCATCAGGATACGAAATCACTGGTTTCGAATCCTTCTGGATACGAAATTATTGGTTTCGGTTCCTTTTGGATACGAAATCTGGGGTTTTAAAAGATGTCTTTGGAAATGTTGAAATCAACTCAGTCGTGGTTTCGGATCCGTCTTGATTCGAAATCCTTGGTTTCGAATCCTTCTTGGTTCGAAATCCTTGGTTTCGAATCCTTCTTGGTTCGAAATCTTTAGTTTCGAATCCTTCTTGGTTCGAAACTCATTGGTTTCGGATCCTTCTTTGTTCGAAATCCTTGGTTTCGGACTCTTGTTCATCCGAATCCATTGTGTGCGTATGTGTGATCCGAATCCTACACTTAGAAAGTTTCAGAAATATTTTCAAATTATTTTTCAAAATGATAACCTTTTTCAGAACTGTTTTTTTCTAAAACAACATTTCAGATGGCAAATCAGGAAGAACAAAGCCGTGTTCAGGGCTTTGGTGAACATGTTCCGAGAATACCCGATCCGACAGCTGATGTTCCTTTACCATCAACGCGATCTGTACATCAATCACAAGCCGGAGTTCATCCCGATCACTTAATCATTCATCCGGTCAACTATGTACATATCATCTTCAACAATCATCATGTTGATTTTGACAAGATCAACATTCATCCAGTGGTAAAAGAAGTGCTCAGAAATCACCCGCTAGCGTACGCATTGACTAACACAGTCAATGTGCCTATGCTATATTTACAGCAAGCCTGGAAGACGATAACCACATCCATGGAGAACGGCATACTGATCTTTCTATTTCAGATTGATGAATTTATCACGAAGCTCGACTTTCAAAGACTGAGACTTGTACCGAGGCTACCTGAGCCTGATTCTAGAGAAGGAAAGACTGAATTCGATGATTATCCGTCTGAGGAGGAAGTGTTTGAAGGCATACGCGCAATAGGATATACCGAGAATTTAACACGAGTGAAGGATTTTAATAAGGCGCATCTACCACCTTTGTACTATACAATCTTTTCAATTCTCATCCGGTGCTTAACAGCCAAACATTCGGGAACTGACAGTGCCAGTATCGGATTTCTGAAGTTATTTCATGCGGTGGTATATGATCTTCAAGTAGATTATGCAGCCATCTTCTGGCATGAACTGAACGAAAAGATCGAGCTACGTCGTCAAAACAAGGGAAAGCCTTACATTCCGTACATGAGGTTTCTTCAAATCATCATTCAGAGTATGCTTCGTTCTAACCGAGAAATTCCACGAAGAGTAAATCATCCTTCTGTGCCCGAGAAATCAATGCAGTTCATTCAACTA
This sequence comes from Saussurea involucrata, assembly GCA_033807775.1. NCBI lineage: Eukaryota > Viridiplantae > Streptophyta > Magnoliopsida > Asterales > Asteraceae > Saussurea > Saussurea involucrata. The sequence continues at coordinate 60,815,745 of CM066326.1, forward strand.
CCAAAGAGGAAATATGCCTATGAAATTCCATTACCGGAAGGGTTCCTTTCATACGCGGATCAGGACGCTGAGTGTATCATTGATTATAGAGAGTCTATGGTCCGGCCAGCACCGGAGGGACCTACCCAAGACTCAACCCTTAGGCGAGAGGAGTCTGTGAGGGTTCAGGATGCAAGGGCTACTGAACGGGGAGAGTCGAGGGAAAATACCAAGAGGGGAACTGGTGGGGGTCAGTCACCTGTACTTGAAGATGCAGGGTCATCGTCTGAGGACACACATATAGATGACCTTGTACAAGACGATTCTGAAGAAGTAGTTCCTAAACACATTGGGGATGCTCCTTTAGTTGAGTATTATGATGATAGTACAGAGTCTGACAACGCGTCTGATCCCGCGGAGGAACAAAATGATGCAGATTCTGATGATAACAATGATGGCAATGATGGAAATGATGGTGCTGATGCAGAAAATATGTTTGGTGATGTTGCTGATATTCTAGTGTTTCCACAAATGAATTTGTCAGCTAATATTGATGTGGAAGAGCTCAACTTTGATGACATGCCATTGATGTCTACTCAAGTTAGTGAAGGAATGGGAGGTATAAGGAGAACCGAGGGAGAATTAGTTGAAAATATATATGAGTCTGCGAGAGAAAATGAATAAAAAAAATATGGAGAGTGTGAGAGCTACCAAACATTTCTATACCAGAAGGGCAGCCACATCCACCACCAGATCTCATTTGTTGGGATCAGGTGTTGAAAAAGACGTTACTCGCCCAGTAACGCAATTGCACACCTTAGCCAGCCATTCAGCTTCTTCTCAACAAGAAGCTGTCTCATTTTCTCACGGGGATTTAGCACATAATCTATCCGGATCTCACTTGGAGATTTCGGGTATTGAAACAGAGCGACCTCCTCCCCGGTCCTCGACCTTCATTTCTGCACATGTTGAGAGTCTAGTGCCTATTGCTAACATTTTTAATTCTTTGAATAGGACACTTTCTGGAACAACTGATGCGAGTCTTCGTGACCCATCCGGAACACTCATAGTAGATCCTCTCACAGGACTACAAGGACAGAGTGGAAATCCTACCAGTGCTAACACTATGCCAACACTGAGCGTAGGTCACACAGTTGAAACAACTGTTGTGTCAACGACGAACCTAAGTGGTGCCGGTGTTACTTTACCCGTCTTCGTGACAAGGGATATTCTCGACGGCGCCCTAAAGGCTGTTGAGGAAACATTCACACGGGAGTTACAAGGGGTGAAAAATTTATTGAAAGGAAAAGGGCCGGTAATTGAAAAGCCCGTTGTACGTTCACGACCAGAAATTTTCTTGGCTCCGCCTCGTGTAACTCATCCTCCTCCAGTTCAACAACCTCCAATTGATCAAAATATTGATGAGTTAAGAGATCTGTTTTATGCTAAGCTGATGTCCATTAGCCCTGAAGATCAACAAAGTAAAACTCTATTATCGCTACTACAGAACTTCCAATCTACACCACCTCCACCACCACCACCACCTCTACCTACACCTACATCTACAGTTACATCCACGGAGTTCCAAACCTTATCCACAGAGTTTACTTCTTTCAAGTCAACAGTTGTACAATCTTTGAATGATATGAAGCAGTCCTTAGATGAGTTGAAAGCATTACTGAATCAGAGTTGCAAGACTCAAGCCCATGGTTTGAAACGAAAGCATGATCAGGATCCCGATGATCATGATCATGAGGGGGAGATAAGTAAGAAGAGAAGGGCTGAGTGTGAAAGTTCACAAGGCCAAAAGAAGAATCCAATTGTTGCTGAGATTTCTGATATGTTTGAATCTGGAGCTATGGGTGATGAAAGCGGAAAACAGATTGTATTATATGTTGATCCGAGTGTAGAACCGACGGTTGAAAAGCCTGAGGTAAATGAGGAGGAGATAAGGGAAGTGGTAGACAGATTTGTGGAATCTGTTGAATTGATTGAAATCAGTTCTGGTGATGAAGGTGATGATCTGGCAAGAGAATATGATCAGTATTGGAAAGTAAAGGAGGAAGCTGAACCGTTCGCATTGCTTACTTATGAACCAGAGGATCAAGGTGTTGGGTTCACACAAGATGAGGTAGACATACTAACTGAAATCTATGGGCCACAAACTCCTGAAGAAATAACTGTAAGTCCTATACATTCACCTGAACATATTTCAAGTACCTTTATACCCGTTCAATCTGATGTTACACCTTTATCTTTTAACCTAAACCAACCCAGTTCAACTCAAACCACTACACCAGTTTCTGAACCAATTCCAACTTCTGAATCCATTCCTATTCAACCTGAATCACAACCTATTCATGATCCATTCTTTAAATAACCAAAACTTGAAGATACCGAACCTCCATCTTCTACACCTTTAGTACCACCTGTCATTCCTACTCATGACGAAGCTGGTCCTTCCAATACAGCTGATCAACCTGGTCCATCATCCTCACGGAGCAGAAAATTGTCTGAACTTGAACAGCGTGAAAGAACTTTGTATTTGAGAACACCATTCTTGGAAGAGTCTGAAAGAAGACCGTTTGTGCACAAAATTAGAAGTTTGAATCCCTACGCCGTGTTGGGAATTACTGATCAGACAGCCGAATACAAGTTCGAGTATATGTATTTTCTGAGAGACAAGTGCCAAAAGAAAAGAGAGGTGAGGAGCAAGAAATTTATTGTGACCATAAAGGAGGTAACTGCCAGATTATATTACAAAATGTGGTATCCAGAGTTTGTTGTTCAGAGGCAGGATTGTAGGGATTACAGATTCTCTGAAGCTGATTTTTGTCACCTAACGATGGAAGATTTTGAGTTCATGTATCATCATTTCAGAGATCTTCAGATCAGAAGGGAAAATGTGACTCTCGCATTGAATGCCATCAAAAGGTTTTTGAGAAGACACGTCTTGTTCACACAGTGTCATGATTTACAAATGGCCGTGGAGAGTTATCAACCAAGAGTTAACTTGTTGAGGCCTAATCAAGATTTTCCTGGATTAATGAAGATGGCACTATTTGCTGTGATTGGAGAACTAGAGTTTGGTGTTGTGTTCAGAAGTGGTGGAAATAAGATATTCATTCGGTTTAATGAGTTGGAAAAGTATTCTGACGGTACGCTCAAGATTGTAAGACTTCAGTTGATAGAAAAGCTCAAAAGACATGATTCTGAACGAAAAGTTACTTGGATGTCTTCAAGACCTAGAAGAGTTTTGTCAAGAGCCATTGAAGAGATAGATGAAAGATTGAATTTCAGAATGGCTATGCGAAGAATTGAAACGCATCTTGGGTTTCGAAGAAGAAGACCCTTTCTGCCTTGATAGCTAAGGGGGAGATTGTTAGGGCATTATTGTAGCTATCAAGACAGTATTAATATCTTGTACTGTTCTTCTTAGTAGAGGCATGGACATGTCATGGCCCTACTATATAAAGAAGACTCCTTTGTTAATTCCATAACACTTGTAGCATTTGTCATTTGTACTCATTGATCAATATATGGATGACAAGTTTGCACTCTAAATTCTCTCTCTACATTTTGATTGCTAGATTCTGGGTTTATCAACATTTTAAGTAAATCAACATAAATCAGTTGAGTTTTCTACATGTTACCTGGTGTTAATCAGTTTTCATCACCGTTTTAAACTTTTAGAGTTGAAACAAACTTTTTAGAACCATTAATCTTAGAATCAAAAGTCCATGTTGGTGTTATAGTTTGAGAATCTATTCTTGATTTAGAGATAAGAGAGTACTTAAGATTCTTGCACTCAGTATTAGGTAATAAGGAGTCAATAATGTATTAAAAAAGATAGTTTTGAAATCCTGAATATAGATATAAGTTGGGTCGTCTCATATAGTTGTTAATTGTTTTCAATAGACAAGAGTTATCTTAGTTAATAACAAGAAATCTACTATATTCTAACATAAAAATAAAATTTATGAGGATGGAATAATCAAAAGAGTATGTGGAAGATGAGTAACAGAGTATATAGCAAGATTTCTATGCAAAAATAGTTTTTAGATAGTAGTACTAGGTTAAAAAACTTAGAGAAATATTGAGCAAATGAAAGACCAATTAACTTTGTAACAAAATGTATTGTCTAATGTAATTAATTAATACATATTTGGGCCCTTAATATAATGCTAAATTTCTTTTGGCTCCTATTATATAATAATTTTTTTGTATTTTTTATTTACATTTTTTAACTACTACTATATAATATATACTTAAAAAAAATTGGACCCCTATTTCCTTTGGGCCCTGGACGTACGCCCGACCCGCCCTCCCCCAGGGACGGCCCTGGGCATGAGCGATGTTTTCGAGAAGATATTGGGAAAGGTAGTGGAAAGTGGTGCTCGGAATTGAGGATCGTTGGTTTAGGCGTAGTATTGTCGTGGGAAAGGTTCCAAGTGAGCTTGTCATTCAGTGTTAAGCCTATAGGAGTAGTTATGCATGATCTTAGTCACTCATTCATGTTGAGCGAATGAAACATGAATCTATTTCATATATGGTTGGACGGTTGTTGGATGCAGTGAGGATTTAAATGTGTCTTCAGGATTGGTTCAGCGTGGATTGGCGGATACTTCAGATGATGGATTGTAGAGGTTTCCTACTATTAGCTATGTATAAGTGTGAGGTGTTGACGCAGTGGGAGCGTATGAGTACTTGGTGAACATCGATGAGTCGTAGTCAATGTGATTCGGGAAAGAGTGTATTATTTATGTTAGACACAAGTCGTAGTGGGGAAGTAATATAGAATTGCATGTTATCCGATGAGGGAACTCTTGACTGTGAGGTTAGTGGGGTATTCAAGGTTGGCCTTGTGCCAAGTTGGCAAGTTGAGTGGTCATATTTGATAAAGGATTCACGTTATTGTGGCATGGAATTCGGCAAGGTTCCTGTTGATCCAAACCCTCAGTGATTTGATAATGACCCTCTCCATTCTACTTAGTGAAAATTGTAAGTAAACAATGTATAAGAGTTTCACTATCGCTGATAAGTACTAAGACTGTTTTCAGTGCCGCTGATAGGAACTCTCGTTCTTTAGATTAGACATTCAGCGAACCCTGTTCATTCAGCAAGCTCTGAGCCTGTTCAGTCTTGTTGATGATCGCTGATGATCTCATATATTGTTCAGCGTAACTGTTCACCATAATGCTCTGAGCTTGTTCAGTCCTTATGGTGATCGCTGATAAGTTAGTTGTTTACTTATGATCCCTGAAGACAAGTTTCACGTCAACATAGGTTCTACGCTGAAGTCGAAGATCAAGCTCAAGAACCAGCGACAAGTCTCCTAATGAACTGATGTGGATCAGCGAAGACTCAGATTTGTCCACTCAACGTGAAGTATCAAGTACAAGACTTCAGCTATCGCTGAACTTTGTCATTCGCTGATAAAGAATGATAAAGCCCTGACGTAAAGATGATCATGAAGTCCTCCGTACAAAGTACTTTTGTCTTAACCACCCTTGCACGACTCCGTACGATATGTCATAAAAGAACCTCCTTATTGTCTGAAATCATACAACTACTCTGATGCTACACTATTCACCATGCGGCTACTAAGGTTGTCTACTCAAGTCAGATCCTACAACCAATCAGCTGCTGCCACGTGTAAAGTATAAACTGCCATGCATTAAATGCATGCAGTATATAAGAAGAAGACCTCACTTCATTTTGAAGTACTCGTAAACTCTGGTCGAGTCATCCTTCTTATATCTTTGAGATAGGTTATTATTAGTAATTTCCTTCTCTTTCTTAATGCAAGAAAACTTAGTGTTCCAACTTGTTTAGATTAGGATTTATTCCTTATCTTGTTCCGCAACAAGCTGTAAATTGTCTTGATTTATCAATACAATTTAGAAAAGTAAAAACGTGTGTTTGTATTCAACCCCCCTCCCTTCTACAAACTTGTATAGCCCTTCGGGACCAACAAGTGGTATCAGAGTAGATTTGTTTAATCTTATAAACAAGATCTGATCTATACTAAGATTTCTCTTCCTAGCTATTTCTTAAAATGGCTACCAACACAAACACAAACTATATTGACAACGGTTCTCTTGCAAAAACCCCTAGATTCTCCAGAGATAATTTTAATCTATGGAAAAATAGGATGATTCTCTTCTTAGAAGGTGTAGACCCTACTATGCCTTATTATCTTGAAAACGGCCCATATATTCCTGTAAGAATTGATGCTGCAGTTCCAGCCGCTGAGAATAGACCTGCTATTCCAGAAAGGCTGATTCCTAAGGAAATTCATATGTGGACTGATGAAGATAAGAAGAAAGTGGCTATCGACACCAAAGCCAGATCCATACTCTAAAGTACACCAACGTTTTAACTGCTTAATAATAGATCTAAAAACTGTTGGTAAGGAATATTCTAACTTTGAGGTACTGACAAAGTTCTTAGAATGTTTACCTGAAAGCTGGGACAACTATTCAATGTGTCTCAAGCTGTCAAAAGATCTCAAATCGATGAATCTTTCTACCTTATATGGCACGATGCTGAATCATGAGCAATCGAGTCATCTTAAGAAGAATCTTGTAAAAGATTCCAAAAGCACCCCTGTTGCTTTAATCTCAGAGGAACCTTCCACTCGACGACCCTCGGTCACTATCACTGAGTTGGAGAGTAACTCTGAAAGGTCATCAGATTCTGACTCTTCAGATCTTGATGAATCTTTGGCTCTCCTCACTAAAAAGTTCAGGAGATTCGCCAAAAAGAAAATGTTCAGAAAGAATAAACCTCTTTCCATTACTGACAAGCCAAGATCATCAGCTCCAGTTGATAAGGCTACTGCTACTTGTTTTAACTATGAAAAGATAGGACATTTCGCTAACGAGTGCAGGTCAAAGAAAGTTTCGAGAAACTCAGCGTTTCCCAATAAATCCTCTAACCTCAGGTCTAGAGATGACAAATACGCCAAGCTGAAAGAAAGGTATGCGAAGCTGAAAAGCTTTAAGAAGAAAGGCAAAGGCCTGATGGCTGACTACGATTGGGCTGATTCTGATGAAGAAGAATCATCATCTGACTCTGATGATGATGAAGCCAATCTATGTCTCATGGCCAAACTTGAAAATGAGGAAGATAATTCTGACATTCCCTCTACTTCAACCTTTGCAACTCAGGTATCACCTTCCTTCTTTACCAATATTGCAAATATTGATGAAGCTGATAGTCTTCGAAAGATCGATCTCTTGACTAGAAGTTTATATGAAGCCATGAATGGCAAAACTGTAGTTGAAAATCAAAACCTTGATCTCGCTGAACAGCTTAAAAACTGTCACCTTCAAATAGAAAATCTTTCTAAAATTGAAGAAGATTTTAAAGATCAAGTTCACCTAAATCAGCTAGTCAAAATCGAGCGCGAAGAAGCTATCACTGCATTAAAAGCTGAAAAAGCTACTGTTGATGGATGGTATAATTCCTCAACAAAGATCACTGAGATAATTAAGTCTCAGATTCCCCTGAGTGATAAACGTGGTCTTGGTTACAAAGCTGATACTCTAGAACCAACCACTGATCGTTCCATGCTCTTATTTGGAACTTTCGTATCCTCAGTCGCTGATACTTCATCCTCTCAGTGTTCCTCTTCTAAACCGCCCATCCCTGAGGAAATCTCTACCTTAACTTCTAAAGGTAAAGAAAAAGGTATTTATCCAAAACCTACCTCAGTCTTTAAAAACAAAGGTAAAGGAATTGCTTCTAACCAAAATCCTCAGAAGGGTACCTCTGTACCAAAGCTGAACGCTTCTAAAGCTTCAGTGACTTATCCCTCTGATTCAAAGAATAAGATCTCTGGAATTATTCAGCGTGGATCTATTCAGCGATCTACTCCTAGAATCAAAGTGGAAATCATTGGTAAGAAATCCGAAGAACTAAATATTCCTCTCATTTCAAAAACCAATAGCTTACTTGGTGCTGGTCCTTCTAGGTCAAAATCTAAAGCTCAGCATGCAAATGGTCCTAGAACTACTTTTGGTTATAGGAAATGTTATCATTGTGGACTTACAAATCATATTGCTAGTAAGTGCCCCACAGCCACCCAATCTAAAAAGATAGCTAAGGTGAAGATCATTGCCCCCAAGGCAAAGAAGACCACTGAGGTTAAGAAATTAACCAAAGTGAAGACTGACAAAGCTGAATCTTCAAATGCTGCGAAGACTGCTGAACCTTCCATTCCAACTACTTCCACTGACAAACGTGTACACATGGTTAAGTGGGTACTCAAGAAAAACTAATCTTCCTTTGTAATGCAGGTTAAGAAGGGTATCTGGTATCTCGATAGCGGATGCTCTAGACACATGACTGGTATGAAGAACCTGCTCACTGAGTACAAAGAAGAGAAGGGTCCCTCTGTAACTTTCGGTGGAAATGGAAAAGGACATACCTGAGGGTTTGGTGTACTATCTAATGGTACAACAACCTTCAAAAGAGTCGCATATGTTGAAGGGCTGAAGAATAATCTTCTAAGCATCAGTCAGCTTTGCGACAAGGATAACAAAGTAATCTTTACCAAGGAATCCTGCTTTGTCGCTGACAAAAAGGAGAAGATAGCTCTCAGCGGTTATCGTTTGGAAAATGTTTATGTAATAAACATAGACTCAACAACCACTGAGAACTCCTGTTTTTTCTCAAAAGCCTCATCTGATGTCAACTGGCTATGGCATAAGAGGCTCTCTCATCTAAACTTCAAGACACTGAACACTCTTTCTTCAAAAGAGTTAGTCACTGGTCTACCTCAGCACTCATACGCCAAAGAATCCCTATGTTCAGCGTGTGAGAAAGGCAAGCAGACCAAAGCAAGCTTTAAGTCAAAGCAAGTTTCCTCAGTGTCATCTCCTCTACAACTTCTCCATATGGATTTGTTTGGCCCTGTTAACAAACAATCCATCAGTGGAAAGAAATATACGCTGGTCATAGTTGATGAATTCTCTCGCTATACATGGGTTATGTTTCTTCGTTCTAAGAGTGACACCCCTGAAGAACTCATCACCTTTGTTCGGAAGATGGAAACCCTGAACAACTTGACCGTTCGCTCAATAAGGAGTGATCATGGGACTGAATTCAAAAACAGTTCTCTTGATTCCTTCTTTGAGAGTAAGGGTATTTCTCACAACTTTTCTTCAGTGAGAACACCGCACAAAACGGAGTCGCTGAAAGAAGAAATAGAACTATTATTGAAGCTGCACGTTCAATGCTCAGCGATTCTCACCTGCCTACTCGGTTTTGGGCAGAAGCTGTCAACACTGCTTGTTTTACGCAAAACAGGTCGCTGATAGTCAAAAGATTCAATAAGACAGCCTATGAACTTTTTCATGGGAGAAAGCCTTCAATTAGCTTTCTTCACATCTTTGGATGTCAGTGTTTCATACTGAACAACAGAGATGCCCTTGGAAAGTTTGATCCTAAGGCTGATGATGGAATCTTTCTTGGATATTCTTTATTTATCCAAACCCTCAGTGATTTGATAATGACCCTCTCCATTCTACTTAGTGAAAATTGTAAGTAAACAATGTATAAGAGTTTCACTATCGCTGATAAGTACTAAGACTATTTTCAGTACCGCTGATAGGAACTCTCGCTCTTTAGATTAGACATTCAGCGAACCCTGTTCATTCAGCAAGCTCTGAGCCTGTTCAGTCTTGTTGATGATCGCTGATGATCTCATACATTGTTCAGCATAACTGTTCACCATATATTCATAGGAATATAGCTCTGAGCCTGTTCAGACCTATTTGGTGATCGCTGACATTCATAGTTGTTTACTTGTGATCCCTGAAGACAAGTTTCACGTTAACATAGGTTCTACGCTGAAGTTGAAGATCAAGCTCAAGAACCAGCGACAAGTCTCCTAATGAACTGATGCGGATCATCGAAGACTCAGATTTGTCCACTCAACGTGAAGTATCAAGTACAAGACTTCAGCTATCGCTGAACTTTGTCATTCACTGATATAGAATGATAAAGCGCTGAATCAACGAAAGCTGATCATGAAGTCCTCCGTACAAAGTACTTTTGTCTTAACCACCCTTGCACGACTCCGTACGACATGTCAGAAAAGAACCTCCTTATTGTCTGAAATCGTACAACTACTCTGATGCTACACTATTTACCATGCGGCTACTAAGGTTGTCTACTCAAGTCAGATCCTACAACCAATCAGCTGCTGCCACGTGTAAAGTATAAACTGCCATGCATTAAATGCATGCAGTATATAAGAAGGACTCCAGCTTCATTTTTGAAGCACTTGCTAACTCTGGTCAAGTCATCTTCTTATCTTGAGATAGGTTATTATTAGTAATTTCCTTCTCTTTCTTAGTGCAAGAAACTTAGTGTTCCAACTTGTTTAGATTTAGGTTTATCCTTAATCTTGTTCCGCAACAAGCTGTAAATTGTTAATGATTTATCAATAAACAATTTAGAAAAGTAAAATCTGTGTGTTTGTATTCAACCCCCCCTTCTACAAACTTATATAGCCCTTCGGGACCAACAAGTGGTATCAGAGCAGATTTGTTTAATCTCATAAACAAGATCTGATCTATACTAAGATTTCTCTTCCTAGCTATTTCTTAAAATGGCTACCCACACAAACACAAACTATATTGACAACGGTTCTCTTGCAAAACCCCCTAGATTCTCCAGAGATAATTTTAATCTATGGAAAAATAGGATGATTCTCTTCTTAGAAGGTGTAGACCCTACTATGCCTTATTATCTTGAAAACGGCCCATATATTCCTGTAAGAATTGATGCTGCAGTTCCAGCCGTTGAGAATAGACCTGCTATTCTAGAAAGGCTGATTCCTATGGAAATTCATATGTGGACTGATGAAGATAAGAAGAAAGTGGCTATCGACACCAAAGCCAGATCCATACTCTCCATGGCTCTTCCTGACGAAGTCTACCATTCCGTCATGAACCTGAAAACCTTAAAAGCTATGTGGGACACAATCTGTATTCAGTATGAAGGTACTTCTGAAGTCCAGGACTCTCGAAAGATCAACCTGGTAAGACAGTATGAAAGCTTCATTTGTGGTAAGAATGAAACTCTCTCTGAAGTACACCAACGTTTTAACTGTTTAATAATAGATCTGAAAACTGTTGGTAAGGAATATTCTAACTTTGAAGTGCTGACAAAGTTCTTAGAATGTTTACCTGAAAGCTGGGACAGTTATTCTATGTGTCTCAAGCTGTCAAAGGATCTAAAATCAATGACCCTTTCTACCTTATATGGCACGATGCCGAATCATGAGCAATCGAGTCATCTTAAGAAGAATCTTGTAAAAGATTCCAAAAGCACCCCTGTTGCTTTAATCTCAGAGGAACCTTCCACTCAGCGACCCTCGGTCACTCTCACTGAGTTGGAGAGTAACTCTAAAAGGTCATCAAATTCCGATTCTTCAGATCTTGATGAATCTTTGGCTCTCCTTACTAAAAAGTTCAGGAGATTTGCCAAAAAGAAAATGTTCAGAAAGAATAAACCTCTTTCCATTACTGACCAGACAAGATCATCAGCTCCTGTTGATAAGGCTACTACTACTTGTTTTAACTGTGAAAACATAGGACATTTCGCTAACGAGTGCAGGTCAAAGAAAGTTTCGAGAAACTCAGTGTTTCCCAAGAAATCCTCTAACCTCGGGTCTAGAGATGACAAATACGCTAAGCTAAAAGAAAGGTATGCGAAGCTGAAAAGCTTTAAGAAGAAAGGCAAAGGTCTGATGGCTGACTATGATTGGGCTGCCTCTGATGAGGAAGAAACATCTGACTCTGAAGATGATGAAGCCAATCTCTGTCTTATGGCCAAACTTGAAGATGAGGAAGAAAATCCAGACATTCCCTCCACTTCAACCTTTGCTACTCAGGTATCACCTTCCTTCTTTACCAATATTGCAAATATTGATGAAGCTGATAGTCTTCGTAAAATCGATCTCTTGACTAGAAGTTTATATGAAGCCATGAATGGCAAAACTGTAGTTGAAAATCAAAATCTTGATCTCGCTGAACAGCTTAAAAACTGTCACCTTCAAATAGAAAATCTTTCTAAAATTGAAGAAGACTTTAAAGATCAAGTGCACTTAAATCAGCTAGTCAAAATCGAGCGCGAAGAAGCTATCGCTGCATTAAAAGCTGAAAATGCTACTGTTGATGGATGGTATAATTCCTCAACAAAGATCACTGAGATAATTAAGTCTCAGATTCCCCTGAGTGATAAACGTGGTCTTGGTTACAACGCTGATACTCTAGAACCAACCACTGATCGTTCCATGCTCTTATTTGGAACTTTCGTATCCTCAGTCGCTGATATTTCATCCTCTCAGTGTTCCTCTTCTAAACCGCCTATCCCTGAGGAAATCTCTACCTTAACTTCTAAAGGTAAAGAAAAAGTTATTTATCCAAAACCTACCTCGGTCTTTAAAAACAAAGGTAAAGGAATTGCTTTTAATCAAAATCCTCAGAAGGGTATCTTTATACCTAAGCTGAATGCTTCTACAGCTTCAGCGATTCATCCATCTGGTTCAGGGAACAAGAACACTGGATATGTTCAGCATGGATATATTCAGCGATCTACTCCAAGAATCAAAGTGGATGTTACTGGTAAGGAATCCTTCTTTGTCGCTGACAAAAAGGAGAAGATAGCTCTCAGCGGTTATCGTTTGGAAAATGTTTATGTAATAAACATGGACTCAACAACCACTGAGAACTTCTGTTTCTTCTCAAAAGCCTCATCTGATGTCAAATGGCCATGGCTTAAGAGGCTCTCTCATCTAAACTTCAAGACACTGAACACTCTTTCTTCAAAAGAGTTAGTCACTGGTCTACCTCAGCACTCATACGCCAAAGAATCCCTAGGTTCAGCGTGTGAGAAAGGGAAGCAGACCAAAGCAAGCTTTAAGTCAAAGCAAGTCTCCTCAGTGTCATCTCCTCTACAACTTCTCCATATGGATTTGTTTGGCCCTGTTAACAAACAATCCATCCCTGGAAAGAAATATACACTGGTCATAGTTGATGAATTCTCTCGCTATACATGGGTTATGTTTCTCCGTTCTAAGAGTGACACCCCTAAAGAAATCATCACCTTTGTTCGGAAGATGGAAACCCTGAACAACTTGACCGTTCGCTCAATAGGAGTGATCATGGGACTGAATTCAAAAACAGTTCTCTTGATTCCTTCTTTGAGAGAAAGGGTATTTCTCACAACTTTTCTTCAGTGAGAACACCGCAACAAAACGGAGTCGCTGAAAGAAGAAATAGAACAATTATTGAAGTTGCACGTTCAATGCTCAGCGATTCCCACCTGCCTACTCAGTTTTGGGCAGAAGCTGTCAACACTGCTTGTTTTACGCAAAACAGGTCGCTGATAGTCAAAAGATTCAATAAGACAGCCTATGAACTTTTTCATGGGAGAAAGCCTTCAATTAGCTTTCTTCACATCTTTGGATGTCAGTGTTTCATACTGAACAACATAGATGCCCTTGGAAAGTTTGATCCTAAGGCTGATGATGGAATCTTTCTTGGATATTCTTCAATCTCCAAAGCCTTCAGAGTCTTCAATCGAAGAAGACAAACTGTAGAAGAAACTATTCACGTCATGTTTGACGAATCCCGTTCAGCAAACTCTAAACCGTCTGCTGATACTGAAGAACTGAATCAATGGATGTTTTCTCATCTTGGTGATTCAGAAGATATTTCCACTCCTCACACTCATACAGTTGAAGATGATAGTCCTACTATCATCCCAAACATGCAGAATAGTGAAGCTGAAACATCATGGGTCTCAGCAGTTCCTTTAAACACTATACCTGCTTCTGAACCAAATGTCTCAGACATTCCATCTACTTCTCAGCAATCAGTGAATGAAATGACATCTGCACCTACTCCTCTCTTGGCTGATATTCTAGAAGTTGCTGAAGCTTCATCTTCAGCTCCTCCAGTTCAATTTGAGTCAGCGACTTATGCTCCTGCTTAGTGATGGACTGTAAATCACCCAATTGATCAAATTCTTGGTGATCCAAACGCTGGTGTTCAGACTCGACGAAGTGCAGGTAATATTTGTTTATTTGTTAACTTTATTTCTCTGATTGAACCAAAGAAAATAGATGATGCCCTCAAAGATCCAAACTGGGTCAGCGCCATGCAAGAAGAGCTGGCTGAATTCGAAAGAAACAAAGTTTGGAAACTTGTTCGAAGACCAACTGACAAGACAGTGATAGGTACTAAATGGGTCTATCGAAACAAGTTGGACGAACATGGAACTGTAACCCGCAATAAGGCTCGACTTGTTGCTCAGGGATACAGACAAAAGGAAGGCATAGATTACGACGAAACATTTGCTCCAGTAGCAAGACTAGAATCTATTCGTCTATTCTTAGCATACGCTGTACACAAAGACTTCAAAGTATATCAGATGGATGTTAAGTCAGCGTTTCTAAATGGAAAGCTGAATGAAGAAGTCTATGTGGAACAACCTCCAGGATTCTCAGATCCTAAGCGTCCAGGTTATGTTTATAAACTGGATAAGGCACTTTATGGCTTAAAGCAAGCTCCTCGTGCATGGTATGACACTCTCTCTACTTATCTCCATATTGAAAATTTTGAGTGTGGTAAAATCGATAAGACTCAATTCTTCAGGAAAGTAAAAGGTCATATTATTCTTGTTCAGATATATGTTGATGACATTATATTTGGTTCTACTAACCCTGATCTTTGTTCTCGTTTCGCTGATAGAATGAAAGAAGAGTATAAAATGAGCATGATGGGTGAGCTAACATATTTCCTTGGTCTTCAGATAAAGCAAAATGAAAAAGGAACTTTCATTAATCAGGGAAAGTATGTTAAAGATATGCTGAAGAAATTCGATTTAACTCAGAGTTCAGCTATGAAAACCCCTATGGCACCACCGCTGACACTAGACAAGGATTCAAATGGAATACCTGTTAATGTCACGCTGTACCGTGGGATGATCGGCTCTCTCTTGTATCTTACAGCTAGTCGACCCGATATTATGTACGCAACCTGTTTGTGTGCACGATATCAAGCTGAACCTAAGGAATCTCATATGATCGCTGTAAAACGAATTTTTCGATACCTTAAGGGTACTGTGAACCTAGGTCTTTGGTATCCCAAAGACTCAGGGTTTGATCTAATCGCCTATTCAGATAGTGATTTTGCAGGTTGCAAATTGGATAGGAAAAGCACCACAGGAGGCTGTCAGCTTCTGGGTGGAAAGCTGGTGAGTTAGACAAGTAAAAAGCAAAACTCAGTGTCCACCTCCACAGCTGAAGCTGAGTATGTAGCCGCTGGAAGCTGTTGTTCTCAGGTCTTGTGGATGAGAAATCAACTATTAGACTATGACCTTCAGCTCTCAAATATTCCAATCTATTGCCACAGCACAAGTGCCATCGCTATAGCCAACAATCCAGTGCTACACTCGAAGACAAAACACATCGAAATCAGGTATCATTTTATCAGAGATCATGTGATGAATAGTGATATAGAACTTCATTTTATTCCAACTGACTATCAGTTAGCTGATCTGTTCACCAAACCTCTTGATGAGACAAGATTCAACTTTCTCATCAGCGAGCTTGGAATGCTGAACTTTGAAGAGTAAAATCTTCAGCGGTTCACATTTGATCAACGATAGGATAAAATCAACTTGTATAACCCATTCTATCATTCTCTCTGAATAAACTTGATTCACTGATGTCAAGGTATGTTTTTCTCTCGCTGACAATCGCATGTAAATGCAAGATTTCAAGACAAATTGCATCGTTGAATATCTCTTCCTTAATCAGCGATACTTTGAAATTTCTAAAACCAACACTGATATTTTTATTCAGTGCTTCATGTTTTCAAAAGTGTCCCTGAGCTTTCAAAACCTCAGAGACATCCTAAAATATGAAAGGTCATCCGTGACGTCATCGCAACGGATAAGCCTTGGCACGTTCTTTTTCTGACACACGATTGCACGTTTCGTTTACCTTCCAATCAAATGCAAAAACGTGTCCGTGTCATGATGAAAATCTTTTCTCTCTCAAGATTTTCTCTCTCTCTAATCTCACTATATAAACACATTTTGGGTTTATATTTTTCATTTACGCGAACAACTTCTTCCTCAAGAAAACTATTGTTGCATTTTTGTTCTCAAGTTTTCAAGAACTGTTCATCTTCTACTTCTTCAACGAACCAGGTTAATAGTTCTTTTATTTACCTGTTTCTTAAAACTTGTTAATGATCTTCTCATTGTTTTTAGAAGATCAAACAAAAGAACTTTTTCAAAAATGAAATCGTTTCTTTCATGGTTTTATGAACACAACCTTTCATAGTTGTTCTTCAAGTTTAATCGCAAATATCTTAAACTTGTTCTTCATACGTTTTTCCAGAATCCTAATCCTCAAAGGAAACTAGAAAACAAGACTTTTTATTGGGTTTGTATTTCTTTTTCAAAAACAAGAAAACCCTAATCTTCATTAAGACATTTTTGTCTGAATGAAATGGACAAAATTCGAACCATCTTATTGGAAAATCTTTCCACATTAAGATTATTCTTATTTGTTATATCTTTGGTTGAACTGATAATACAGCAATGGCATCTACTGATATTCCTACTACTGAGAACACTGCTGCTGCTGAGGAACTGGAAATCACCAAGGCTCCTCAGGTTAAGTTCACACTTGAGGAACTCGATTGGACAAAAACAAACAATCTCTATGCGCTTTTCGAGTTTCCTCCTCGAAAGCAAGTCACACATCTGAATGATGCTGTGAATTTCCTCAAAACCTGTTGCCTCTCTACAGCCCTGACCATAACACCCCATGCTCATCAGTTACTGTTATCTCAGTTCTGGTATTCTGCCAGACACACTCAGCTCACATCGACCAAAGACCCCACGAAGAAAATCGATTGCATCCTCTGTGACACTGATTTTGGCACCATAAAAATCACCCTGCCATTATCCGAAAAGCACTGAGCCTTCCCATCGCCACAAAAGAAAAACCTTTTGTTTCTCTCCCTGACCACAAGAAACATGCTGATAGGGAAGCCATCACTGCATTCTTTGATGCAATGGGTTATGTATGGGAAACTGGGAGGGACAAGAAGCCTGAGAAGAAGATGACCCTCATCAAGAAGTCAAAAATGCCCAGCGAGATGAACTTCATCTTCGCACACTTGATAAGCTGCATGACTGCAAAGACCGGCTCCTCTGATCAAGCCTCTCAACCTCAGCAAGCAATGGGCTATGCATTGCTGAAAAGTCTTAATGTTGACTGGGCCTCGATAATCTACGATGATCTTGTGCTCAGAGTAGACTCTGCTGCTGACCGACCATCATGGGTTGCATATCCAAGATTCCTCAGCGCCATCTTCCAAACCGGTCTGTAGAATAACTACCCAAAAGTAGGAGACCTGAAACTCTCTCAGGTTGGCCCTAAGGTACTCGACTTCAAGCCAATGGCAAACGAGGTACGTCTCTCTTCTCTCTTAACTCTTCTCAATCCTCATTCTTCTATTTCTGTGGCTACTTCAGCGACAATACCCCTCGCTGATACCCAGGCCACAAAATCTACTCGTAAAAGGAAACACTCCACTACCCCACTTGGTTCCAAAAGGACTAAAAAACCAAGGAGCAACCCCAGCAATCTCATGCTGAAGACTCCTCAGCTCATCTTGAAGAGCTGATGGAAAGTTCAGTGGTACACTCTGCCACAGCTGAACAAGCCACCCTTTCCATCCCAGCTTCAGCGTCTCTAAACGCTGAAGTTATAAACTTGGAATCGACCCAACCTCCTTCAGTCTCTAATAGGACTGAAGAAGTGATTCTCAGTGGATCCAACACTGAATCAGCTCCACATCAAACCTTCTCAACCTTCGCTTCTCTCTCTACTCCATTGGACTCTAATCCTGTTTTCACCACGATCACTGGAGCACCCGTCATTCTTCCAGATGCTAAAGCTGATACTTTTCAAGGAATGATGGATGCAGGACCTGCAGGAATTTCCATGCGTACACGCACTCTAGCTGATGACATGGAACTTTTTTCAGGACACGGAAGTTTTGACGACTTCACCAACCCTCCTGCAGGTATACACCAACCCATATACACTGTAACTAAACCCCAAACTTCTGAGCTTTCCTTTGTTCATAAGTGCTTATCTATTACAGGTCCTAATTTGGGAGACATCAACGCCTCTCTGAAGAACCTGGATACAAAGCTGACAGGTCTCACCACTACTCCCTCAGACAACTCTTCAGCTGTAACAAACGCTGGAGAGAATCTCAACAAGCTGACAAAAGTGGTTGAACAGAAAGCCTCCAAAGCTGATTTGGAGAAGGTTGATAATACTCTCGGTGACTTTGCCAAAGTTCTTGCTGATATCTACACCGACTACAACTCTCTCTCCTCAAGAGTTAACACCATGTCCAGCGAGGTCATAACGCTGAAGACATCGGTTGGTACTCTTCAGAGAGAGGTGTCCGCTGTAAAGACTGACGTGAGTTCAGTAAAGACTGACGTAAGTTCAGTGAAGGCGATGGTACAGCAAGTCCTGAATCACATGACCGCCCCTACCCCTGCACCTTCACATTTTACTACGGCGAATCGTGCTGAACTTTTAAAGATTAGTCCTGTTATTACTGGCCTAGAAGACAGAGTAGCGGCGATTGAAAACTATATTGGGATCCCTGGCCAAGAAGACCGGGAACCAACACCATCTGCTGAGTCATCGCATTCCTCCCCCACTCATCATGAGGAAGGGGGGAGAAGAACTTTGAAGACCTTCCCCAAGATGAATCTATTGAGGGGGAGAAGACTGAAGACCTTCCCCTTACTGAAGAGGGGGAGAAGACAAATGAAGAAACAACTGCTGGACCTTAGGGAGATGAAAACCCTGAGGGAACCGAGAAGCTTACCTTTGTATCTGAAGGGGAGCAACTCGAAGAAGCTGCTGAAGAATCTGAATCTGAAGCTGAAGATGAAGAAGTCGTCGACATCTCTGATGATGAACCATCTTCTTCTCCAAAGAATGATGATGATGGCGATGATGATGATGACTCCTTTATCGTCAAGCCTGCTCAGAAGACTACAGCTCTTAAAGGGATTTCGATAAACGAACCTTCAGGGGAGCGGACAAAGCCTTCAGCATCTGAAGCTGACAAGGGTAAAGGAAAAGGTGTCGCTGAAGACGATGAAAATCTGATGATCTTGCTTCAAAAGCCAGTTCGTCAGGTACACTACATCTTACTTCCTTACACTGCATCCCTCCTCTATCTATACACATTATCAGCTCTACTCTCCACAAAAAGCCTATACACTTAAACCCATTTCTTTTCTCTCTGCTCTACCTAAGTTCTTATTCGTAAGATCGCTATGTTTCAGCTAGTCCTCTCCCTTGCTTGAGGATTCTGAAGTACAACCAGCTGCTGCTAAAGCTGAAGAAATAATCTCAGTCTTGGATTTAATCATCGAGACTGATGAACCTGAAGAACAACTGCTCTCTCACAAAAACAGACCTTCATTGGCTCCTCAAAAGCTGAGTGAAGAGGATCAAGAAAAGAGAGATGCAATGATCAAGAGATTCGAAGATCAGCGAATCATCCTGAAGCGTGATCAACTTCCTTCTATTCCTCCAAAGTTCAGACTTTCACAAAAGGAATACCAGGATCACCTCAGAGCTGAAAGGTTAATCGCTGAAAGAAGGGAAGCTGAAGAAAAAGACAGAGAACTCGCCATCCAGCTTACTCAACAAACAGTGAAAGACCCCCTGCTGAAAAGAACTCCAATCGAAGTTCAACGTCAGCTATGGGAAGACGTCAAGAAGATCGTTGAAGAAAAGAGAACTGTGTCTCAATCTACTTTAATCTGGTGCAAAGAAAAGGTACACTTCAGATATCGACCTGCCAGAATCAACAAGGTACATATCACTGGAAAATCAACCCTCAAAGTTTCAATCGCTGAAATTGAGATATTCAGAGAAAACGGACAGTACGAAAAATTCTATGTTGAAGCCAACACAAAGTACGGTCTCTCTGAATGGTTGGAGATCAGATTAGCCATCCAGAAGTCTCAATCTAAGTACAAGGATGATGTCGAAAAGCTGATAAATCAACAGATCGACTTAGTCTCTTCTTGTGTGGATATTCCTCCTCCCCCTCCTCTCACAAATCAGAAAAGAAGGGCCTCTGCAAAGAAAAAGTCTAAACCTTCAAACTCAGGTCCTCCTATACGGAACGAAACAGGTATTGGTTTTTCTCGTGCTGAAGTTCTTGGTCCAGAACCCGACCTTTCCGCACTTCACACATCTCTTCCTCTTGGTGAGACTTTCATCCCTGGAAAAGTCATAAGCAAACCCTATGGGATATTCTTTATTGACTATGGTGGACGACAACATTTTCAACGTATCTCTGAGCTTCCCATCACTCCCATCGAACAGCTGAAAGATCTTATCTACTGGTGTGATTTCAAACGCGACATTCAGGCACGACATCTTAAACCCTTGATTTTTGAAGAAGCTCTGAACAAAAAGAATCAAGGAGTAAATGTCCCTGACTGGATGATTCCCACATCAAAGACCCTTGATGAACTTCTCATTAAGGAAGAACCTCTATAAGCTGATAATATCGCCTTATTCTTCTATTTTATCAGTTATTCTTTTATACTTGTAATTTATTTCGCTTGTACTTGGAATCTTTACACTTCCCTTTGTAATCTGATACGAAGTTTAAAGAAAGATTTCAGCGAAAGTACTTTACTCCATCAGTATAGAAAAGATCCCAAAAAACAGTAAAAGGGACAAATATTTTATGAGTTCTTTTTATCCTTATGTTTTCATTGAATAGCAATTTTCTCTGTTGCTATGTCATAATCAAATAGGGGGAGATTGTTGATCCAAACCCTCAGTGATTTGATAATGTCCCTCTCCATTCTACTTAGTGAAAATTGTAAGTAAACAATGTATAAGAGTTTCACTATCGCTGATAAGTACTAAGACTGTTTTCAGTACCGCTGATAGGAACTCTCGCTCTTTAGATTAGACATTCAGCGAACCCTGTTCATTCAGCAAGCTCTGAGCCTGTTCAGTCTTGTTGATGATCGCTGATGATCTCATACATTGTTCAGCATAACTGTTCACCATATATTCTTAGGAATATAGCTCTGAGCTTGTTCAGACCTATTTGGTGATCGCTGATATTCATAGTTGTTTACTTATGATCCCTGAAGACAAGTTTCACGTTAACATAGGTTCTACGCTGAAGTCGAAGATCAAGCTCAAGAACCAGCGACAAGTCTCCTAATGAACTGATGCGGATCAGCGAAGACTCAGATTTGTCCACTCAACGTGAAGTATCAAGTATAAGACTTCAGCTATCGCTGAACTTTGTCATTCACTGATATAGAATGATAAAGCGCTGAATCAACGAAAGCTGATCATGAAGTCCTCCGTACAAAGTACTTTTGTCTTAACCACCCTTGCACGACTCCATACGACATGTCAGAAAAGAACCTCCTTATTGTCTGAAATCGTACAACTACTCTGATGCTACACTGTTTACCATGCGGCTACTAAGGTTGTCTACTCAAGTCAGATCCTACAACCAATCAGCTGCTGCCACGTGTAAAGTCTAAACTACCATGCATTAAATGCATGTAGTATATAAGAAGGACTCCAGCTTCATTTTTGAAGCACTTGCTAACCCTGGTCAAGTCATCTTCTTATCTTGAGATAAGTTATTATTAGTAATTTTCTTCTCTTTCTTAGTGCAAGAAACTTAGTGTTCCAACTTGTTTAGATTTAGGTTTATCCTTAATCTTGTTCCGCAACAAGCTGTAAATTGTTAATGATTTATCAATAAACAATTTAGAAAAGTAAAATCTGTGTGTTTGTATTCACCCCCCCCCCCCCCCCCCTTCTACAAACTTGTATAGCCCTTCGGGACCAACATTCTTCAATCTCCAAAGCCTTCAGAGTCTTCAATCGAAGAAGACAAACTGTTGAAGAAACTATTCACGTCACTTTTGACGAATCCCGTTCAGCAAACTCTAAACCGTCTGCTGATACTGAAGAACTGAATCAATGGATGTTTTCTCATCTAGGTGATTCAGAAGATATTTCCACTCCTCATACTCATACAGTTGAAGATGATAGTCCTACTATCATCCCAAATATGCAGAATAGTGAAGCTGAAACATCATGGGTCTCAACAGTTCTTTTAAACACTATACCTGCTTCTGAACCAAATGTCTCAGACATTCCATCTACTTCTCAGCAATCAGTAAATGAGATGACATCTGCACCTACTCCTCTCTTGGCTGATATTCCAGAAGATGCTGAAGCTTCATCTTCAGCTCCTCCAGTTCAATTTGAGTCAGCGACTTATGCTCCTGCTCAGCGATGGACTGTAAATCACCCAATTGATCAAATTCTTGGTGATCCAAACGCTGGTGTTCAGACTCGACGAAGTGCAGGTAATATTTGTTTATTTGTTAACTTTATTTCTCTGATTGAACCAAAGAAAATAGATGATGCCCTCAAAGATCCAAACTGGGTCAGCGCCATGCAAGAAGAGCTGACTGAATTCGAAAGAAACAAAGTTTGGAAACTTGTTCGAAGACCAACAGACAAAACAGTGATAGGCACTAAATGGGTCTATCGTAACAAGTTGGACGGACATGGAACTGTAACCCGCAATAAGGCTCGACTTGTTGCTCAGGGATACAGACAAGAGGAAGGCATAGATTACGACGAAACATTTGCTCCAGTAGCAAGACTATAATCTATTTGTCTATTCTTAGCATACGTTGTACACAAAGACTTCAAAGTATATCAGATGGATGTTAAGTCAGCGTTTCTAAATGGAAAGCTGAATGAAGAAGTCTAGGTGGAACAACCTCCAGGATTCTCAGATCCTAAGCGTCCAGGTTATGTTTATAAACTGGATAAGGCACTTTATGGCTTAAAGCAAGCTCCTCGTGCATGGTATGACACTCTCTCTACTTATCTCCATATTGAAAAATTTGAGCGTGGTAAAATCGATAAGACTCTATTCTTCAGGAAAGTAAAAGGTCATATTATTCTTGTTCAAATATATGTTGATGACATTATATTTGGTTCTACTAACCCTGACCTTTGTACTCGTTTCGCTGATAGAATGAAAGAAGAGTATAAAATGAGCATGATGGGTGAGCTAACATATTTCCTTGGTCTTCAGATAAAGCAAAATGAAAAAGGAACTTTCATTAATCAGGGAAAGTATGTTAAAGATATGCTAAAAAAATTCGATTTAACTCAGAGTTCAGCTATGAAAACCCCTATGGCACCACCGCTGACACTAGACAAGGATTCAAATGGAATACCTGTTAATGTCACGCTGTACCGTGGGATGGTCGGATCTCTCTTGTATCTTACAGCTAGCCGACCCGATATTATGTACGCAACCTGTTTGTGTGCACGATATCAAGCTGAACCTAAGGAATCTCTTATGATCGCTGTAAAACGAATTTTTCGATACCTTAAGGGTACTGCGAACCTAGGTCTTTGGTATCCCAAAGACTCTGTGTTTGATCTAATCGCCTATTCAGATAGTGATTTTACAGGTTGCAAATTGGATAGGAAAAGCACCACAGGAGGCTGTCAGCTCCTGGGTGGAAAGCTGGTGAGTTGGACAAGTAAAAAGCAAAACTCAGTGTCCACCTCAACTGCTGAAGCTGAGTATGTAGCCGCTGGAAGCTGTTGTTCTTAGGTCTTGTGGATGAGAAATCAACTACTAGACTATGACCTTCAGCTCTAAAAAATTCCAATCTATTGCGACAGCACAAGTGCCATCGCTATAGCCAACAATCCAGTGCTACACTCAAAGACAAAACACATCGAAATCATGTATCATTTTATCAGAGATCATGTGATGAATGGTGATATAGAACTTCATTTTATCCCAACTGACTATCAGTTAGCTGATCTGTTCACCAAACCTCTTGATGAGACAAGATTCAACTTTCTCATCAGTGAGCTTGGAATGCTGAACTTTGAAGAGTAAAATCTTCAGCGGTTCACATTTGATCAGCAATAGGATAAAACCAACTTGTATAACCCATTCTATCATTCTCTCTCTGAACATAATTGATTCGCTGATATCAAGGTATGTTTTTCTCTCGCTGACAATCGCATGTAAATGCAAGATTTCAAGACAAATTGCATCGCTGAATATCTCTTCCTTAATCAGCGATACTTTGAAATTTCTTAAACCAACACTGATATTTCTATTCAGTGCTTCATGTTTTCAAAAGTGTCCCTGAGCTTTCAAAACCTCAGAGACATCCTAAAATATGAAAGGACAGTTGTGACGTCATCGCAACAGATAAGCCCTGGCACGTCTTCTTTCTGACACACGTTTACACGTTTCGTTTACCAGCCAATCAAATGCAAACACGTGTCCGTGTCATGATGAAAATCTTTTC
The DNA here is from genome assembly GCA_033807775.1 of Saussurea involucrata. Taxonomy (NCBI): domain Eukaryota; kingdom Viridiplantae; phylum Streptophyta; class Magnoliopsida; order Asterales; family Asteraceae; genus Saussurea; species Saussurea involucrata. The sequence continues at coordinate 60,840,222 of CM066326.1, forward strand.
TCGCTCAAGATTTTTTCTATCTCTAATCTCACTATATAAACACATTTTGGGTTTATATTTTTCCTTTACGCGAACAACTTCTTCCTCAAGAAAACTACTGTTGCATTTTTGCTCTCAAGTTTTCAAGAACTGTTCATCTTCTTCTTCTTCTTCAACGAACCAGGTTAATATTTCTTTTATTTTCCTGTTTCTTAAAATTTGTTAATGATCTTCTCATTGTTTTTACAAGATAAAAGAAAAAAAACTTTTTCAAAAATGAAATCATTTCTTTCATGGTTTTATGAACACAACCTTTCATGGTTGTTCTTCAAGTTTAATCGCAAATATCTTAAACTTGTTCTTCATACGTTTTTCAAGAATCCTAATTCTCAAAGGAAACTGGAAAACAAGACTTTTTATTGGGTTTGCATTTCTTTTTCAAAAACAAGAAAACCCTAACCTTCATTAAGACATTTTTGTCTGAATGAAATGGGCAAAATTCGAACCATCTTATTGGAAAATCTTTCCACATTAAGATTATTCTTATTTGTTATATCTTTGGTTGAACTGATAATACAGCAATGGCATCTACTGACATTCCTACTGCTGAAAACACTGCTGCTGTTGAGGAACTGGAAATCACCAAGGCTCCTCAGGTCAAGTTCACGATTGAGGAACTCGATTGGACAAAAACAAACAATCTCTATGCGCTTTTCGAGTTTCCTCCTCGAAAGAAAGTCACACATCTGAATGATGCTGTGAATTTCCTCAAAACTTGTTGCCTCTCTACAGCCCTGACCATAACACCCCTGCTCATCAACTGCTACTATCTCAGTTCTGGTATTCTGCCAGACACACTCAGCTCACATCGACCAAAGACCCCACGAAGAAAATCGATTGCATCCTCTGTGACACTGATTTTGGCACCATAAAAATCACCCTTGCCATTATCCGAAAATCACTGAGCCTTCCCATCGCCACAAAAGAAAAACCCTTTGTTTCTCTCCCTGACCACAAGAAACATGCTGATAGGGAAGCCATCACTGCATTCTTTGATGCAATGGGTTATGTATGGGAAACAGGGAGGGACAAGAAGCCTGAGAAGAAACTGACCCTCATCAAGAAATCCAAAATGCCCAGCGAGATGAACTTCATCTTCGCACACTTGATAAGCTGCATGACTGCAAAGACCGGCTCCTCTGATCAAGCCGCTCAACCTCAGCAAGCAATGGGATATGCATTGCTGAAAGGTCTTCATGTTGACTGGGCCTCGATAATCTACGATGATCTTGTGCTCAAAGTAGACTCTGCTGCTGACCGACCATCATGGGTTCTATACCCAAGATTCCTCAGTGCCATCTTCCAAACCGGCCTAAAGAATAACTACCCAAAAGTAGGAGACCTGAAACTCTCTCAGGTTGGCCCTAAGGTACTCGACTTCAAGCCAATGGCAAAGGAGGTACGTATCTCTACTCTCTTAACTCTTCTCAATCCTCCTTCTTCTACTTCTGCAGCTCATCCAGTGGAAAAACCCACCGCTGATACCCCAGTTGCAACCTCCACTCCTTCTAGAAAAGGAAACACTCATCTTCCCAACTTGGTTCCAAAAGGACTAAGAAAACCAAGGAGCAACCCCAGCAATCTCATGCTGAAGACTCCTCAGCTCATCTTGAAGAGCTGATGGAAAGTTCTGTGGTACGCTCTGCCATAGCTGAACAAGCCACCCCTTCCATCCCAGCTTCAGCGTCTCTAAACGCTGAAGTTATAAACTTGGAATCGACCCAACCTCCTTCAGTCTCTCATAGGACTGAAGAAGTGATTCTCAGTAGATCCAACACTGAATCAGCTCCACATCAAACCTTCTCAACCTTTGCTTCTCTCTCTACTCCATTGGACTCTAATCCATTTTTCACCACGATCACTGGAGCACCCGTCATTCTTCCAGAAGCTAAAGGTGATACTTTTCAAGGAATGATGGATGCAGGACCTGCAGAAATGTCCATGCGTACACGCACTCTAGCTGCCGACATGGAACTTTTTTCAGTACACAGAAGTTTTGACGACTTCACCAGCCCTCCTGCAGGTATACACCAACCCATATACACTGTAACTAAACCCCAAACTTCTGAGCTTTCCTTTGTTCATAAGTACTTATCTGTTACAGGTCCTAATTTGGGAGACATCAACGCCTCTCTGAAGAACCTGGATACAAAGCTGACAGGTCTCACCACTACTCTCTCAGACAACTCTTCAGCTGTAACAAACGTTGGAGAGAATCTCAACAAGTTGACAAAAGTGGTTGAACAGAAAGCCTCCAAAGCTGATTTAGAGAAGGTTGATGGTACTCTTGGTGACTTTTCCAAAGTTCTTGCTGATATCTACACCGACTACAACTCTCTCTCCTCAAGAGTTAACATCGTGTCCAGCGAGGTCATAACGCTGAAGACATCGGTCAGTACTCTTCAGAGAGAGGTGTCCGCTGTAAAGACTGACGTGAGTTCAGTAAAGACTGACGTAAGTTCAGTGAAGACGATGGTACAGCAGATCCTGAATCACATGACCGCTCCTGCCCCTGCACCTTCGCATTTTACTCCGGCGGATCGTGCTGAACTTTTAAAGATCAGTCCTGCTATTACTGGCCTAGAAGACAAAGTAGCAGCGATTGAAAACTATATTGGGATCCCTGGCCAAGAAGACAGGGAACCAACACCATCTGCTGAGTCATCGCATTCCTTCCCCACTCATCATGAGAAAGGGGGGAGAAGAACTCAGAAGACCTTCCCCATGATGAATCTATCGAGGGGGAGAAGACTGAAGACCTTCCCTTACTGAGGAGGGGGAGAAGACAAATGAAGAAACAACTGCTGGACCTCAGGGAGATGAAAACCCTGAAGGAACCGAGAAGCTTACCTCTGTATCTGAGGGGGAGCAACTCGAAGAAGCTGCTGAAGAATCTGAATCTGAAGCTGAAGACGATGAAGCCGTCGACATCTCTGATGATGAACCATCTTCTTCTCCAAAGAATGATGATGATGACGATGATGATGATGACTCCTTTATCGTCAAGCCTGTTAAGAAGACTACAGCTCTTAAAGGGATTTTGATAAACGAACCTTCAGGGGAGCGGACCAAGACAAAGCCTGCAGTGTCTGAAGCTGACAAAGGCAAAAACAAAGGCCTCGCTGAAGAAAACAATCTGACGATCTTGCTTCCAAAGCCAGTTTGTCAGGTACACTACCTCCTATTCCCTTACACTGCATCCCTCCTCTATCCCTTCTCAATCTCAATCCTTCTATCCATAAAACCTCTATACACTTAACCACATTCTTTTCTCTATCTCTTTCTTCCCCAACTCTGCTTACTTAAACGATCGCTGTGTTTCAGCTAGTCCTCTCCCCTATTTGAGGATCCCGCTGAAGCTCCTTCGACTACACCAGGAATAATCCCAGCCACAAGAGCTGAAGAAATAATCCCAGTCTTGGATTTAACCACTGAGACTGATGAACCTGAAGAACAGACGCTCTCTCACACAAACAGACCTTCCTTGGTTCTTCAAAAATCAAGTGAAGAGGATCAGAGAAGAAGAGAAGAAATGATAAAGAAGCTTGAGGCTCAGCGAATCATCTTGCCGCATGCCAAAGTCAAAACTCCTAAGTTCAGACTTACAAAGCAAGAATACGCTGATCACCTCAGAGCTGAACGTCTACTCGCTGATAAAAAGGAAGCTGAAGAAAAAGACAAGGCTCTCGCCATCCAGTTTGTCCAAGAATCAGTTGAAGACCCCAAGCTGAAACGAATTCCCATTCAAGTCCAACGTCAGCTTTGGGAAGATGCTCGAAAGATTGTCGAGAAGAAAACTGAAGTATCTCAATCCACCCTCAAATGGTGTAAAGAGAAGGTACACTTCAGATATCATCCAGCAAGGATCAACAAGGTACACATCTTTGGAAGAACAACTATCAGAGTACCTATTATTGATATCCAATTGTTCAGAGAGAATGGCCAAACTGAAACCTTCGGAGCAGAAGCTGTCACAAGGTATGGTCTCTCTGAATGGTTGGAGATGAGGATAGCCATTCAGCAATCACGTTCAAAGTACAAGGATCATGTCGAGAAACTTATAAATCAACAGATCGACTTGGTCTCATCTGCTGTGGATATTCCTCCTCCTCCTGCTCTTAAGTTGAAAAGAAAAAGGGCCTCTGCAAAGAAGAAGCTACAAGAATCAGATTCAGGTCCTCCTATACGAAATGAAACTGGTATCGGTTTCTCTCGCACTGAAGTGCTTGGTCCTGACCCTGATCTATCTGTCCTTGACATATCTCTGCCACCCGGTGAACGTTTCATCCCTGGTAAAGTCATAAGTAATCCTTACGATATATTCTTTCATGACTGGGAGGGACGAAAATGTTTTCAACGTATCGCTGAGCTACCAATCACTCCAATCGAACAGCTCAGAGATCTCATATACTGGTGTGAGTTTAGACAAGACCTTCTCGGACACTTCATGAAGCCGCTGATCTTCAAGGAAGCCCAAGAAAGAAGAAATCAGGGAGAAAAAGTCCCTGACTGGATGATCCCTATAACCCAGACCCTTGATGAACTTATCATTAAGGAAGAACCTCTATAAGCTGATAGGATCTCCCCGTTCTTCTATTTTATCAGTTATTCTTTTGTATTTGTAATTTATTTCGCTTGTACTTATAATTTTTCCACTTCCCTTTGTAATCTGATACGAAGTTTAAAGAAAGATTTCAGCGAATGTACTTTACTCCATAAGTACAGAAAAGATCCCAGAAACAAGTAAAAGGGACAAATATTTTATGAGTTCTTTTTATCCTTATGTTTTCATTAAATAGCAATTTTCTCTGTTGCTATGTCATAATCAAATAGGGGGAGATTGTTGATCCAAAACCTCAGTGATTTGATAATGACCCTCTCCATTCTACTTAGTGAAAATTGTAAGTAAACAATGTATAAGAGTTTCACTATCGCTGATAAGTACTAAGACTGTTTTTAGTACCGCTGATAGGAACTCTCGTTCTTTAGATTAGACATTCAGTGAACCCTGTTCGTTCAGCAAGCTCTGAGCCTGTTCAGTCTTGTTGATGATCGCTGATGATCTCATATATTGTTTAGCGTAACTGTTCACCATAATGCTCTGAGCCTGTTCAGTCCTTATGGTGATCGCTGATAAGTTAGTTGTTTACTTATGATCCCTATAGACAAGTTTCACGTCAACATAGGTTCTACGCTGAAGTCGAAGATCAAGCTCAAGAACCAGCGACAAGTCTCCTAATGAACTGATGCGGATCAACGAAGACTCAGATTTGTCCACTCAACGTGAAGTATCAAGTACAAGACTTCAGCTATCGCTGAACTTTGTCATTCGCTGATAAAGAATGATAAAGCCCTGAATCAACGTAAAGCTAATCATGAAGTCCTCCGTACAAAGTACTTTTGTCTTAACCACCCTTGCACGACTCCGTATGATATGTCAGAAAAGAACCTCCTTATTGTCTGAAATCGTACAACTACTCTGATGCTACATTGTTCACCATGCGGCTACTAAGGTTGTCTAATCAAGTCAGATCCTACAACCAATCAGTTGCTGCCACGTGTAAAGTATAAACTGCCATGCATTAAATGCATGCAGTATATAAGAAGAAGACCTCACTTCATTTTGAAGTACTCGTAAACTCTGGTCGAGTCATCCTTCTTATATCTTTGAGATAGGTTATTATTAGTAATTTCCTTCTCTTTCTTAGTGCAAGAAAACTTAGTGTTCCAACTTGTTTAGATTAGGATTTATTCCTTATCTTGTTCCGCAACAAGCTGTAAATTGTCTTGATTTATCCATAAACAATTTAGAAAAGTAAAAACGTGTGTTTGTATTCAACCCCGCCCCCCTTCTACAAACTTGTATAGCCCTTCGGGACCAACAGTTCCTTCTTTTAAGGAAGTGGAGTTGTTCGAGAAAACCTTGATCAGACGCGTTTTAAAACCGTGAGTCCAGGTGTGTGGACAAAGCGAACAATATCTGATACGGTTAGCCAGGGGTGTTACGGATGGTATAGTCAATTGGAGAGGTTGCAAGTATGTCATACGAGGTAATCTGTCGTAAGAAATGGTGATTAATCGAGGGACGTTGCCGAAGGATCGGGTACGACTATGATTTCAATCAGAATGGTTTAGGCAGCTGGGTGGAGCTAAGTTGATTAGGCTAAAAATCATGGGTCTTGTGAACCTCAAGTTTGAAAAGGGGGCAGTTTGATGCGGAAGCCGTCCCCATAGAAGGGGGTGGTGCGTTCGAGAGAAAAGTGGGGTTGGTCCACGTTTTTGGATCCGTCGAGATTATGGAAAAAGTTAGAGAAATAGTGTATGATCTGGTTGTGTTCGATGAGATTTTGGAATAATTCATAGTGTGTGCATGTCTCTATTATAGAGAGCAGATGTTGGAAGTTGAGATGACGATAACCGTATAAAGAATACAAGCGATAAGAAGTTGACATTTGTCATAAGGTCGGGGACAATCATTGCCTGTAGAGTCAAGAAGTTGAGAATCAAGGAGATTGACCTTATCACAAAGGACGGGAAGCAACTTAGGAGGTTGAGACGGATATAAAGTCTAGGTATCCAAGCTTGTTCGACGATGGAATTACGGGGACGGAATTCTTTTGAGGGAGAGATATTGTAATAACCGAGAGTTTAAAATGTAAAAGGGTTGGATGGCTAGTGGATTTTTGTTAAAGGTTTAAAGTTCAAGGGTCTTTTGGTACATAGTGGGAGATGGGGTTAAAACCCTAAAAGCCTTTTCTTCTCTAATCATTCTCATACCGTGGAGGCTAAAGAACTGTGTGCTATTTTGGAGTGTGCGATTTCGGGAAGATCAAGAAGGAAGGTGATGATTGGAGATATCTAATACATCAAGTTCTTCATGGTAACTTTCCAATCTTACTCCCTATTATTGCTTTGTGATTAGATTTTTCATTATTAAAGAGGGTTTTAGAACGTTTGGGGTTAATATGGTGAGATTGTGATGAAAGAGGATGATTGGATGCTAAATCTTCGATAAGAATGTATTTGGTATATAAACTCCTTGATTTTGGAGGCTTGAATCTGCTTGGAGTGAACCTTATCAGGATAGTGGGGTTTTTCCAAATCGTACAGTGCGATAATCCATACAGTCGCCATTATCCGGATAAGGGTCACAATCCGAAATCAATGGTATCCGGGTGGAATTCGTATTCGGATATTCGGTTATCCGGACGTTTTTGCATCAAAATCCGATAGCCATCGTATCCCGACATGCGGTGTGAGAGACTGAACCCGGTAGTATCCGGATATAGTTTTTCGGACGCGAAGGAATCCGGACGTGCGGATCCGGATGTGTGTTATCCGAATGTTGGTATCCAAAAGTTGGCATCCGGACGTGGGTATCCAGAAAGGAGGTATCTGGATGTGCTATCCGGATTGCGCTATTCGGGTACACGCTCATGTGTTAGTTAACTTCGGCCTATAAGAGAATCTGATTTCTTTGCGAGATGAGTTAAGAAGAGGCTTGAGTAAGAGTTGAGAGTAATCGTCAAGGAATATTCTGGGAGCTTATCTTTCTCATTATTTATCGTAGGTATCCCGTTTAGATATCAGAGACGTAAGTGAGGAGACTTAAGCAAGGACGGCAGGTGAGTCTTTCTAACCGAAAATGTGTTGATCTATATGCTATTTTTAATCGCATGAGATGATATAAAACTACATGTTTTATCTTTTATATGAAACTGCATGTTTTGCTATATTTTAGAAAGTTGAGATAATATGTATGCATACATTTGGAAGTGGACTTGTTATGGCTAAGTCAGGGGGTGTGTCCCGCCAGTGCTCATACCGGGGGTGTGTCCCGTTTATGCCATGGAGGGTATGTTCCAGTTAAGGCAGTGTGAGGCTGACACGTTGTCACATGTGTGCGTGACTTCCGTGTGCCATTTACATGTGTAGTTCTTGCATTTGAAAGTTTGAATGTTTTAAAGTTGAGAATTGTTTATAAATGCTTATAAACTGTCTACAATGTTTTATGTGGCGTGAATGTTTGTTTCTAGAGGGAACTCACTAGACCCTAAGGTCTAACCCTCGCTTTTCCAAAAACTAAACCACTTTCAGGTAAGCGCTTAGTAGAAGGATCTAGTAAGGGCAAGGAGAAAGCGTGAGCATGAAGCTTTGGACTAGAAGGAAGCCATTATATTTAGCATGTCAAGCATAGTCTTTAGAAATCTCAGCTGTGTGATAGGTTGTTTCCGCAAACCTTGTTATGTACTCGTATGTTTATGATAGTATTTTGGAGCCGTTTCGGCGAGTTGTTTAATTCATGTTGTTTAAGCTTTATTCTTTGAGTTGGGTTGTTACATAAACTAAGACTTATACTTACTTTCACAATATACGTACGTTGAAAAGAAACATAAAGATTAAAACAAATATTTTCCAATCTACATCCCTAACTATTTTCATGTTATGTACGTGGTCATTGATCAAGTTGATCTTGATTTATGTAACAACTGTGTCTAAATTTAGATATTTTGTACAAGAAGTGGCTAGAGCAAAATGATAAAGGAAAAGGAGGACCTATTTGCAATTTTGTGAAAGGTATAAATTAGGGGTAAAATCCCTAATTCATTACACTGTATGGTTTACTGCAGCTACATTGAGAGAGGAGAAGAGAGAAAGAGCTCAGAAGATTGTCAAAGAGATTAGTGAAACTTTGCTTGGGGGAAATCAGTGCAAGTAAGTAAATCACTCTCTCGTTGTTACCTATTGCATTGTTTTATTGATTGAGAAGGAGAAAATCTATGTTTTATAGCATGTGTTCTTATTTTCTTGAGAAAACAATTGATTTGGTTTGTTATTGGATCATTAAAGTGTTTTAATCGGATAAATTAGGTGTATTCACTTGTTGAGATGAACCAAATAAGGATTGGGATTGGATTAGGGTTGAAAACCCTTGTTTGAAATCAAAAAGGGTAGAAATCAGACTTTCGTTCGACGATCCGGAATGTTGTTGTGTCTGGATTGTGGTTACCCGGAAACCTACTATCCGGACAGGTTTGGGTAATCGATTTTCGGTGAGGTGTCCGGACGTGTTTCGATAATCGGTTTCCGGTGAGGTGTCCGGACGAAATTTTTCGGATGTGCGGTCCGGATAGTGTAGGTTATCCAGATTATTTGGGTATCCGGATAGGGGGTATCTGGAAGTCGGTATTCGGATCCAGGGAGTTTCCGGACAGGTTGGTATCCGAATAGTTGTCCTGATGTGAGCTGTTTGTTTGACCTTAAGTGTTCGGTTTGGCTAGTTCGGAAGTGAGACACGTGTGTATCCAACCTCAACAACCAGGTGAGTTCCCTTAACCCTTTTTACGTGAAATGAGATATAAATGTTTTTACTGAAAATGGTATGATATGCAAGTATGATTCTCTTTATAAACTCAATCTTATTTCTCGCATGAACTAAAGGTTTTGGGAACATTATACTCGCATGCTATGAACCGTGTGTACGAAGATACATGAAATTGCTATATGATTCTAGCTTGGCTTGTTATGCTTGTATGTGGTGTCGGGTTGCACAATGGGGGTCGGTTGTACCTTGGATTCATGAGGATCCTTAGGAGTTTGGTGAGTCGTGTGCCTTGAATCTGTTTCTCGTGCACACAGATACGACATCTACTAGGGGGCTATGGGGATCTACTGGGGGGCCCGAGTGTAGACATCACGTGGAGGTGATGATCGTGGAGACCATTGTGAAAATATCCATGTGTGGCAAGTGTTTATAAATTGCTGTTTATAAACTGTTGATTTATGCTTGTATGTGGTGTCGGGTTGCACAATGGGGGTCGGTTGTACCTTGGATTCATGAGGATCCTTAGGAGTTTGGTGAGCCGTGTGCCTTGAATCTGTTTCTCGTGCACACAGATACGGCATCTACTAGGGGGCTATGGGGATCTACTGGGGGGGCCCGAGTGTAGACATCACGTGGAGGTGATGATCATGGAGACCATTGTGAAAATATCCATGTGTGGCAAGTGTTTATAAACTGTTGATTTATATTATTATTTCGACAGTTATTTGATTTAAAGATGAAATCCGTTTAAATTGTTTCGAGAAGGAATTCACTAGAACTCATGGTCTAACCCTCGCTTTCAAAACTAAAACCATTTTCAGGCAAGGGAGGTAGTGGAGCTTCCTCCAAGGGCAATGAGAAGATATGAAGGTAGAGGCCGAGGATCTTAGTTTAGAGTATCGTAGTTCTTACGTTAACTTAGCTATCTAGTATAGTTTAGACTCTCGGCTGAGGAGGCTTGTCTCCGCTGCAAAATTTTGTAACTCTGATTGAAATGGTTTTGTACTGGGACCCGTTTGGGATTCACATTTATGTTATTGCATGTTTTAAATTTTAGGCTGTTACAAGTTAGGACCAAACTTTCGTTTGAATCAAAACCCATCAAATAAATAAAACTTTAATTTCATTATCTATCATGAAAAGATTACATCTTTATCACATCTTCATAAACTCGTTGAAGAAAGGAAATATAAATAAATAAAAAACAAACCAAATTTTAAATTTAAACTAAAATACTTGAAGGAAAATAAAGAAAAATAAAGGAAAAAGTTCAATAAAACTCAATGGACCTTTAGTGTTTGGAATGATTAAGTCATTGGACAATTTTTTGGAACAAATAAGTCCTTGAACATTTCAAACCTTGTTAAATTAATAATTGGACTTTTGAAAACATGTTAAATACCTTCTTATTACTTAAAAAAATTAATTTATTTTATATTCATTATTTTTTCATTTTTTATTTTAAATCTTTATTATATTAACACACATAATTGTATATTAACTAAAATATATCAAAAATACGTTTTTATACAAATTACATCATTATAATCGTCTCGTCAATATGTATAAAATAAGCTCAATATTGAATATTTTTGTATTTAATCCTATATTATTAAATATTATAAATACGTATGAGTTATTTTAATACTTACACTTTATACCCTGTGATTACATATTAATCTTGTATTATTAAATAAATGACCTTAAAGGATATAAAGTGTAAGTATTACAAATAATCCGTACCTATTTATGATATTTAATAATATAATATTAAATAAAAAAAATCCAATATTGAGCTCACTTTGAACGTGTTGACGAGGCAATTATAATGGTGTAACTTGTAAAAAACGTATTTTTTGATGTATAAGAATGCAAAGTGTAATTTGTTTTCTAAAAAAATGCTTTCTAATTCATTTTTTTATTGCCAAAAACAATTCTTACACAAAAAGATATATTTGAACAATTTTTTTGCAACAAATAAGTACTTAGACATTCCAAAATTTGTTAAATAAATCATCGGATTTTTAGAAACATGTTAAGTACATCTTTAAAATTATAATAAGGATGTATTTAACAGGTTTCCAAAAGTTCAATGATTTATTTAACAAATTTTAAAATGTCTAAAGACTTATTTATTCCAAAAAATTGTCCAAAAACCTAATCATTCCAAACACTAAAATCCATTGTATTTTCTTGGACTTTTCCCCAAAATGAACTGAAAAGGTAACAAAGGAAAAATAAGAAAAGGCTTTGCCCTTCTAGAATAGAGTAAGAGAAAAAACTATCCATCCTAAAAAACATAATTATATAATAAAGAGTAAACTCTACTTTTGGTCCTTAAGGTATAGTGATTTCTTTGAAACAAGGACCTGTGGTTTCATAAGTCGACTTTTGGTCCTCATTGTTTTGATTTTGCTCTAGAATCAGGACTTTGTCACTAACCCCGTTAAAAAATTCAGTTAGAGGCAGGGGTATTTTTGTCCTTTCACCATTTTGTCCCATTTTTGTAATTCTATTTGTTTCTTCTTATATTTGTAAAGTATATCAAACTTTAGGGACCAAATAGGATTACTTCATATATATATATATATATATATAACACTGGTTAAGCTCATCACAGGACCAAAATCTCTCTCTCTCTCTTTTTCTTGAACAATCTCCATTTTGATTTCTCTTCAAATTTGCCCTTTTCTCAGCTTCTAATTCCATCAGTTTCTTCAATAATTTCTCCTCTGCATCTCTCAAGAACTTGAATGTTGGAGGTGGTGAAGATCTTACTTTATTCAACTCAAACTCATTGGAATCAGAATCATATAATGGATTCAAATAAGCTTCCAAATTAGGAGCTTGTGGGCCCTTCAATGGAGATAAACAAGAAATTGGTGTTTCTGGTGTGCAAAGAAACTCACTCAAACTTCTTGTTCTTGAACCCTTTCTGCTATTAGACTCCAAATCCTCTTTGGTTTCTTCATTGATTGTGAAAAGAAATCTTGGTTTCTTCCTTTCTTTCTTCCTGTTTCAAAATCAGATTACAATTCACTACTTTTGCTGCACCCATTTCACCCTTTTTCTGTATTACTTGCTATGTGATGCAATCCAAACATGAATCCCTGAAGCCCAGATTAAGAAATCTGCTTTTCTCAAATGGGGTTTCTCGATGTTGGATGTTGTAGGTATGGATTACCATTCGTATAAAAAAACAACACCCTAGTTACAGTTATCAATGGCACAGGAGCAGGAATTGAAACAATATATGTGTTGGCCGGAGAAATGGTGGTGGCCGGAGAAATGTTATATATATATATATATATATATATATATATATATATATAATATGTATATAAAAGAGTCAATTACAAGTTGGTCCCTATAGTTTTATTTCTTGACAGAATTAAGAAAAAACAAAAAAGAATGCAAAAAAGGGACAAAAATGGGGTTGGACAAAAATACCCCTGACTTTAACGGTCGTTTTTAACGGAGTTAATGGCAAGGTCCTGATTCTAGAGCAAAATCAGAACCATGAGGACCAAAAGTCGACTTATGAAACCACAGGTCCTTATTTCAAAAAAATCACTATACCTTAGGGTCCAAAAGTAGAGTTTACTATATAATAAAACTTTAACACAAATCCTCAAGATTGTCGTTCTTTCAAAGATGTCCTCATGTTTTCATTACTTTTACAAATTTCCTTGCTGAACTTTTTTCTTTTAAAAACTAGTTTAACGTGCCATAATTCTTGAATTGATAGGCTACATAAACATTGATTAAATGCTCAAATATCCATCATCATCCATGTCCATATTCAACACAAAACATCTCTCAAAAGTTAAAACCCGATAAAAAAACAAAAATAGCAATGTAATACTAATACCCTCAGTTGATGATTAAACAAAAAAATAACTAAAAATCAAATAAAATTTATGTGCAAACAATTAAACTAAATGCAACGTGTAATTATAAACTATTATGAATGCATACAGAAAATGCATTCAATACATCAAACTGAACCAACACCACCACCACCACCCGCCACCCTCACCATCCTCTGCCTCCCCACCACCACCATCGCCACCACGACCACCCCCGCCATATTGCCACACCACATACGCCAGTTAATGTTATCATTCCACCACCACCCCCTCAATTGCACCAAAATTTATTTTGTAAACTAAAGTACTTAGGTTTTTGTGTTCTCTTGATTGTACTTCAACTTTTGTTCTAGCTATGTTTGAAATTGTCATTATATGTTATCTTCATCGGGGGTTAGTCCATTAAATAATGACCAGAAACTTGGTAGTTGGTCTTATGTATTAATTTTATATTTCAATTGTGATTTTCATGATTTTATGCTTTTTGTATGTTGTTTTAGCTCGAAAGATTTCTAAAAGAAATTTGTTGTTTATAAGTACATTTTTGCAAACATTAGTGTCGATAGTTTATTGAACGAGTTTAATTGATGTGTATGTTTGCACATTTGGGTCACTACATGCGTATTAGTGTTGATAGTTTGCTTAAGTAAAGCTATTAAGGGACTATTTGGTTCACGGAATTCAAAGTAATTTGATGATATTGGAATGATAAAATCCTTAGTGATGTTTGGTTCGTAGAATGAATTGATTAGATTCCACCGAATTCCATGGTTGAGGAATTTGACCATTCCTTAACATATGTGAAGGATTTGAATTCTATTTCATAACAAAATGTAATAAAATTTATAATTTCATTTTAGAAAGACAAAAATAACATTTGCATCCAATTTAACCACCACCCTCGCCCCGCCCTCACCACTCCGGTCGGCAACATATCCATCCACCATCAATTAATATTATCATTCCACCACATCCACCCCACTCACCACCACCCACCATCACCACCCCTATCGTCACCACCATGCCACTAGTTTTTGCCGTCATAGTCGCTGCCCACATACCCCAACACCACTAAACCACTATTGTCCTCGTCACAACCGTTACTCCCCCACCCCACCCCCCATCAGATGCATATTTATATTCTTTTGCGAAATTCTATTCCAATTCATGTCAACCAAACAAATGGTCAAATTCCATTCCAATTCCTTCAAAGTCAAATTTCTTTAATGAATTCTAATTCCACCAAAATCCATTTCGTGAACCAAACGCCCCCTAAGGTTTTTTCTTTTTCTTCTTTAGTCATTTGTTTTCTTTTTTTTCTTGTTTATTACACATATCCAAATATTTATCAATTTACATAAACAAACAATCTTATTGATTCTTCTTTCAAATTTCAACATCATTCTTATAAATAATAAGTGAAATAAAACTTTAACGTTGGATACATCTTAAAAAGCAAACATTATCTTAATAGATCACTTTACCTTAGAATGTGTGCTATAACCAGTCAGATAATTTTCTTGGGAACCACTCGAGTGAAACTCTAGAGAGAAGAAAAGTTCACAGAAGGTTGAGAAGTCGTACGCCCGGTTCAACATCATCTTAATAGATCACTTTACCTTAGAATGTGTGCTATAACTAGTCATATAATTTTCTTGGGAACCACTCGAGTGAAACTCTAGAGAGAATAAAAGTTCACAGAAGGTTGAGAAGTCGTACGCCTTGTTCAACAGGTTTTACCACTGTAGGGCCAAACACCAACATTATGGAAGCTCCGGGATTGTGTAAAATAAGAGTAGTACCAAAGGCAGCACCTTCTGAATTCATAATAAAAATGGAAAATTGGTTATGGAGATTCTGTGCCCTCGAGGTGCTGTCGAGGAACTGAGGGACCTTCTCGAGCATAGGATAGATAATTGAGAGATAGAGCTAGCCTATTAGTTATGGGGAATTTTTACCATCGTGGAGCGGCTTTTTTCAAAAAGATGAGGGGGAAAGTCAGTAAGATGTCAGTTATTTTTTTATTAATACACTGCAAAACGAGATTGTGTTATGAAAATTGCTCGTCAAGAATGATATCATACAACCACTTCAATTCATACCAGTATATAAAACCACAAAACTAACGGGTCGTTTACCAAATGCTTAACGGGTAAGCGATTACCGGCAAGAGAAATCACTATTTCCTACCTTATCGTGTAACATTCTTGGCCATCAAAATGGATTGTTGAAAAACGTCTTAAACCCAGTAAGCGCTTACCGGGTAAGAGTTTTCCCCCTCACTTACCGGGTAAGGCTATTGATCCTTGTTATGCCTCTTACCAGGTAAGATTCTCGGTTCTTACCATACTCAATCGATTATTGTAAGGTAAATGATATTGGAAAACGCTTACCCAGTAAGTGTTTAGTAAAAGACCCTATGTAATTTAATTTATGCGATTCTATTTATTTGTACACCCCAACAAACTAATGTAATTTTTTTTGCATTGCAACAAGGACTGAAATGTTAAAATTGGTAGTTTAGGGAGTACTTCTGAAGTTTCTCTTTGATGATTATGGAACGACGCCGTATTACCTCTCACTTATCTTCATATCCGAAATCGTCGACAGCTTTCACTCAGCCTCGTGGTATCATCTCATCAATAACTTGACGAAAAGGCAAATTTCCTCTTCATCATATCATCAAAGATCGAAATCCTTTCACTCCTGCAGGTTAAATCTCAATCTACCATCAACCTTGATTTTATCTTATCTAATTTGATTGAATCAAAACCAATCTCATTTTGAATTTGTGCAATTGGAATTTTCAGGTTTAGCTTCAAAACCCCTAATTTGTTGCCGTAGTATATTCATTGATCTTTCTATTTTTGTAAATTTTCTGCAAATTCAGCTCAGATTCAATTCACACACTTTGCGTTTTGATCAGAGGAGTCATGTTAGGAGAGATCACATTCCTGCTAAATTAGGATTTTTTTGGGGGTTTTATTTTGGTAAGGCGAATTAGGGTTGCTGAAGATTAAGGATCAATGAAGTTTTTTTTAGTGATATAGTTCAAATGATCGTGCCTGTTTTGTATGATACATGTTACTTTTGTACTTGTGTTTATCTTCAGTTTTTCTGAGGCATTTTGCAGCTTAAGCAATTAGTTGTAAGGTGGAAACAAGATGTCATTAATTGAATGTATTTAGATTCTTGACCAATTTCTATTGATAAAAGGTTAGTTAAAATGCTTAATTACAGCTCAAAAAACGCTTGCAGAACTATCAATTTGTATTCTTTTCAACACTCAAATTCTATTGTTGATGTCAAAAGGCAAATTTATCTTGGCATTCACAATTTCTGGTACTGCAACTTAATTATTATACATATTACATTATCCACTGCCTTTCAGTAGAGGGAGATTATGATTCTAGTTAAGATGCACGTGTGTAGTTCTATGGCTTATAAATGCTTGCATGATTTTAATGAAAATGTTCTCATTTTTGTTTTGCAGAGTTTTGACCAAGATGACACCTGTTTGCCCTTTTGTGAAAGCTGCTCGGCCTGATGATGTATCTTCAAAAAAGTCTAGTGAAATCCAAAATAAGCAGCAAGGATGCCCAATGAGTAAAGAAATCCAAAATAAGCAGCAGGGATGCCCAATGAGTAAAGAAATACAAAATAAGCAAGAGGGATGCCCGGTGAGTAAGGCTAAGGAGAATTCTGGGGACTCTGGTGTCATCTCTCCAAAATGCCCATTTGGATATGATTCTCAGACTTTCAAGCTGGGCCCCTTTAGTTGCCTAATATGCCACGCTCTACTCTTCGATTCTAGCAGATGTGTTCCTTGTACTCACGTGTTTTGCAAGTAAATATACCAGAACCAAAGTTTTCAATTGATATCATGCATATATATGTGTGTGTATATATGTATATATTGTGTAGGCGAAGGATCGTGTGAGAAGTTGAGGTTACCGTGAGAAGTGGATCTGAACCATTGACCACTTTTAATCAAATGACCTCTCATGAATTGCGGCTTAGAAGGGAATTGATCTGGTGCATCTTATCTCGGTGCATCTCATCCTAATGTGCATCCATTTCTCATCCAACGGTTGATAACCACTTCTCATGCTTCTCACGTTAACCTCAACTTCTCACCGGACCCCAACCCTATATGTGTATTGTGTGAGAAGTTAACATGAGAAGTGGATCTGAACCGTTGATTACTTTTAATCAAATGCCCTCCCATGAATTGCGGCTTAGAAGGGAATTGATCCGGTGTATCTCAGTGTATCTTAGCTCAATGCATCTCATCCTAATGTGCTTCCATTTTTCATCCAATGGTTGATAACCGCTCCTCACGCTTCTCACGTTAACCTCAACTTTTCACCGGAACCCCACCTTGTATATATATATGTATGTATATATAGAGGGAGATTCAGGGGAAAACCTAAAAAAATGAAAAACTGAGGGTGTTCCTCGTAACCATCCATCTGGACGGTATGCACATTTGCATACAAATAATTGAAGCTGTTTTTTGGTTTTATGCATGTGTGCATGTTACAAATTACTTGTATGCACTTGTGCATACCATCCAGATGAATGGTTACCAATGTGTTTCTCAATTTTTCATTTTTTGCGGTTTTCCCTTGAACCCTAACCCTAACCCTAACCCTAACCCTATATATATATATATATATATATATATATTACTTTATATACTTGTCCTTCTTCTTTACTCGCAACTGATAGCGTTGGTTGTTCTTGTTTGTGTAAATTTAGGGCATGCATAGGACGTTTCAATGATTGTCCTCTATGTGGTGCTGACATCGAGAAGACAGAAGCTGATGCAAATCTTCAAAGTGTTGTCGATCGGTTTATTGATGGTCATGCTAGAATTAAGCGGTCTCCGGTTGATACAGACGAGAAGCAAGTAGTCGGAGAGAAGAAGACAGTGATATACGAAGATGTCTCCTTGGAGAGAGGTGCTTTCTTGGTACAACAAGCCATGAGAGTAAGTTGTAGTTATCATAGTCAGCATCTTGTTAGGATGAAAAGTATGTTTGCCATGTCTTCATTCAGACGATGTTTTCTTGTTGACTAGTCTACCTAATTGTTGTGCATCATATGCAGGCATTTCGTGCTAATAATGTAGAAAGTGCCAAATCAAGGCTAAGTTTATGTGCACAAGACATACGAGAACAGCTGGAAGTAGCAGGGAACACATCCGAGTTATGCTCACAGTTAGGAGCTGTACTGGGTATGCTCGGTGATTGCTGGTACGTGTTACGTGTTTCTATGGACTTCCATGGCAGTATCTGTTGATATATATATATATATATATAGAGAGAGAGAGAGAGGGAGGTTCAGTAGAAACCTCAAAAAAATGAAAAACTGAGGAACACCCTGGTAAGCATTCATCTGGACGGTATGCATGTTACAATAACTTGTATACACATGTGCATACGATTAAGATGAACGGTTATCATGGTGTTTTTCATCTTTTTTATATTTGAGGTTTTCCCCTGAACCTGACCCTATATATATATATATATATATATATTGTGACGAATGAGATCTTGGTGAAGTTTACGGCTTATCTGGCATGGGTTTTGTAAATAATAAAAATAACTTGTGATTAGGTGGCATGGTGTGAATGATTTTGATTTACATGGGTTCTGTAAATAACAATGCTAATACTATTGTGCAGTCGTGCAATGGGAGATGGTAGTTCTGCAGTTGCTTATTTTGACGAGAGTGTCAATTTCCTTTCAAAAGTAGAGACAGATGATTTAGAGGTATAAAATATAATCTAATATTTTTATATTTATTTCTCGTGATAAGCTTAAATGTTTTTAGTCTAACAATGTCCGAATCCGCTTTGCATCATTTAGTCGTTGTGACGGATAAACTGTAGATCGGAACACATTCTTAATTACATTGGAATATTTGCAGGTGACACATACGCTTTCGGTTTCTTTGAATAAAATTGGTGATCTTAAATATTATGAAGGGGACTTGCAAGCGGCAAGGGATCACTACTTTCGGGCTCTAGATGTTCGTCGCAATGCTATCAAGGATTCGTCTAAAGCTCCGTCTCAGGTCAGTAAACCCTATGGTCAATTGGATATGAAATAATACAGCCGATATATTATACGCTCATGTTTGACTTTTTATATTAGTACAAATGCCATGGTCTATACAAGTGATCTGGATATTCTTAGGCTATGTTTGGAAAACTATAAGCTAGTTGTTAGCTAGATGTTTGCCAATAAGCTAGCTAATAAACTTAAACTAGTCACGTTTGGGAATGTAAAATTACCTAATAAGATAGGGTTTTTTGGTTATATTTAAAACATAACGGGCATAATTGGAAAAAAAAACGTGGAGCTTTTTGAAAAGCTCCTAGATGGGTTTTTTCTTGGGGTAACCATGGGTTTCTGCGCCGGCTTACGTGCACCCGACTAATCATATAAAGGACTACCACCACCCATCGCTGACACCACTACCATCGTCAGCCACCTACACTGACCACCACCACCCATCGCCGCCCACCACCACCTATATCTCCTCTACATCGACCACAACTACCTCCTCCAGCACTGTTGGCCGCCACCACCACCACTGTCCACCCTCTTCACGTCCTTTACAACCACCATCGTCTACCAGCCACCACTGCCTCTACCTCCGCATGTCACTGCAACAACATTCACTATGCCTCTCATAATGATCTTCCAAACCAAATAAAAAATAGTATTTCCTTTGTACGAATCGGGTTTTTTCGAACCACCATCAATTAATCAATTATATAAGATTCTTCATTCAAATCTCACTCTCTTATATATGTATGCATTTAGGTATATGAAATTCTTTTATAAATTAAGGTATTTATTAATTTACTTTATTTGTGTCATTTATAACTATTATATGATAATATGATATATATAAAATCATCTAACAAATTTTTGATATGGGCAATCAATCTTCAACACTATTATGCAGTGGTTTATTGTAACTTATGCATAATCAGAATCTTTCATTGTTTCCAGGTTTTAGATGTGGCTGTATCTCTTGCAAAAGTCGCTGATGTCGATAGAAATCTTGATGCCGAGGATACAGCAACCGAAGGATTTCAAGAAGCCATAAATTTGTTGGAATCTTTGGAAATAAAGTCCGAAGAAAATGCACTGGAACAGCGGGTAAGAAACCTTCTTTTAGTATCAACAATCACATACATTATTAATATTCAGAGATCAAAAATCATATTTCCTCTGTCCCAAAAATAATGTCTCACCATTTCCCCCAATAACCAAACTTCTGAACGTAAAATTTTAAAAATCAAATATCGTCATGTTGACACAGTGTTTAACCTCGCTCTTTTCTTAACTGCAGCGGCTTTCGGTGCTTGATTTCCTCAAAGATCAACTCTCCAAGAAGCAATCCGAATGAAATTCAAATGGGAACGAAGACTCATTTTCCACATTTCCGCAAAACAACAGTGCTTGGTGAGTTCATCATATGGGTCATAAGGAGCTAAGTCGTATATTGGTCGAGAATAATAATATATATATCGAGGGCTGGCTGCTGCTATGCTTGTTTTCCGTTTTATATGAAACGAACTGAAGCTAAGTGTCGTGGTTGTGTACCGGAGCGCGTCCGGATGTTTTTACCGTGTAAATAAGTGATGGAATGTTTCTGATCTTTTTTTAGATTCAAGAATAATCTATGTAATGTTTATGTAATGTATAATGTGTTGGTTATCAGACTTTGGGGTTGCATTTATGATGTTTGCAATTGTATCAACTGTCAAGTCTCATCGACATATTGTGTTCGTGATTTTAGTGTCACCGGCCATTTAAGTGTATTTGAAATTAACACGAGTGTCAATGGGGTGTTCAAACTGTGATCTAGTACAAGTTAGACGGTGCGGGGTGCACATTTGTATATAAGACGAGTTTAATCCCAGATACGACGAAATGGCGGGGGTCAAGGGGGCCACGCCCCCCTGCGGGGTCCAAAGAAATACTTCAGTTTTGATCAGTTTTGAGTTTAGATCAAGTGACATGTTTTCAGGCTTAGTTTTTGGAAAACTAAGACCAGAGATAGAGATAGAGATAGGTCCTACCTTTGGTTGGTCATGGCCTACCTCTTGTTGGTCTTAGTCGTACTTTTGGATGGTCACCTCAGGACTGAAATCTCTGGTTGTTCTCTGGACATGCATGTCTAGTACTCTGATGTAGTTATAACCAACCCATGGTCTTATCCAGAAAGGTTATAAGTTATAACCGTCTGAAACTGTTGGTAACTTGCTGAAACCGTTGTTTCAGTTATTTTCCTCTTTATTCGAATGGGGCTAGTATATATATACGATATAGTTGCATCATTGGGACTTAACGAATTTCCTGAACCTTCATATACTCTTCGGTGATTTTGCTTCTGTTTTTGTGCCAAAAATCGAAATCTCAGATTGGATTTCGCGAAACTCAGGCATAGGGTCGAAATATTAATTCATAAAGTGAACTCACACGATTCTCAAGCAATCTCGTTACTTGATTGCCATATATTCCCCATATTCCTACCCCGATTTCTAACCTATTGCATCAATTTGCTTTCCATATTAGCTAGCACATCACTGCATATATGAGTTGCTCTAAGGTAGCATTTGGTACACATACTAAACTGAGAATGACAAGAAAACATGACCGTATATGACAAATGGTTTGTCTGTTTTTTTTGGGAAGGGTGTCCTAGGCTATGCCTAGACTAATCCCTTGGCAAATTATGACTATAATACATCAGCCCTGATTAAACCTCAGTGGCCACAATTGTTGTGTACGCCTGGATTAGAACCCTGGACAGATGGGATATTCCACCACATCCCCAGGGCCTTAACCAGTACGCCACAACCCTTGTGGTTGTGTGTCTGTTGTTTTGTAAAAAGTTTCATAATAAGTTAAACCAAACAGAGCCTTATATATCCTACCTAGAACTCCGGAAGTAGAGATGATAAATGATATGAAATCGATCACAAAACACCCCAAATATGAACCATATCGTTGATTGATAAAGGAACGAGCCACCACAACGAAAGATAAAGGATAACTCATATAAGAACTCACCACTCTAATCTATAAAGGAAATTAATCCACCACGAATGAAGATAAAGAGAACACTTTCAATTCACTAAGATCAAAGATTTCAACAAATAGAGAAAACTCAATTTATTTTTTGTATTCATCATCAACAAACTATTACGGAAGGAAAACTCCTACTATATATATTAACTATAATTTATGTATCAACTATGGTGGAGGTTCAAACAATAACACCTCTGTTTTGCGAAATACACATAAGGGCACATGTGGTTGCAGACTACTTGGCCCATGACCTGAAATCGTGCCAAAGGTCGTTTGCTTCACCAATTTAGTATCACATGTGTATCATATATCATGAACTACAGTATTACACCGAGAATACCCTTATCACATGTGATAATACACGTGAGTGGGCCTAATGTTGTGCGAAGACAACCTAGGTCGCATCGCACCCAACGTCACCTGCATCTCCGATTTAGTATCACATGTTTACCATAAGTGATGAACTATAGTATCACATGTGATTTGACTATAGTAAATGGTGTTATCACGTTCTCCTAAAATGAAGGTGTTCTCTTTCCCTATCAACAATTTTCAACTAATATATTTTTTTTCTTTTTGTTTTTGGTATATTATTCAAGAAAAGATTCGAAATTGGTTAAAACCCATAATTTACACCGATTAAGTTCCTACAAAGTTAAGTATATATCATGTAAAATTTTCTTTTTTCACAAGAATCATAGTTTGTCTCTAACAAGAGTTATAACAAGAGTTTAAAACATTTCTAAAAGATGTTCATTCTAGGACTTGTGCACAAAAGCCCTGCAGCATAACCCACACATCGATCGTTCAAAACGCAACATCGAACAACACAATTTCCAAAAATATAACTTTACATCATACGGGCATCATCACAGACCGAAAACCCGTTTCACATTTCCCGAAAACGAAAATATTGACCGTCTTTGTTCCCCCCGTGCCACTAGTCAAGTCCGCAGATGATAGTCGAGAGTATACGCATGAATTTCCGAAGGACTCGTTCCAGGTCTGGTTCAAAAGACCATAAAAATCACTACTAAAATCACTAAACACGAGGCGCCAAAAATAATTTAAAATTATATCTACCGTAATATTATCGAGTACAGAAAGATCAAACTACCTCTTGTTGATGATGCCATAGTGAAACTTCGGTTTTCCAACCTTAATGTCCTCAATGTACTACAGAAACGGAAAAAAGAACCACGTAACTTACAAAGCAAAAATAAAACGTTAGACCTGGCAAACGGGTCGTGTCGTGTCGGGTTCGTGTCGGATTCACGGGTTAAACGGGTTGAGAGTGCCTAACCCGAACACGACACGTTTAATAAACGGGTCAGAAAATCTCAACCTGAACACGACCTGATTTAACCCGTCTAACCCGACACGACCCGCTAACCCGTTTAACCCACTAACCCATTTAACCCATTTAACCCGTTTAACCCATTTAACCCGTTTAACCCATTTAACCCGTTTAACATTTATAAATATAAAACTTTTAATAGGGTGCTCCAACATAATAGGGTGCACCAACTTAGAGGGTCCAAGCCAACGGACTCAAACCACCAAGCTAGGGTCAAGGAGGGTGATGCAAACGAAAATACAAGGGGTGAGATCATATTTATAGTGGACATAGAGCATAAGGTTTTTGTTTCCCACCAATGTGGGATGGGAGGAAATCCCACTTCCTTGTGAAACATACAGAAATTGACAGCTCCTATATGCCATAAGTTACGATATATTTCTTCCATTTAGAAGCCAAATTGGACACTATCATCTAAATGAAAGTTGTTCATTGATATCTTGGGATTCCACAGAAACTAGATTCATGCAATTCGGAGCTATAAGCAGACCGCTACAACCTTTACAAAGACAGTGCGCAGGTTCTTGTGTACAATGTGAAAGCTCAGTGTTTTGACACATTTAAACTCATAATTAGGACTTTAACTCTTCATAACAGTTCTTAAGGACATTCTAATCTTTCTAACGGTATATCGTACACCTCATTTGGACCAACGGTTGATTTTCTATGAATTTTCTAATAACATGGCAGAAACTTTAAAACTAAAAATTTGATTGTCTAAGCTCATATTTAATTGTCAAAGCCCATATTTAATTGTCCATACATAAATAGATAATAGTCAAAGCCCATATTTAATTGTTCAAAGAATGGCCTAATTTAAACGGGTTAAACGGGTCAATTTCGAGTTGAATTTTTTAACCCTAACCTTACCCGTTTAATTTTCGTGTCGTGTCAACCCGTTTACTTAAACGGGTTGAAATGTATTACCCAAACCCGTTTATTTCGTGTCGGGTTCGTGTCGGGTTAGCGTGTCGTGTCAGTTTTTGCCACCTCTATAAAACGTGAAGGACAGCAACAAGAACACGTACGTACCAAATTTAAGGTAACGAGCATTGATGAAAAGGAAAGCGAATCAAAAGGGATATCGTCAAGTGCAAAAAGCCGACATTCTGATGATTCAGGACCAGGCGAAAAGTGCGGTGTCGTCATCTTTGCCAAGAAAATTACATAAGTCTGCCCCAAAAAGGCAAGTATAGTGAATAAAAGATTAAGGAGTGAGAGTTTTTTTAACAAAAGTTAGTTTGTAATGAAAAATGAGGGTTAAAAAAGTCAAAATATGATGTTTAAGACATTGTTTGTCTCACCTGGCCTATGAGAGGGATGTCTAAATGAGCAAAAGGGGAAAGCACTTGAACTTTAGCTCCGGCTTCTTCCCATGTCTCCCTCATGGCGCCCTCTGTAGCCGACTCCCCGATCTCCATGTAACCAGCAGGAAGTGTCCTGAAAAAAGGTTTAAGGGTTTTAATTTGACATGGGTAGTTTAGTAATTTACCAATCTTGTACCATCTCCTTGATTTTTGTATCACCTGTTTTGATGGGATAAAAAAATGCATTTTTGTACCACTCTTCCATGACCATTATATACATGTACACACACACACACACACATATACATATATTTCTGTTATACCCTAAGTAGTACGGTCAAATAGTCAAATGAGTAAGACAAGGTACAAGTGCCTTTTGCAGTAGTACAAATTGTTAGTGCAAGAGTAGTATCTAGTGGGATAGTATAAATAAGGGGGGGGGGTCAGACCATTAGGGTTTTATCGATCAGTTTTGTCAAGTTTGTTTTGGGCGAGAGCCTTGGGAGAGAATCTGGCCTCTCGAAAGCCAGAAACCCTATTGTAAACATTCAATTGATGTTCAATACGATTCTATATTCCTCAAATTAGTTCGGTGTACATCAATTTCATAGATGAGTTGCAACATACCCCTTTTGGAATGTGGCATGGGATCATGTGAGAAGTGCCATTTTTGGTGAGAAGTGTGAGAAATGCTTTTAAACCGTTGATCACTTTTAATCAAATACCCTCCCATGAATTGCGGCTTAAAAGGGAATTGAGCCGGTGCATCTCGGTGCATCTCATCCTAATGTTCGTCCATTTCTCATCCAGCGGTCGATAACCACTTCTCACCAAAGTTGGCACTTCACACCGGAACCCAACCCTTTGGAATGTTTTGTAAATCAATCAAACAATTCATGTTAACACTCGTACGAAATACGTACCAAAGACCATAAGATGGTTGGATTTTCCGCTTGCATAGCAAGATTTTGTTATCGTGCTCAATTAAGCAACCTACCACCTGAAAAGCACCACTTTTAAGATTTAGATGAGTGCAAAAGAAAGCACCATGGTCAAATGTTCGAGTTATGGAAACAGCTTCTTTGCAAAAATGCAAGGGAAAAGCTGCATAGAAAGGCTTCCCTCATAAAGCCAGAGAGCCTTGGTGCACTTAGGTCGCCTTTTTAACTTTTCTGGGAATTTAGAAACCAAATCATCGTGAAGAAACCAAATTTGAGTAGTAAAACATGAATCTAGTGGACCAATACTACATAATGGTTGATAATAGTAAAGAAGTAAAGTTGACTTAAAATTTTGCCCAAAAAGGACAAGTCGTAATTAACATGCGACACCCCAAAGGGTCCGTTTGGTTTGTAGAATTTCGTGGGATTTGGAATTGGATTCCATTCAATCCCGCGTTTAGTTTAAAGGAAAGTCTGGAATTGAAATCCCAGGATTTCAATGAAATTAACATGGGATTTAGAAATCCCATGGGGGTAGTTGGTATTTCACGGGATTTCATATGATTTGTGTGTAATAGTGTTTTAGAATATGCTAATAACACTTGTTTTGTAATAATCAATTCTCAAAAAGGTAATTTAATTTTCTTTAATAAAGCATGGAATTCAATTCCATTCCAAATCCTGCAAACCAAACACACCAAAGATTCCACGAAATTCAAATCCCTCGAAAATATTCCATCAAACCAAACGGGCCCCAAAGTAAACTATTGGTTTATATTGGAAGGGGATAAGAGAAGCATACCATTTTCGGATTCTCGTATGCAATTCTTCCACAAAGGGTGCAAATAGCTCTCTCTTTCTCCTCCCCATCGGGTATTTCATACTTTGTTGAGCCACCACATAACTGACAGAAATTGATCTTACGACTACTGCCCTGCACAGTGCTACATGTTACAAATAAGTGCCAAAGAGTATATAGACCTAATTTCTACCCTAAAGAGTAGAAAAGTAGTTTCCATGAAGACCCCCGGCTTTCAACTCTAAAGAGAACGAAAATATACATGTTCAACCTAGGGGCACAATCGACAATCTGGATGCTTTAAGTGAATCTTGACAAGGGGTTAGCTACAATCGAGCAATTTGAACAAGATAGGCCTAATTTCTACCCTAAAGAGTAGAAAAGTAGTTTCCGTGAAGACCCCCGGCTTTCAACTCTAAAGAGAACGAAAATATACATGTCCAACCTAGGGGCACAATCGACAATCTGGATGCTTTAAGTGAATCTTGAAAAGGGGTTAGCTACAATCGAGCAATTTGAACAAGATAGTTAAATAGGTGACCTCTTTCAAGAATCCTTTGAGGGGTAACCTACCCGGACAAAGTGCCATAATTCAATACATCTTTCCTACACTTCATATAATCCAGTTGCTTGACCTTTTTTTTAGAAAAAGAAATATGGCATCATACCTAGGGGTTTCGTTTACTTTTTTTTCCCATAAGGGTCTGTTTACCAAATTTTCTATCAAGTCCTGTATGGATAAATTTGTCGGTCTCGATAAATTTTGTTGTTGTTTACTTTTTTATCTGAATCCAAAGTTTGAATGACAGAAATTACCAATTTACCCCTAGGTACAAATTATGTTTTGTTTGATATACAAATATCATAAATCAATATCCACCTTTTCAGGGTAGGAGTGTCTTTTTTTGGGATGAATGGGGACAACACACCTTTTCCATCTGTGCGAATAAGTCATGTGCTGTGTGAATAAGCCATAAGTAAACACTATTTTTTTAGCTGTGTGAATAAGCTGAATAAGCCATTAATCATTAAGTCAAAAGTAAACAGCCCCTAAGGGGGTGTTTATTTAGGACTTAATGGGCTTAATGAGTTAAATGGCTTATTCGCACAGCCAAAATAGAGTGTTTACTTGGAGCTTATTGGGACAGAACTTGGCTTATTCGCGCAGCTTGAAACCACCTGTTGTATCCATTAAGATGGCCACTTTACACCCTTGCCCATGATATGTTCACTTGTCTTTCCTCTCAAAAACAATAAAAAAAAACAAAAACAAAAACAAACAGTGCAATCTCCTCATCTCCAACCCTGTTAAAAGGAAGCAACTTCTATTTTCATGTTCGATTTCCATGGGGTTTTTAATTTTGTGTTCGATTGCCATGGTTTTTTCAGGGTTTTTAAGTTTGATTTTCTTGGTTTCACATCCGACGACCTACTGTGTTGGATATACAAACAAAGATCGACCTTCTTTCCTTTTTGTTTCATCTTCGGTGATTTACTGTGTTGAATATATAAACACAGATCTACCTTCTTTCTTTTTGGGTTTCATATACCTACTGTGTTGGATCTTCAAGTAGTCTGATGGTTTTTTGGTTTGATGAATAGTAGGTTTTTTGGTTTGACTTTGATTGGTTTTATCTAAATAAATATTGCTTCAGACATGTTTAAAGAAAAGGTAAACAAACAGTAAACAACAACATATTCTTGTTTAAGTTTAATGGGTAAATTGGTAATTTCAATCATTCAGACCGTTGATTCAGGTGAAAAAGTAAACAATAACATGTTTTTATCCGGACAGACAAATTTATCCAGACAGTCAAATTTATCCATACAGATCTTAATAGAAAATTTGGTAAACAGCCCATAAGTCCTGTATGGGTTAAGTTGTTTGTCCGGATAAATTTGTACGTATGAGGGATGGAGACCGATAGGTTTGAGGGAGGCAAAGAGAGACGGTTGGATAAATTCTAGGGCATTTTATTGTATTAATTTGTTTGAGGTGGTTTATGGGGACAAGCGTGGGGTCCTGGCTAATTCTATGTAGCCATTTTGGCTTAGTGGCTTAACGATCAAGAAACACTCCTGTATTGCTCAGTGAATAACCATTAAGCTGTAAGCAAACAACCCCAAAGTGGTTATGCTTTTATCAAGATCTTATACCATAAATTAAGACACCAGTTATGCATACAATTGGATCTCATTATCTCAATATGATCAGATAACAATAAACAATTATCATATGACACCATCAAGAACTGTTAGCAAGAATCGAAAACACAATGCACCCTACAACATTCCATTCTGAATCATCACACAATTTATGCAATAACAACCACAATATTCAAGAAATCGTCAGAAAAAAACAGTTTCAAAACATGCGATTCAAACACACAGAAAAACCCCCAAATATGTATTGCTAGCAATGAGGAGTTCATATATCACATATGGAAGAAATTCAATTTTCATAAAAATCAA
Source organism: Saussurea involucrata (assembly GCA_033807775.1). Classification (NCBI taxonomy): domain Eukaryota; kingdom Viridiplantae; phylum Streptophyta; class Magnoliopsida; order Asterales; family Asteraceae; genus Saussurea; species Saussurea involucrata. The sequence goes on from CM066326.1 coordinate 60,869,447, forward strand.
ACAACTTATAATCGACTTAACAATGCAAACAGAATTTCTGAAAACCTTACAGTTGACCTAAAAGTGGGAGATGAGGTTGAAGATGAAGATGAAGATGAAGAAGGCGATGTTCCATCTAGGTTTAACTCGGAACGAATTGAAGATGCTCGAAATTGTCGAAAACAACGACCCGTGCTTGATGTTATCATTAGCGGTGTTCTTGAAGATGGTGAAATCGAAATAAAAGAGAGCGCAGATTGATTTCCATGGAGTTTTAATCGGTGAAACAAGAACCCTGAAGAGGAACCAAGAAATTGAATGCTTCTGAGCATTATTATTCTGCTAGATGTAAGCTGTTCACATACAATCAAATGAAATCTTGATAAAAGGAAAGAGAAATTGAGCAAGTGTTGAAAGTGATTTTGTTTAAAAATCCTTTTTGATGCAAATTTCCCCAAATTCAGTTTTGGAGAACATCGAATACCATCTTCAATTCTTCATCCATCCACACTTACTTCAAAGAGCCAAGCACTTGTGTTACAACCCAACCCAATTACAACTCAACCTAACCCCTGGGGGTTGTGGCGGGGTGGTTGGTTTGTGCCGTTTGGTAGTATACATAAATTTCACGATTTAAATACGATAAATTAAACTAAAAATATACCCAACAAAGTTATTAGTTATTACAAGCATTCAAATAGATATTAAAATGGGAAATTTAATTAAGATACCTAAAGTTTGACTTTGACTTATCAAAATACTCATTTCTCTCCCGTTTTTACCAAAATACTCATTTTTTCCGCGAAGGGGTCCGCGATCGCGGACAGGGACCATTTTTGAAAATATTCATCCCGCGATGCGGGGGAGTGTCCCGCAGTGGTTCTATTTTGGTGATTTTTGATTGTTTTGATTTGAAATTTACACTTTCAACCCCTATTTACTTTATACCTTTTACTTTCATAATTTTAATTTTACATTTAACACATATAATCGTTTATTAACTAAAATACCTTAAAAATACGTTTTAATTTTAACAAGTTACACCATTATAATCGTCTCTTCGATACGTTCGAAATGAGCCCAATATTGAATATTTTTTTATTTATATATTTTAATATATATCATATATACTACATAAAAATATTTTTAATATTTACAATTCATACCCTTATAGTTAATTATTTAATTTATGGTACATCTCTTATTTTTTTCAATTTTGTTTTACACTCCTATTGCATTAACATAATAATCATATATTAACTAATTCATTAAATCGTTTTTAATTATTATTATTTGTACGTGTTTATAGATATCGTGAATGGCAATAGGACAAAGTTTCACGAGAAGAATATGAAATGGGGTTTTGACAAGTTGGTATCACTAGACTCATTTAAGAATTGTGAAAATGGGTATTTGACGAATGATGATTCATGTGTGTTTGGAGCTGAAGTATTTGCAATTACAGAGTATGCACAAAATGATCGATGTCTGTCCATCACAAAGCCTCCGCCAATTTTTAATACTTACACTTGGACCATCGATAATAAAATAAATAAAACGTATTTTAACTATAAGAGTACCATAAATTAAATAATTAACTATAAGAATATATGAATTTTAAATATAAAAAGTATTTTTATGTAGTATATATGATATATAATAAAATAAATAAATCCAAAAATATTCAATATTGGGCTCATTTCGAACGTATCGAAGAGACGATTATAATGGTGTAACTTGTTAAAATTAAAACGTATTTTTAACGTATTTTAGTTAATAAACGATTATATGTGTTAAATGTAAAATTAAAATTATGAAAGTAAAATGTATAAAGTAAAGTAAGTAAATAAGTATATGAGTTGAAAGTGTAAATTTCAAATCAAAAACCGCGGGACACTCCCCCGCGATCGCGGGATAAATATTTTCAAAAATGGTCCTTGTCCGCGATCGCGGACCCCCTTCGCGGAAAAATGGGTATTTTGGTAAAATCGGAGAGAAAATGGGTATTTTGCTAAGTCAAAGTCAAACTTTGGGTATTTTAATTAAATTCCCATTAAAATTCTTAAGTCTTAAACTTCAAAAGCGTAAATTGTAGCATCCAATTCAAAAGCGTAAGTTGTTCGTCCTTAACCACAAACCTAGCCACGACTTTTCGGCATCTCTCCTTGTTAAACGACACCGAAAGCTAAGAATTTTTTGTTTCTTATCGTACACACTATCCAAATACTTCTTACATTGGTTTCTTAAGTGATCACAAAAACTTGTACCAATTTTTTTACTATCTAACAATTATGATCCTAAGATGCAACCCTTGTTGAATGGTAAGTATTTTGGGTTGTTATTATAAAGTAATTTGGGCCTCATGAATTATACTAGTTAACAATTATTAACTTTTTTTTAATTTGGGCTCCACCTGCAAGTATCGCATGTGTGTATATATATATATATATTATCTTTTTTATAATAAAATAAAAAATATTAGCGACGGGTTGACAGTTTGGGTTGGGTTGAGTTTTTCTAACTCAATTTCAACTTGGGTTGGGTTGGGTTGAGTTTGGGTTGGGTTGGGTTGAGTTTTTTCAGTTTGGGTTGGGTTGGGTTGAGTTTTTTAATTGAGTTGTTAGCGGGTTGGGTTGGTCGAGTTTCGCGGGTTGACGATTTTTTGTACACCCTAGAGCCAAGCCAAGCCAAGCCAACAACAAAACTACAAAACTGGTCCTTCAACTATGCTTCAATCTACAGGTTTGCTCAATAAAATATTTTCAGTTATCTTAATGGACCAAGACTCGTGTTATAAAAAAGGTTAGGGTGATATTTTAAATATTTGTAAAAGCTATAATTATAATATAATAAATCAAACTTACCAAACTATGCTTGTTTGTTTGTTTTGGAGCATTTTGTTTTTGTTTTGTTTTTGTTTTTAGACTTTGTTATACATTTTGATTAAATTATGTTATGTGTATTGGAACTTTATATTCTATGGACTATCAAACTTTGAAGAATTTGTTTTGAAACTTCCATTGTAATGGGATTGATTGTGTAATTCATCTCACATTAAATACCTACATTCAACATTACACCAATGCGTTATTTTAAGGATAAGAGAATGCACATATGTGATCGTGGACTTGACATCATGTGAGACCAACTGTTTTCGTGAGACCACATTTTTATATTTAAAACTTCACAGCAAAACACTAAGATGGTAACCTTCACAATGTTTTTGTTGTGAAGGTTCGGATTTTTTTACCTTCACAATGTTTTGTTGTGAAGTTTCAAGTGTAAAAATGTAGTCTCACGGGTCTCATGAAAACAGGCTGGTCTCACATGAATCCAACCCTCGTGGTTTTAACTCTAGCTCGCATTAAGAACCAAAGTAAACAATACTAGGATTGACCTTGGTAAATGGTAATGGTTTAAGTTGCTTTAGGTAACCAAACACACACACACATACACACGTAAAGAGAGAGGTTCAAATGATAAGTGTTAAATGTATAAGAAGTAGAGAAGTGATCCTAGTCCTTCATCTGGTCAACATTTGCAGGTTTGACTGTGAAGCACCGGATAATTCCTTGCATGATTTGTAAAAGATAGATGGGTAGTTGCCTAACTTTTACAAATAAACGACAAACTAGTTCATATGTGAACATGTATGATTCACATATGAACTATATGTTCATATGTGAACCCGTTGATTAGATTCACATGTGAATTTGTTAAATAGTTCATATGAAAATCAGTTAATTAGTGCATATGTGAATCACAAGGGTTCATATGTGAATACGTTAATTAGGTCATATGATTCACATATGATCTACGGGTTCATATATGAATTTGTTAATTAGTTCATATGTGAATTACACGGGGTTCATAAATGAATCCCGTTTGCCGCCTATTTGTAAAAGTTACGAAACTATCCCTCTATTTTTGGCATAGCCGCAAATTTTGACAAGTCAAAGCCGTAATTCTTGAGCAGTCAAATTCGATCTTGACCGTATGAAGGGATAGGATTACTTCTCTACTTCTCATATTCTTATATATATATAGGGTTGGGTTCCGGTGAGACCAAGGGTTTTTCGTGAGGCCCATAAGACCAGCTCATGTCCGTTGATCAAATTTACCGGCCGATGATCTGATGACTGAAATCCTACAATAATTTTGAATCTGCAGGGGTATTTTTGGCAATCTTTTTATTTTTATTTTTTGCACAAGATAGAAAAGGATCCCTCCCATTCCACTGCCATTGTATTCCTCCATGAACTCCGCCTTCTTCCTACGATGACCTCCACCTTCATTCGACGAACTCCGATTGTCTTGGCCGATTAAACAACTTCATTTGTCGTCTGTCTTCTTTGATTGAACATTTCCAACTGAATATCAACAATCTCCTATCGATTTCAATTCAGCAATTGCCATTGATTTCGCCTAATTTCTTTACGGGATTGCTCTACTTTAATACAAGTAAGAAAACTTATACATAACATAAATTGGTTTTCTTTGAGTAATTCCCTTCTTTCTTTGCTTTAATATATGTAAAAAATGTTGGAATAATTATGATTTGTATTTGATAGATAATGAAAACATGATAATAAGAAATCATACCTGATGATCCTGAGGATCCTGTAAAAGCATTAAACATATTTCCCATTGATTGACGGATTCCCAGAACAAGATGATTGTATGATGATGGGATGATGATCGATTTTAAGAGCCGATCTAGGGGAAGCACACGATCACTTTTGATTAGCTATTAGTGATTAGGTTAAAAGAAAGATTAGGGTACTCTATTTATAATAAGAGTATCTTACACTTTTAACCCTTGGTGTTTATTATGTGCAATATAATTCCCCATAGTTCCAATCACCTAATGGGAAACCCTATAGTATGTCAATAATAGTAAATACGCCCATCAAATATTTACCAGACATAGGGATTTCAGTTATTGTCAATTATCACATCAGGAATGATAAACGATCAGTGACGGTCACTTTTAAGGTGGTTCCAACATTCTCCCACTTGACCAAGCGATCTTTTATCTATGAGCACCAATAAGTCCGGCCGGGATAATACTCATTTTGTTTTAAACTGAAATCATAGCTAATAAGTACAGCCGTAGAGAAGAATATCAACTCAGGACCCCCACTAGTCAAACTATGACTCAAATTTAAAACTGAATAAGCAACGATCAACTGACTAAGACAAATTTCGTTATAATAATGTCCATACACCATTATGAGCTCAAAGCATAACTAATAGACAAACAAAATCTGAATATAGAGGAAATTTTTTATTAAGATAATAATAATGACCAATAAGTACAATATGCTATTAAATTAAGTCCTTTGTAAGCCCCATCTTCGACACGTGTCCTACGAAGACATTAGGAGGAAGACCTTTGGTCATCGGATCCACTAGCATATTTTTTGTACTTATGTACTCAATACAAAGGACATTTTCCTCAACTCGTTCGCGCACAAACAGATACTTTGTATCAAGATACAGCCCAGCGCCAGTTGAACTGTTACTGTTCGAGAAAGTTACGGCAGCTGAGTTATCACAGTAAAGCTTCAATGGTCTAGAAATGGAGTTGACGATTTTGAGTCCACTGACCAGGTTCCTTAACAACATCCCATGACAAGTGGCATTATAAACGGAAACGTATTCAGCCATCATGGTGGACGTTGTAGTCAGCTTCTATTTGTGACTCCGCCAGGAGATAGGTCCACCAGCTAACATAAATATGTACCCAGAAGTAGATCTTTTATCTTCCTTGCTTTTAGCAAAATCGGAATCAGAATAACCTATTACTTCTAAGTTGTCACTTCTTCTATAAGTTAATTTGTAGTCTTTGGTCCCTTGCAGATATCGAAGAACCTTTTTAGCCGCTTTTCAGTGTGCTATTCCGGGATTAGATAAGTAACGTCCCAGCATACCAGCGATATAAGCGATATCCGGACGAGTACAGACCTGAGCATACATAATGCTCCCTACTACAGACGAATAAGGTATCATCCTCATTTCTTCCTTTTCAATCTCAGTGCTCGGAGTTTGGAAAGAACCAAATACGTCCCCTTTAACTACTGGAGCTACAGTGGGTGTACAGTGCTGCATGTTATAGCGTTTTAAGATACGCTCAATATATGCCTTTTGAGAAAGACCCAAAACACCATTATGCCTATCTCGATGTATTTCGATACCAATGACATAAGAGGCATCACCGAGATCTTTCATGTCGAAATTTTGCGAAAGCATCCGCTTCGACTCATGCAGCATCTCCAAGTTGTTACTTGCTAGTAGAATGTCATCTACGTACAAGACAAGGATTATAAAGTTACTACCACTGATCTTGAGATAGGTGCATTGATCCACTTGATTCTTTAGAAAATCTTGCCCTTTTACGATTTTATCGAACTTGAGGTACCATTGTCGTGATGCCTGCTTCAACCCATAAATGGATTTCTTCAACTTGCAGACCATATGCTCTTTACCTTCTGGAATGAATCCTTCAGGTTGTCGCATGTATACATCTTCTTGCAAGTCTCCATTCAGGAAAGCGGTCTTGACATCCATCTGATGTAACTCTAAATCATAATGAGCTACAAGTGCCATGACGATCCTCAAAGAATCTTTACGAGAGACAGGAGAGAAGGTCTCTTGATAATCGATTCCTTCTTTTTGAGTAAAGCCTTTTGCAACCAGTCTGGCCTTATAGCGTTCGATGTTTCCTTTCGGGTCTAATTTAGTTTTGAAGACCCATTTACAACCGATAGTTTTGGATCCTTCAGGAAGTTCAACCAAGTCCCAAACGTCATTATGTTGCATGGAATTAAGCTCTTCAATCATGGCTTCATTCCACTAAGTGGCCTGATCACTATTAATGGCTTCTCGATAAGAGGTAGGATCAGTAAGCTTTCCAATGTTCTCAACTTCAGTTAAAAAGGTTACGAAATCATCAAAATTTGTGGCCCTGCGTGCCCTAGATGATCTCCTGAGTTGATTTTCAGGTTCAGTAACAGGAGGAGTGGGATCAGTGATATTAGGAGCAGCGTTGGGTACAAGAGGCGATGATGATGTTCCCTCGGCGTTTTGGTTAGGAGGAGTTGGATCAGTGATATTAGGAGCAGCGTTGGGTACAAGAGGAATTATCGGAGGAATAAAAATAGCGGAAGGATGGTTTCCCCTCGCTTCTTATACTTCTTGCAAATCTGAGTTATGATTTGTCGTGCTCCCACTGATCTTTGAGTTCTCAAGAAATGTGGCATGCTGCGTGTCAATGATGCTCGTAGTGTGGGAAGGACAGTAAAACCGATAACCTTTTGAGTTATCAGGATAACCGATAAAGAAACATGTAAGGGTTTTAGGATCCAGTTTCTTTAAGTTAGGGTTATAGACTTTTGCTTCGGCAGGACAGCCCCATACTTTCATATATTTTAGACTCGGTTTCCTACCTGTCCAGATCTCATGAGGAGTTTTAGGGACAGATTTTGATGGAACCCTATTGAGTATATGAACGGCTGTTTTTAATGCCTCAGTCCAGAGGAAAGTAGGTAAGTTAGTGTTAGCAAGCATACTTCTCACCATGTCCATTAAGGTTCTGTTTCTCCTTTCAGCAACACCATTTTGTTGAGGAGAACCAGGCATGGTGTATTGGTTAATTATGCCATGTTCATTGCAAAAATTATAGAAAGGACCAGGAGCTTGACCAATATCAGTATGTCTACCATAATACTCACCTCCTCTATCTGATCTCACAACTTTTATTTTATGATCAAGTTGGTTTTCAACCAAAGTTTTAAAATCAATACAAGTTTGTAAGGATTCAGATTTTTCCTTAATCAGATATAGGTGCATATAACGCGAATAATCGTCAATGAATGTAATAAATGATGTATGTCCTGTGATTGATGCGGGATAAGGACCACTAATATCAGTGTGAATTATTTCCAACAAGTTGGAACTTCTAGTAGCTCCTTTCTTATTCCCTTTCGCCATTTTGCCTTTGAGGCACTTAATACATGTTTCAAAATCACTAAAATCAAGAGAAGGTAAGATTCCATCCTTTACGAGTCATGTCATTCGATCTCGTGAGATGTGGCCAAGACGTTTATGCCACAACATGGAGGAATTCTCTAATTGTTTAGGTGATTTTGTTGTTTTAGTTACATCATCAATATTAAGAGACAACAAAGACTGTGAGAAATTATGATCTAGTTCTAATTTATACAGTAATCCATCCAAGAAACCTCGACCAAGCAATTCATTATTATGAGTAATGGCAATCTTGCCGCAACCATGAATTATTACATAACCTTCAAGGTCTAGTCTAGATATGGATACAAGGTTCCGAGTAATTCTCGGTACATATAAGGTATCCACTAGTCTAATACACTTTCCGATACTCATATGTAAATTTAAAGTTCCCATGGCTTCGACATCTAAGAGATCACCGCTTCCAACTCTAAGTTTTCTTTGGCCCTTTGGTAGCTTCTGGATTGTAAGGAATCCTTGCATTGAGTTTGTCACATGGACCATAGAACCAGAGTCACCCCACCATGTATTAATAGGGACATCAGTAGTAAAGGAATCAAATATTGCATAAAGAATGTTACCTTTCTTAGCTAGCCATTCCTTGAACTTAGAGCAATCTTTCTGTCCGTGCCCTTTTGCGCGACATAATTTGCAGTTAGGTTTGCTCGACAAGGATTTAGAGCTAGAGGCAACGGCACCATGATGATTATCCTTTTGGATTTTATTTCCAGTCTGATTACCGTGATTACCCTTCCTTTTCTTAGAAATAGTAGTGGTTGTCAGGTGAACGGCTTCAGGTTGTCCCAGCTTGAGGCGATCCTCCTCTTGCACACACATTGCAATCAGTTCACTTATCGACCATTTATCCTTCATAGCGTTATAGTTAACTTTGAAGGTGTCGAACCGAGCAGGCAAATAGGTCATTATGAAATGCACAAGAAAATTATCAGAGACTTCCATTTCAAGACTCTTAAGCTTATGAGCCATATCAATCATTTTCATAATGTGTTCACGGACACTGCTATTTCCTTCATATTTCAGAGTGAGCATCTGTAGCATTAAGCTACTTGCATGTGCCTTAGACGATCCCTTGAAGTGATCCTCAACAGATTTGAGGTAAGTTTTGACTTTATCAGAGTCAGGGATAGCTCCTCGGATACTGAGGTTGATGGAGTTCTTGACCATCATTAGTGACAAGCGATTTGCCCTTTCCCACTTTTCAAAATCCGCTTTCTGAGCTGCAGAAGACTCAGCAGTAATAGCAGCGGGTTCATCATGGCGAATGGCATGGTCAAGGTCTAGCATCCCCAGAGTAAGAAGTAATTGATCCTTCCATGAAGCAAAGTTCGCACCAGTAAGTGGCTCAATGCCAAAGTTAGGTACTGATGTGGAAATAAGGAGGATATAAGTTATAGAAGATTATCATAGAGACGTAGTTAGCTATAAAAAGCAGACAAAGTAATATTTCTTAAAGTAATGTAATTAAAGTAATGTTAAAGTAAGTAGGCCTAACAGTAATATTCCTTAGAATAATGAAACTATGACCATTTTAGTGATGAAGCTGGTGATAAGTAAACCTATTGTAAACACCAAAACAATAAGCCAAAGTAAGGCTCTACTCAGATGTTACATCACCTTTGGGCAGAAATAATTAATATCTAAGTAAACATGAGCGTTAGGGTCATGCAACGCAATGCTTATCTTTTGACCTTTGGGCACAAAATAGAGCATCGTGTGTATTATGCATGTAGAGAGTCCTCTTGACACACAGGTATATTAAATCACTTTTGGGCAGAATTAGTATACTCAGTGTTCATTATGCAAAAGGAAAAATGCAACATGAGAATCATATTTTACCTTTGGGCACAAATGATGAGACCATGTATATTAGTGCAAGGGTATGGCATAGTCCAAAAACAAAGATGTATATTTGACATTATGTGTGCCTAAGGAGTTCGATCTTGACAAAAGTAAGGTTGTATTCGACTAGATAATGTTGAACTCAACAAATAAGTCATGGTCGCATAAAGTCGAATTTGATCAGTTTGTTAATTGTTCAACTTGATATTAGAAGTAAGGTTGAATTTCGACTAGCTAGTATTTAATCGACTTAAATGATGTAGAATTCAACTTAGCGAATATCGAACTCAATAAGTTAAGGCGACCATTATTTGAATCGAACCAAAACATTAAGTCCTCGCGTAATTTTAAAATAAAGTCGCGTATTAAAGTTGCGTAATTAAATTCACGCTGATAAAAAATATATATATATATAGTGCGTGATTAATTCAAATGGCGGCTGGAAATATTTGCAATTCAATGCAATTTTGAATTGAATTAACAATTCAATTCCTGATGACGGCATACGAAAAAAAACCCCGTGGATAGAACCACCAAAAAACAAATACAAATCATGAATCAATTATGAACCTGGCGCTCTGATACCACATGTTGGAATAATTATGATTTGTATTTGATAGATAATGAAAACATGATAATAAGAAATCATACCTGATGATCCTGAGGATCCTGTAAAAGCATTAAACATATTTGCCATTGATTGACGGATTCCCAGAACAAGATGACTGTATGATGATGGGATGATGATCGATTTTAAGAGCCGATCTAGGGGAGGCACACGATCACTTTTGATTAGCTATTAGTGATTAGGTTAAAAGAAAGATTAGGGTACTCTATTTATAATAAGAGTATCTTACACTTTTAACCCTTGGTGTTTATTATGTGCAATATAATTCCCCATAGTTCCAATCACCTAATGGGAAACCCTATAGTATGTCAATAATAGTAAATACGCCCATCAAATATTTACCAGACATAGGGATTTCAGTTATTGTCAATTATCACATCAGGAATGATAAACGATCAGTGACGGTCACTTTTAAGGTGGTTCCAACAAAAAACATTATAGATGCTTTGTAAGAATGTCTGCTTTGATCTAGGGTTTATGTATTTTTTTTCTTTCAAGTAAAAGAACGTCTAACGAAATAACGAGAACACGATGATGTTTTCAACGATGAAAAATGTAATTAAGATCATTGGTGTCTTTTGTTTAATTGGTTTCATTGAGAAGGTTAATTAACTTGATGCAAAAATTCGAAGTTTTACAATGAATGTTTTTACATTTTTTGAATTTGAGGAAAAGAATGTCTAATGAAGATGATTGGTAGAGCATCTTGAATGAGGCTTACGACGAGGAAGAATGTAATAAAGGTCAGTAGTTTCTTTTAATTGATTGATTTCATTGTGAAGGTTCATAAATTACATATGCCTGTATTTTTTAAGTAATATCTTAACAATAAAGCTTTGGCACACATTTGAGCCCCTCTCAGTAGCATTTAACAATTAAACAAGTAACCACCTTATTAAGGATGAATTGGTCATAACATGGTTGAATTGAATCTAATTGAAGTTGGTGGTTAAGAAATAAGCAGGAGGAGGTGGACCATATGGACTACCAACATAACCATCGCAGTTGCTTCATGGTACCCATAACCTACATTATTTGTTGTGTACCATGGTACTTGTTGTTACTAGAATCAGATTACGATTATGTATATCCAGGTGCTTGTTGTCCTACACCGGTCTAGAAACAAGGTGACCACTTTGCGGATGATAGCCACCATAGGCTTGTTGCATTGGTCCACTTGATACATACGAGTAAGGTTTTTGAGTTGGTGCAACATTTTGAGCATATGATAAGGGGTCGTAATGGATAATATCTCCCGACTGACTTGCATGGGTTAGCCATAAGGTTGAACATATGGACCCTATTGTAGACTATTTATGGGTGTCTTACTGTATTGATCGTGTTGCCCCTAGCTAGGATTAGTACCTCATGGACAAGATGTGAAGCTGTAGGACCATTTGGTCCATATGGATGTTGGGCAGGTCCTCATTAGCTTCACCATGGTCATGACCATAACCCAGAAGTGCAGCCAGTAGATAAGAAGTTCGTTGATGTAGATAATTATAATTTGCTTGGGATGGGAGTGAACATAACACTTTGTTTGAATTTTGTAGATAGGAGTTAGGTTTATCGATAATTAATCTATCGTTTTCTATTCAGTCATCGTAACAACATGTCAAATGATGTTTGTGATAGTCAAATTTGTAATAAATGTTAGAATACATAATCCATTAAAAATCTAACTTTCACATCAACTATGTTGTGAAGGTTCATATAACTGTTGTGTTACTAGTCTATTTAAAACAGAACCTTCACATTATCTCCACTGTGAATGTTCATAAAATTGTTGTATTACTAACTTACATAACAATTAAAAATTGAACCTTCATATTACCTATGTTGTGAATGTTCATACGATTGTTGTATTACTAGCTTACATAATCCACTTAAATCTAAACCTTCACATTTATTTTGATGTGAATATTCATATAATTGTTGTGTTACTAGTTTACATAATCCCTTTAAAACCGAACATTTCCATCAACTCTACAATGAAGGTTCATATAAATGTTGTGTGAACGTTCACATTAACTCTGGTGTGAAGGTTTATAATTTTTTTTTGTTATCGACTTACATAATCCATTTAAAATTGAACCTTCACGTTATAATATTTGTGAAGGTTCATATAATTCTTATGCTAGTAGTTTACATAAACGATTTAAAACCGAACCTTCACATTAGCTCTGTTGTGAAGATTCTTAAAATTGTTGTTACTAGATTACGTAATCCATTTATAAGTGAACCTTTACATGAACTTTGTTGTGAAGGTTCATATATTTGCTGTGTTACAAACTTACATGATCCATTTAAAACTGAACATTCACTTTTAACTTTACTCTGAAGTCAAAAGTTGTTGGTGCTTCTTTGCATCTGTTGGTTAGATATGTGCAGGGCATGATGAGCAGTTGGTACAAATCTTTGTTGATTCATCATTATGGCTAAAGTATTTGTTAGGGGAAATGGTTTGTCACCTCTTCTTGATATCATATGGCGTTGTTTAGAAGGGAAAAGCTCACGGGATTAAAATACTTCAACATCGTTGAGGTTTGTTCAATGGCTAATTATTCCTCAATAGTTGATAATCAATTTGAAGCTGGGAACTGAGTGGAAAGTCGAAGCTGAAGGGTTGTGGCACTTCAACAATGAACAATGAATGCTAAAGATTGTCAAAAATATTTATGGAAATTTGGTGTTCTAGTTAAACTCTACTTTACAGCATATTATTTTATAGAACTTTTTTTGTTGTTTTGGTATTTTTAGTTGCTTATATTTATGTTGATGATACTTAAAAAAGAAAAGAAATACATTTTCATTTTATCGGCTTACATAATCTATATAAACCTGAATCTTCACATTAAGTTTGTTGTGAATGTTCATTCAATTGACCTTAAGGTAATAACAATTTCAATTGCAATTTTGTATAAGAAACTTAGTTTAATTGATGTTACAATTGTAACCGGGTTACACAAGTTATTTAAAAAGGTAACTGGAAACAAGCTATCAAAACAAACAACTTATCCTTTGAATTTAACTTTGTTATAAAGGTAGAATCAATTAATGTGGAGTTAAGAACAATTGATACAAGATTGAAAACACCACAAGCGTCAAACCAATATACTAAAACTTCACAGAAGGAACTCCAAAAGCAATGAACCTTCACAAGTTACTTTCTATGAAGGTTTTCAAGTTGTATGAAAATGAATTGTTGTATCACTGGCTCATAACAATTATCTAATAACCAAGCTTCTCCCAAACTATCATCACTATATTCATCCATTAAATGTGAATAGCAACCGGTATGTGATCCACCTTTAATTCATGACTTGCCATCACCAAATGAAGTGGAAGGCTCCATGTTCTCAACATTTCTACTATCTCATATCTATCTTGACTGAAAACATTTGATGTCTTCACTTTTTTACATGAATGTGTGGTTCTTGGTTAGGTGCACTCTTGGGCCTCATTAGACGCAATTTTCTTTGTTCAACAATTTCATGATTGGTTGGGACATGAGATAAGGTTATCTCATCCTTCAAACTCACTGCATTGTACAAATGAAAAAGTACAAATTTTGATAATGACCAGATATAAAAGACAATTTGTAGTTATTAAATAAAAATACACAAAAAATAAGATTACCTTCACATAAGACTTATTGTGAACTTTTAACTACATACAATCCACATACACATGAAAACAAAGTGTAGAATGCATGAAATTGTCTAGATAAGGACTTGTAGCAATATTGGTTACCTACGGTAAGATGTCAAATAAATCGAGGTGCCAATGAACTTCGTAAAACATTTACTAACACAAAACAACATTCCTCCAAAGATTTCCTAGGAGTAAAGTCACAACTACCATACAATAGCAACATATATAGTAGTTCAGAGATCCTCCTACGTGTTTTTCCCTATAGCATAATAGAGCGAATGTATAAATTAAGATGGGTTTTTCATATTCAACTAAAGTTAACAAGCCTCATATACCAAGGCCCTTTTCGTTGTTTCCAACTTATGACCTTCCACAATGGTGGTAATGTTATTAGATATTTGTAGGTTCATATTGAACTGAACAACAAGTATAAGATCACGCAATACTGTGTTGAACATACTAGAAACAAACAACAACAACAAACACCTTACCTTCACAATAAGTTTGTTGTGAAGGTTCACTTAAGTGTTAGTTTATAATATTATATGAAATAATATAAGGATGAAAAAGATAGGCATCACGGGGAAGGAGATTGTTACCTTTAGCATTCAACTCATTTTTATTTTCAAAAGATGTTAGAATTTGTATAAGAATCTATGACGATATCGTCCAATGATATTACTTCATCCGAGTAATTTTGAACATAACTTTAGTTTTTTATGATTATGTTGAAATACAAACAAAAAACATACAATAAACAACAATGAAAAAGGTTCTAGGAATTAACATATAGTTGCTTTATTCGTTTCTTAACTTCCTAAAACATTCTTCTTCAACATAGTTGTCAAGGCTCCAGTATGCAACAACAATGCCTTAACATGGATATATGGGAAACAAACAACTTAACCTTCAAATAAGTTTTCTGGCAATGTTAACAATAATCTTAGTAAAAACTATGGATTGTGTATTTAGTGTAATATAGAATACACATAGACACAAATTTTGTTAGTTAAGGTTTTCCTATATCCCACTTGAACGACATGGAGTTGGGTTTGACAAATTATATTAAACTAAGACCAGATACATACTTTGTAACTTGAATCACTAAGATAACTATGATTTTCTTCGACTGGATATTCAAGTAGAGACACAAGGTGAAAGACCAAATGCCTTTGGAATTCAACAACAAACAACCATTTTGAAGCAGTGAATAAGAGAGGAAGAAACTCTTCTTACCTAATCTTAACGTTGCCACTGAGAACCATAACATTGGTCGTTATATAATAGATGAAGGTAGGACTTAACTTCTTGATTTGGGATTATGTGTAGGCCTACGGTTTATTTGTCAAATACAGAAACTGAGTTTACTCAAATATCTTTGTGGTTCATGTAAACTTTGAAACTAAAATCAATTAAGCATTGAGCTCAAAACATTACTTTCGAGATACATAAAGTATGCATAAGCTATGTACGTACGTAAAATATACATATTTATCAAGCAAAATATGTGAGTTACTATCTATCAACAATGAACATACCACGAAAAAAATTCACAAAAAACAAATTCAACACTTAATCATCACAGTTTACAAAGAACTTAGCCAAAAATATAATCATGTTGCTTATGATTCAGGTAAGTATTTACAAAATATGCTGTACAAATTAGCCAAAAATATGTCCCATTCAATCTTTTTGACAAGGAACTTGTTTTGATCTAATTAAGAAACACAGAACCTAAGTTATAATGGCCTTTGAAGTTATATTATCAAGCTTATACTCATGTATACAAGTTATATTATCGTCTTTATCATTTTATACTAATAATTTGTTGTACGATGACTATGTGTATAGATCCATCTAGTTGTATGTCCCACCTTAGTCTCTCTCTACTTTTACATTCATGTATAATTTTTTTCTACATTCACCTTTTCTCACATTAGTAATTTAGTTTTTAATGAATCCCCCCACTTGTTTTCTCTTACTGATCCAAGATAACACAGCGACATTGGAAACATCATACCAAATGCAACTTCTTTTAAAGTAGAGAGGAAATCTAATTTTCAAGAACTGAAGATTTCTTAAAAGGACCTCTTAGCTCCTAAATTTTATTTTCAACGATACATTAAATTCAGTGAACAGTCTAGAGTATTCATCTAAAACCCTAATTTTAGTGGAAAATTTATAATTTTAGTAATGAATGCAAAGATCATTATATTATTGAACACAAAATAAACAAAAATGTATAGCTCCTATCAGGGGCGGAGCCAGAATTTTCGATGAGGGTGGTCCTTTTGCTTCAACCATATTTTCCGCAAGATCACTAATCACTTTTAGGGGCCATTTACCTAATCACTTACCTGATAAGTGCTTACCGGTAAAATCCGACACCACTTACTTCACGGGTAAGATTTTAGTCCACCAAAATGGCATCGTATGCAACAATTTAGCCGGTAAGCGCTAACCGTGGTAAGAGCCGTCGCACTCAGTCACTTACCGGATAAGACTCTCGGTCCTTGCTTAGTAGAATCGTTTTCTAATTCCATAAGACATACATAAATACATGTATATTGTTGTCTTAAAAAAATTACATGTATATTGTAATTTTTTATAAACTAAAATATCATATTCATATAGTTATTGAAGATAGAATTAAAGAGATAATGACCAAGTGATAAGTGCACTGGTTAACAACTATGGAGTTCATCACTCCCAAGAAAAATATATATAGCCCTATTTCACTATATATAGCAGGTATTATTAAAAGGTTGAGGGTGATCCAAGGATAACCCTAGGCCTACATTAGCTCCGCCTATGGTTGAACGTTGTTTGTACGGTTTGTTATGGTTTGTAAAATAACCATATATATATATATATATATATATATATAGAGAGAGAGAGAGAGAGAGATAGGAAGAATCATGCAAAAAGATCACTTTAAGAAAAAGGCGAGAAGTTCCAAGATCACACAAAATTACATGTTATATAATGATCGAATATGTCCAAAAGGGACATGGGTGACTTGGTTAACCAAAGGTTGCCCGCTATATGCCGGTCAACACAATATGTGTTTAATCATATATAATTACATGCTTGTATCACATGTATGATCTTGAAACTTCTTGCAAATTGACCACCTTCGTTTAGTACCTTAACCTATATATATACACACACACGGGCCACGAGCAAAGTTCAAATCTTAAACGACTAAAACGAATAAATAGTATCCGTTTTTATTGTATGTACCAGTCTTAATTGTGGCAAGAAATCATGTCAAATGATTGTTTTGGGGACAAACTTTATAACTTACATTAACACAATCTAAAACATCTACCAGCTCCCACTGCTGCTACTCACTTGCTACCGCACTTTAACCTTAAAAATGACAGGACCATCATCCGCTGCTGCACCTCATGTTATGTTACGCGACTCATACCGATGATCCAAAAACCGAACATAATAAGATTAAATTAAACATACAGCAAGTTTCTTAATTTAGCGCCAGCTTATCGCATAAAGATTGATACGCAGCGCTGCAGACCTTGAATTTCTCCTCAGCAATAGCCTGTTCATCAACACCATCTTATTAGTTTTGTTTCAACCCGCTTCAACTATATATATATATAGAGAGAGAGAGAGAGAATATATAGAGAGAGAGAGAGGTTCAGGGAAAACCAAAAATTAAAAACTGAGGAACACCCTTGTAACCGTTCATCTGGACGGTTAGCACATGTGCATACACGTAATTGAAGTTGTTTTTGGTTTTTATACACATGTGCATGTTACAAATTACTTGTATGCACATGTGCATACCGTCCAGATGAACAATTTCCAGGGTGTTCCTCAGTTTTTCATTTTTTTACGGTTTTTCCTGAACTTGACCATATATATATATAAAGGGATTTAGTTAGAAGCATAAAAAGGGATTTGGACCCTTGGATCAATCCTAATTGAAGATCAACACTAATGAGATGCATCGGGATCCACATGATCAATTCCCTTCTAAAGCGCAATTCATAGGTGGGTGTGAGATTAAAAGTGACCATCCTTCTTATGCATCTCACCTTAACTATTTTTCTTATACGATCCTTCGTTTATATATCTCTATATATATATATATATACATATGGGTTGGGTTCCAATGAGAAGGGAAGTTATGGTGAAAAGCGTAAGAAAGGATCTGGACCCTTGGATCAATCCTAACCGAAGATTAACACTAATGAGATGCACCGAGATGCATCGAATCAATTCCCTTCTAAAGCGCAATTCATGGGTAGTTTTGAGATTTTAAGTGATCAACGGTCCAGATCCCTTCTTACGCTTCTCACCTTAACTCTTTTTCTCACACGATCCTCCGTCATATATATATATAAAGACGAAAGATTGTTTTGAGAAGAAGAGTTAAGGTGAGAAGGTAAGAAGGGATCTCAACCCTTGGATCACTTATAATCACAAACCCACCCATGAATCGCGCTTAATATGAGGATTGATCCGGTGCATCTTGGTGCATTTCATCCTAATGCGCATCCAAGGGTCGAGATCCCTTCTTAGCCTTCTCACTATAACTTTTATTCTCACTGGAACCCGACCCTATATATATGTATATATATATATATGTAAAAGGGGCTATGTATTATGATCCGTATATGTATATCCCACACACAGAGCAGGGACCTTTCCTATACCCCAAAGGGTATAAACGAGAGAGGCTGTTTCCGTGAAGACCCCTCACTTACGAAAAAGTTATTGCAACAAAGTACGACTTTTATGCACACCAAGTACCAAGAAATGATTATCAAATGTGCACACTCTAGTCAGTTTACTCTTGGTCCAAAACAAATCCGTTTTTACAATTTAGAATGAATTTGTACACATTTTTAGGACGAGCTTGCTGTTGCTTAGATGCATTAACAAGATAACTCTCCATTCTCTTAATGTAAGCTATAAAAATGGGATTTTTATTCGGACAAAGAAAATTTGTAAAGTGAACTTATTTATAGCACGGAGGGTGTATTAGCCGTTCAAGGGATCAAACTTTTTCCCTATAATCCCACGTTCTAACTGAACCCATAAAATGTGGGTTCACAACATTGGTGCTAAGCTCCTTTCGGTTAAGATTGTGGGATCAAAGTGTAGAAAGTAAAAACTGTGTGTTTTTACGCAAAAATTTCGTTGTATGAGGATATTATTATAGTAGAATTTAATTTACTCACGTAGTAAGCTAATCAGCCAATCATAAGTTAGTAAAGAATCTATATCAATTTCATATTTGAAGAGTAATAGATTTGACACCAAATGGTCCAAAGATGTTTCCCTTTTCGGATATAAATAGAATGCATCATACCTTTGAAGAACCCTCATGACGATCTGGATGCCATTTAAGCGCGCAAACTCGGTATCTAGAAACCAGAGTATGACAGAAAAATCAGTAACCAAAGTTTTAAATTCTCGCGATATAATTAAAGAAAACAAAGAGAAGCTTGAAAAGCTTACGCATTTTTAACATCGTCAAGGCTTAAAGAGCCAGAACCACTTAAGCCAAGGGTAATCCTGTCTTTCATTAAATTAGTTTCCGCTCTGTCTGAGTCGGATGAGAACCCATCTTCATCTTCATCTTCATCTTCCAAGCGGTTTCTCCAACTCCATGAGGTCCGATGATGATTACTATGGAAGCCTGATGAGCTCCTCGGTGGTTCATTTATGAAGGACCAAAAGTAAAACCCATTTCCACCAAATGCAGAGCGGAAAATGGTTTCAACTTCTTCATAATCTTCGTGGAATTGGTATCCTTCTGAAGATGTAAAGTCATCTTTTCATGTAAAACTCATAATGTTTGTTTAGCTCTATACATCAAATAAATATTTGTTATAGTAAAAAATCTTACGTTGGTTTAGCTTGTTATATAATTTTTAGTGTAAAGAAGAATATATTTTCTCTCAATCGTTGTAACTAAGTTCCCAAAATTTCCAATTTTGCTCCCATTTTGGCCAGAAACCTGCTGATTAACATTTGATAACATTGATACCCGTTAGTAAAGGTAAGGGCAAAGTGAATTATAAACATGACAAGCACGTCATCAAATGTTACGTTACAAGATCAGCAAGTTACTTTACTGGTCAAAATTGGTACAAAATAGGAAAGAGAGAACTTCATTGTCGGTCCCTAATGTTTGTCAATTACTCAATTTCAATGGATATAATCCCTAAACTTCAAAAATTCAGATTTGGTCCCTCATGTTTGTCATTTCATAACGGTTTTGGTCCATCCTCCTAACGACCGTTAATTTTTTCCATTAAGTCCAATTATATGAGGGGTGTTTTAGTCATTTTAAACAATTTTTTAATGACTAAAATACCCCTCAATTAACCGGGTGGTGATGGACTTAGCAGAAAAATGTTTAAATGACTAAAATACCCCTCATTTAACCGGGTGGTTATGGACTTAACAGAAAAATGTTTAAAATGACTAAAATACCCCTCATCTATTAAGAGCAACAACTAATGCTCTTACTGATTATGCTGTTCTGGTTCTTATCCTTTTCATAATAGCAGCATATAAACTTCTTCTATAAATCACTATTGCGGCAAAACTTACTTCTGTGGCCCCTAGCCTGGGGCCCCTTACTGTTAGCTCGGCTACCATTGAATCCTCCAGGCCCATTGTAACCTCTAAAGAACGAGCTTCCATGACTTGAAGATGGGTCGAATTCATCATAATTATTCCACCCCTAACATTTGGAAGAACACCCACAAGAATATTAACAGAAATTCATGAGCTTTGTAACAAATACAAATACAAAACCACAAGGGTTGTGGCGTACTGGTTAAGCCATGGGGGATGTGGTGGATTATCCCATCTGCCCAGGGTTCTAATCCAGGCGTACACAACAATTGTGGCCACGGAGGTTTAATCAGGGCTGATGTATTACAGTCATAATTTGCCAAGGGATTAGTCTAGGCATAGCCTACGACACCCTTCCCAAAAAAAAATTAACAAATACAATGTTGGTGTTGTCTTTAGATTTTGAATAAAGTTCTCCAAGGGGCTTTCCAATAAAAACGGGTAAACCAACTAAACAGAGATATTCTTCATATACGTGATTGTGGGATTTACTACCTGGAAAAGATTTTCTGCGAAAGCATTAGCATTCCTCAGCAATTCTTGTCTAGCAAACCTTTTTTGCCTTCTTGAATTGAAATTGGGTCTCTGCAAATACCAGGAAGCAGCAATAATCGGTTTCAATGTCAAAGAAAGAATTTTATGATTAAAGTGAATAATAGATGGCAAGGCTTATAGATTTTCATTTCATTAAGCAGAAACAGCAAGGTAAATATATTATTGATAACTATGTTTTGCATGTCTGCTGACTGGCTATTGATTATTGTATAAGTAAATACAAACTATTGCAAGAAAAATATGTCCGAAGTGAAAGAATTTTGATTTCTGATTTAGATTCAAACTTCCAAGGGAGAATTTTGACCATGAAGTTACTAAAATACTAAGAAAATGATTATGTCAGACTTAGCAAACTACAAAATACTAAAATTCTTCTAGAAGTGTTGACATCTAGAATAGTGGAAAGTATATTCTCATACCCATGAGAAGTTGAACAATATAAAACACATTGAATAATCCATCGCATCTTATGTCGGACTTAACAAACTACAAACAATGGTTATAACTTATAATATAGGCATGCATTATATGGATCATGGCTATGCATTATCATTATGAAAGAGTGAAGATAACTAATAAGCACTCTTGATGGTTATGTTGATCCATGTACTGAAACAATCAGCTCAAAAGGCTTAAGCAGATGACTACTGAAATCACAAAAATAAAGATTTATGTACAAACTTCTCACCTTTGCGGAACTCCTGTAAAAACTTCCAGCCTGCTCAAATTCGACAGAGAAAAAGATGAGAATTAAATAACTAAATAACACAAAACTTTACAATGCTAATCACAATAAAATAAAACCATAACAATCTGCTTGAGTGTTTCATGTAATTTCAAGTTGAGATTACTTGACTTTCTTCATTTCTATGTGGGGTCTCAAAAAGTTGTAATTTTTTCTTCTAATTTAAAACCAACTATCTATCTTGACAAAATTGATGCTAATGGGAGCAATTCACATAAATAAATAGGAATGCTAAAACTTGAAACTCAATCCCCCATTTTGAAAGAAATTCCAAACTTAAAACTCAATCCCCTATGCAATTGGCCCAAAATTGTTTCCACAAAAAAATTATAATTCCATGAACTCAAGAATTGTTCATATTTAGGCATCACAATATTACTTTATTTGCAATTTCCCTAATCAAATTACTTATTCTCAAGTCATATTCAATTCCCTAATTGTTGACTCCCAAAATGGCAAACTACTCCACAAAACACGGTAGAACACCTTGTAGATTAAAACGCAGAAATTCATTAAATTAACAAAAGGGAAAGCGATAGGCTTACAGATTCCCAATGGGTGCGGCGTCGACGATCGAGGAACGGAGTTGAATGAAAGAGATCGGTTTTCAGGTGAAAGGGGGAGTTGTTTAAGTTAATTAGGGCTATTTTCGTTGCCCTATTCATGTCTGCAACTACATGTACATAGAAAAATGGAGAAGAAGAAGAAAGAGGCGGTGTGTAGAATCCAAATTCACCGTATTTCTATGGAGGAAAGATGGAGGTTAACCTTCTTCTACCATTTGGAATCCAAATTCACCGCTGTTTTGGGGACGAAATTTTGGTTAATAAAGTTAATGGTATTTATTAATTTCCTAATCAGATTCGTCAAAGGGTGCAAATAAAGAGTAAACTTTAGTTTTTTTCTTCAAAAAAAAAAAGAAAAAAAAAAGAGTAAACTATAGTTTTGGTCCTTGTGGCTTACATAAAATTACGAAATTGTCTCTGAATTTCTTTTTTTTTTGAAGTGTGTCTCTGAATTTCTATAAATACATAAATGATCATTATACATAGTATTTTATTATGAAAGTTGTTCTTTGCTTTTAACATAGTTAAAGGGTTGTTTGTTTACTTCTTAATAGTTTTATTAAGAGGCAACTTCTGAATCACTAAGAGGTGAATCTTGTTTGACAAGAAAGAAGTTTGTTTTTTAATACTTCTATAACCCTCTAAATGATTGGGTCATGTTATTTACACTCCGTGTAAATTACCTTGAAATTTGTAAAAGATAATCAATAAATGAAGTCAAACTAAAAAATTTATTTTTCCTATAATTTTTTTTTTCAATAAAAAGGTCAAAAAAGCTTTTATTTTTCCTATATAGCTTTTATGTTTTCTATACGCACGGTTGCCAAAAAAGCTTAAACAATTTTTTTATTATTATTTTATTCACAAGAAAATATCTTGCAAGTAAATACATTTAAATTGCTATAAGATTTAAATTTTTATTTATTATTTCATTTACAAGAATTTTTTTATTTATTATTTTATTTAAATTGCTACAAGATTTAAATTTTTATTTATTTACAAGAAAATACATTTAAAAATAAACTATTATTTAAATAAATTATATCATTAAAATAAAGATGAGTGTAATTCTCGTTTTTTAAACAAATCTCGTTTCTATACAAATCTCGTTTTTGTACAAATATTTATTATCTACCAACACTATTTATCTATATAAATTAACTATTTCCTCTAATCTACTATCATACAACAATCATCAAATATTTTTACCCCTCTCCCTCTCTCTCTCTCTCTCTCTCTCTCGTTTCTACATTTTTCAATCTTTGGAATGACAAGTTGGAAAGAAGACTTGCAATGGAATGATGATTCAAGTGATGAAAATGAAGAATCAAAGTTTTCAACCGACATGGTATGAGCTAAATATTCATTATCTTATAAGTTGCATTTTTATATATTCATTATCTTTGTCGTTTTTCTTCGTTTTTAGGTGTTTAGTTCTCGTTAAAATTTAATAGATTGGGTTCATCATGTGGGAAATTCACTTGGTTACGTTATTGTTACTAAAAGATCAAAGACTTCTATAATTGTATTTCAATGTGACCGTGGCGATACATACAAAAGTAAAAAAATCTCCTCCAAACATACGAGCACCAAAAAAAATATACTGTCCATTCTAACTAGAAGGGAAACGTTCGACAATGGAAGATTCTTGGACATTAAGGGTGATATGTGAAATGCATAATCATGAACCCGCGTTACATATGGAAGGTCATCCATATGCACGACGATTGTCAGATAATGAAGCTCGATTGGTGGAAGATTTATCAAGAAAAAACGTGAAGCCACGAGATATCTTATCAATACTCAAGCAAGACCCAAATAACATGTCTACTATCTCAACGGTATACAATGCACACAGTAAAATTCGGATGCTAAAGAAAGCGGGTAGAACACAGATGCAAGTTCTTATGTCATTTTTACATGAGGAAAGTTATATTTATGAAAGACGTATAAATCATTCAACTAACGAGTTGGAAGATTTATTTTTGCTCATCCAAAATCATTGGAGATGTGGCATGCATTTCCACCCGTGGTGTTGATAGATGCAACATATCAAACGAACAGGTACGTAATGTATATCTTTGACTTGTAAATTTTGTTTACATTAATTATATATATATATATATATTTTTATCATCATCATCATTATTATTAATTTTTATATTATTATTACTACTACTACTACACAAACATATACGTATTGCCTCTTCTTGAGATTGTTGGTGTAACTCCAACAAATATAACATTTTGCATAGCATTTGTACTAATGCATAAAGAAGACGAGTCGAACTATACATGGGCTCTAAGTTGTTTCAAATCGTTAATGGGCGAGTGTATTCTACAACGTGTTATCGTGACGGATAGAGATTTAGCTCTAATGAAATCATGCAATGTTGTATTCCCGGATGCTAAAAAGTTACTCTGCACATGGCACATCTATCATAATATTTTGAAGAAGGGTAAAGCATCCATACGATCAAAAAGTACTTGGAATTCTTTCAACAAGGCATGGACTACATTAGTTGCATCTCAAACGGAAAACGCGTATAGACTCAATTTGGCACAACTTGAAACAACTTTACTCGATTATCCAGGTATTTTTATATACGTATATTTATATTTGAAAATATTAATATGTTTATAAAGTAGGTAATGAAATTGAAATAAGTTTATCCAATATTTCACGTTTTTTTGCATATTTAAATAAAGTGTGGTTGACACCGTACAAGGAAATGTTTGTATATTGTTGGGCCAACAAATTTCTTAATTTTGGAAATCACACAACTAACAGAGTTGAGAGCCAACATGCCAAGTTAAAACGATACCTGGACTCATCAAAATCAGATTTGGAGAAGACAATAAAGCATATTCATCAAGTCGTTCAGTCTCAAGTCACGTCTATCAAAGCAAGTATTGAACAGAGCAAGATCGTGATTCGACATCGCTTCAACATGCCACACTTCGAGGGATTGCGTGGTTTCGTTTCAAGCCATGCACTTGATATAATCTTTAAAGAATATGAGCGAGCAAAAGTTATTGGGTTACTGCCTTGTTGGTGTCAGACTTACAACTCTTTGAACTTTTTTGAGGTAGACAAATGTGCACTGGATCGATATGCCTGAAACGGGTGTGTTGATTGCTTCAAGGTATAATGTGATACTGCACTCTTTAACAACTGCAGGTAGCATGACATTCTTACCACTTCGATCTAGTCCGCCACCATGGCATGAACATGTCACTATCACAATCGGACACGTTAATGGTAATCATTATGTTAAAATATCATTGGCCGAAGGGTACCCGATGCCTCGTATCATGCCACAATGGTTTCGTTTCAAATATGATTGCGCAACCGCATGGGCTACTCCGTACATGACTCGAATAAACAAGTACGAGCAACTGTTATCTAGTGGTTGTACTACGGATTTTATTTCACTTGGTTGAGTTGTAATAATTTTAGGTTTTTTGTGTTTTTTTTGTTGATTTATCAATTAAGTTATATTGATGAATTTTTATTTTAAATTAATTTATCTTTATAGGTTTAAAATAATATATTATTAAATATTTATTATTAAAAATAAAATACCCAAAAAATAAAATATAATTATATTAAAACAAAATACAATATTAAGATGCTAATATTATAATATTATAATTAATAAAAAGTAATGATTAAATAATAATTATTAGGAAAATTAATTAAAATACCCTAAGTTTGACCCCTTTCTTACCAAAATACCCTAAATCTCTATCGGTTTACCAAAATGCCCTAAATTTCCGGGGTGGGCCCCGCGATCGCGGGTCCAGCCCACGTGTCACCCAGGTTTGGGCAAAATGTCCCGCGGAGCCCCCCAACTATGGTCGCGGTGACAAGTTTGGTCCCTGCCTGCGGTGACAATTTTGGCCTATCGCGGGCCCATCGTGGGGAACCACCACGGGCCAGGCCAAAACTTTGTGACACGTGGATGTGGGCCCGCGATCGCGGGGGCCACCGCGGAAATTTGTGGCATTTTTACAAACTGAAAGAGATTTAGGGTATTTTGGTAAAGCAAAGTTAAACTTGTGGCATTTTAATTAATTTCCCTAATTATTAAAAGAAAATGTTGACCAAATAATTAAGAAATGATTAAAGTTAGTGAGGTAAGGTGGGATGAGGATGGGGATAGGGTGGGGTGTATTTAAGAAAAAAAAGGTGTATTTAAGATATGCCTAAATGATTTTGTATCTTAGGCCCTCCTTAATCATTCACCACCCTAATTCATTCGAAACAATTATCAAACAACCATGTTTCATTTTACACTATATCATAAGAGTCTCTTAATAATTCTATACCAAACCATTCAACAACTGTCAAATAGCTCCTAAGATGCCGTTAGTTGAGAGGCATTTTTGTCTCTTTATTTGTGTATTTTTTTTCTTAACAAAAAGCAACGGTTTTCGTTCCTCAATTTTCTTTTAACAGATTCGTCGTTCACGTTTGACACCTTGCAATGATTTTTATCCCTCCTACTATTGGTCGTTAACTTTTCCGTTAAAAGTCCAATTCAATGAGGGGTATTTCAGTCATTTTAAGCACTAGTATTGTTTTCTTTTTAAATTATATATATACATATTAATATAAAATCAAAGACTAATGGCCAGAACTATCATTTTCTTTGTCTTTAGGGGCAAAGTTATAATTTTCTGTTTGTTTTTAGCAGCCAAAACTGATTCCGGTCATCTTCTCCGGCAAATACCCCACTCCGGTCATCTTCTTCGCCTGCTTTTTCACCCTCTGCCTCTTTGATCTCACTTTTCTCTCTATATTTCTCGAAGCCTCACATGTCATCATCTTTTTCCTAACACCCAAACATCAAATCATAAACCCATCGCCTCCTAAAAACCACCACCATCAACAAACATGTATCTGATTTAGATCACAAAGGGAAAAAAACCACCTTCATCGTCAACAACCGTATTTGGTGGTTGAGGTTTCATGATCGAAGAAGATGAAGTAGGATATAAGGAGGGTGACCTGATGGGCAAAGGGCCCCCCCGATCATCTTCTCCGGCCTCCCCTAGCCCACCGGCCACCACTCATCTCACGGTTGTGGACCAACTACCGTTGCAGACCATCTCCATCATTGTTTCCTACCCATCTATATCTCATATCCATCTCCATCCTCGTCGATTTCATCTCAAATCCATCCTCACGTTCATTGCCATCCCCAGTTTGTAGCCAACTCTAGTTTGTCGCCATACCAGACCCCTCCTCTATCTCCATCCTCACATTCATCGCCATCTCCATATCTAGTTCACCATAGTTCATCGTTGTCCCAGTCTCACAAGTCTAGATCTATGGAAGATTCGTTCAACGTGTGTGTAGGTTTTGTTTATGTAGGTGGGTTTTGATCAGAGAAATGATCGGAGAGGGAGGGATGCCAGTGAGATTAAGGAGGCAGGAAATCCAGTGATATGTCGGTGCTCCCTGTGATTTGGTCCAACGTGTATACATATTAATATATTTTATTTAAGTTTTTAAAAGAAAAATTAGATAAATGAAAAAAGACCAAAATGCCCCTCATTTAGTTGGATTTAACGGAAAAAGTTAACAACCGTTAGGAGGAAGGACGGAAATCATTGCAAGGTGTCAAACATGATGGACGAATATGTTAAAAGAAAGCTGAGGGATAAAACCATTGAAACTGACAAACGTTATGTAACCGAATTTTCATGGAAATTACTTCTTCACTTTTGGTAGACGCTTCATACCTTCCTTTCGTTTGTGACCCTCACTTCTGTATATGTATATAAAGATGTATATATATATATATATTTGTGGCTACGTATACTCGTTCGTATCGTGGTTTGCATGAGTTTCGAGAGTACATGCATCGTAAGCGTGATAGGGTGGTAACGGTTTGGGCTAGTCGAGACCAACCTGGGGCAAGCCGGCGATTATGCCCGGCGAGAATGCCATTGGCACAATCGCTAGGGCACTATCGCAGGTGGCTTCCCCACTCTCGGTACATTTTCAGCGAGTATGCCCGCACGAGAGTGTCCGGGGCACACTCGCACATCAATATCGCAGCTTCGTCATTTACTCGCGGTACATTTCCCGCGAGAGTGACCGACGAGATTTACAGGGGCACTCTTGCATCTCACTATCGTCGTCGGGCCCCCGAGCCCCCCGAGCCAATTTCACTTAGGTCATTTTGGGATTTTGAAGGCAACTAGTTTTCTCTCATAGGAAGGTGTAATTTTCTCATCTCTTTCCTCTGATCATTGGATTAAATGCAAGCCAATCCTTCCTTATGATCATTAAATGCTAATCTAGGGTTCTCCTACTCTTGTATGTATAGAGTTCAACTTCATTTCCATCCTTTTGTTGTCTCCACCCAAACCCCCGAGTTTCATCTACAAATTGTGGTGAGTTTCTATACATCTAAATCCTCATTAAATGTTTCCTATGTGTTCACGTCTCACTATTAATAACATGTTTGGTTTTGAACTAAAAGTTAGGGTTTGGTATTTAACTATTTATGACCACCCTTGAGTTTCTACACATTTCTCTTATCTGTTATCAACTTCAGTCTTCATACATACATATACATTGGATTAGACCAAGATACTTGTATTTGTGACTTTGACCTAAAAATGGCACAAATAGCACATTTTTATCTTGTTTGGGAAGTAGTGGGACTTTTTATCAAATTATGTATATTTGGAAGTTTGTAACATTAAATGCATATAACGTGAGAGAATGGTGTGATATAATTCTGTATGGGTATTTGAGATATGTATTATTTGATCAAATGATATTGTTGGTGTCTATCTCCTTGTGCACGAGGATTTGGATTTGTGTATATGGATGTTGGTCCCGAAAGATTATAGAAGTATAAGTTTGTAGAGGGGGGGGGGGGGGGTTAAATACAAACACACTATTTATGGTTTTCTAAATTGTTTATTGATAAATCAAAATAATTTACAGCTTATTGCGGAATACCCCAGATTAAAAAAAGGCGGAGAAGGGCGTTGCAGATGTCCGGGATGGACACGACTAAGATTAAGTGCAAGACCTAATCTAAACAAACTTGAGAAGCACTAAGGATTCTTGCACTAAGAAATAGAGAGAAAAAGGAAATCTAGAAAAATGAAGATGTTTTTCTAAGGCACTAAGTAGATAGGGAGAGACCACCTTCAAACCGAAGGGGTATTCCTCCTATTTATGCCCCATGCATTTAATGAAGGCAGGAGGACTTTACACGTGTCGTCATTTAATTAGGAGCATGTTTTCTGACTTTTGCAAGACATGCTTTGGGTCGCATGGTGAACAGTGTAGTGGCAGAGTGGTTGTACGATTCTGGACAAAGGGATGTTCCTTATGACAAATCGTACGGGGTTGTGCAAGATAGATAAGACAAACATTTCTTGGAAAGGGGGCTTCATGATCAGTGATCGTTGAGTTGAACTTCCATCAGTGAAGACCTGATGTAAGTCAGCTATCGCTGAAGTCTTCTACTTGAAACGTCGCGTGTGTGGACTTGTCTTGGTTTCACTGATGTCTGCATCAGATCATTAGTAGACTTGTCACTTGTTCATCAGCTTTGTCTTCGATGTCAGCGATGAACTCTTTGTCGCAAAACTTGTCTTCAGGGATTACAAACAACATTGCTTACAAATAAAATTATCAGCGATCATCAATGATAAGCGAACAAGCTCAGGTTATCATTGATGTACATTTATCGCTGAAAATACTATGAAGAACAATGGTTACCATCAGTGATTCTGAACAGACTTAGGGTTATCACTGATGGCGAAACATTAATACATACAGATGTTCTTTGTAATTTTCACTAAGTAATTCTAAGGGTCATCATCAAATCACTGAGAGAGTTTGGATCAACAATCTCCCCCTATTTGATGATGACAAAGCAACAAAAGAAAATTGCTAAGTTAAAAACATAAGGTTAAATATGACTCATAGATGCGTGTCCCATTTACTGTTTTCAGGAATCTTTTCTAGTGCTGATGGAGTAAAGTACTTCACTAAAATTTTCATTAATCTTCGTAAATAAGTTTACAAGGGAAGATGGAAAATTACAAGTACAAGTGAAATAAAATTACAAGTACTAAAAGTTACAACTGATAAATACAAGAAGAGTTTACAAAAAGAGATCTATCAGCTGTAGAGGTTCATCTTTGAAGAGCATTTCGTCAAAGGCATATGTCTCTGGGATCATATAATCAGGAACTACTTCACCCTGTTGTCTTCTGAGTTTGGCTTCATTCAGCACGTGGGTTTTGAGGAAGAGTCCTGGTCTGATTTGTTGCACCAGTAGACAAGATCTCTGAGTTGGTTGACGGGGTAGATAGGGAGCTCTAAAAATCTTTAAAGGCACATGACACCATTCCAGTCTAAGAAAATTATACCATAGGGATCACTGACCACTTGACTGGGGGTGAAAGGTCCACTTGGTGGCAGTGATAGGTTTAAGGCTGAGAGATCAGGAGGAGGTCCGAGCACTGCTTCTCTGGAGAATTCTATACCAGTTTCATTTCTGAGAGCAGGCCCTAAGGAAGAGGAAGCATGCTTTCTTTTGGCAGGAGCAGGTCTTTGGTTTTGTAGAAGTGCTAGAGGAGGAGGCAAGTCAATTGTAGATGTAACCTTGTTGATCATAGCATTTAAGAATTTTTCAACGTATGATTTGAACTTTGATTTTGACTTCTGAATGGCACTCCTGACTTCTAGCCATTCATCAAACCCATAGAGATCGATCTTTGACATGTAGCACAGCTGCGTTTCCCCGTTCTCTCTGACGACGGTGACTTCCACCATCACTACACCTCTTACAGTTTTTCCCTTCAAGTATACATTAATTATTCGACTTGGATGGTATCTGAAATCCACTTTCTCTCTGCACCATTCCAACGTCGAGTTGCTGACAGCTTTCTTCTTCTGAGTCTCCTTACCAATTTCCTTGAGTAGTTGCTCCTGAACCCGTATTGGAAATTTCTTTAGTTTCTTGTTAGAGATTGAGCTCTGAGCAACCTTAAATGCAAATTCAGCGTTCTTTTGGTTCTCAGCTATGAGTTTCTCAACCCTGATGGATTCTTCAAGTTCTTTTGGAGACAAAAACTCTAGGCCGAAATGAGGGATGACTCGTAGGCGCTGACTCTCCAGCTGATTTATCATCGCTGCTCTTCTTTCTCTTACATCATCCTCTGACCTTTGAGGAAGTCGAGAGGGTCTGTTTGGATGTGTGAGCAACTCTTCTTCTTCTTCTTCTTCTTCTTGTTCATCAGTCTCAAGCACTAAGATTGGGATTATTGGTGGTTCATCAGCTATGGGAGCTGGGATTATTTGTTGAGGCAAGGGTTCTTCAGCAGGTCCCTCAAGCAGGGGAGAGGACTAGCTAAATCAAAAGAATAAAGAGTTAGATTCTTTTGAAGGAAGGAAGAAAAATATAGAAAAATAACCTAAGTGTATAAGATGGGTTTAAGGAGAGCGTGGATGGAAGCAGATAAAGGATTTAATGAGAGGCATACCTGAGAAGTTGGCACACTCTCAGCATTAAAAAGTATTTTGAGATTCCCAGCGGTAGCAATCCCCTTCTGCTTACCGTGGGAGGTATTCTTTGCAGGAGACTTCTTGGTCGTATCGCCTGCTTCTTTTAACACCACCCCTTTAGGTTCAGGAACCCTGATGGCTGTAGGCTTGAACCAAAAGTCAGGCTCTTCATCGTCGTCGTCATCATTGTTTCCACCATCAGGGTTGGTGGGTTCATCCTCCAGGATTTCCACCTGCTCCTCATCTTCTTCTTCTTCTTTTTCCTCTTCATCAGAGGGAATAAGTATAGTTGGAGAAGTGGGAGGAGTGGGTTCTTTGTCTTTCTCCCCCTCAGATAAAGAAGGGTCTTCTTCAGCATTTTCCTCCCCCTCAGCGTGAGGGAGGTCTTCATTATCAGTGTTCTTCTCCCCCTCTTTGTCATCATCATTAGGGAGAGGATCAGCAGCAAAAACATCAACATTCCTGTCTTTGGGGCCAGGAATAGCTGATGCTGAGGCATTAGAGGCCTCAAGTTTGTCCACCCTGGCTTCAAGGACCGGGATCGCTGCGGTGGCTTGTACTATGAAATCCGCCGCCATCCCTAGCTTGTTTTCGTCATCCGCTGTGAAGGATGGGGCAGGAGCCACCGGTACATTCAGGCGGTCGAGGAGTTTGGAGATCAGGGAGTTCGTAGAATCGACCTTGGTGGTGAGATTACTCACCTGACCCCTGAGAGAGTCGACCTTGGTGCCGATATCAGCGACGGCGGTGCTAAGGGAGGAGACGGTGGTATCTAGTGTGTAGAGGGATGGGGAATTATGGACCACGTCTCTTTGAAGCGTCTTCACCTCTTCGGTCAGCGCTGATAGATGTGCGGTTCAGCCTTGGCAGAGAGAGAGGTGGAGAGATCTTTCAGTGACTCGCCGGTAGTGTTCACGACGTTGGTGTTGTTGGTGATATCCTTTGATAAGGATTCCACCTGATCCTTTACATCCTTGATGGATGCAACGATCGTGCTCAAATTAGGACCTGTAAAATAAGAAAAATTTTGAGCAAAGGAAACTCAAAAGAGGGAATGGGTGTAGAAGAGATAGATAAAGAGGTTGGGATACCTGATGGTCGGGAGAAAATATCAAAGTCCCTACTTCCACCGTAGTACTCCATGTCGTGTTCCATTTCAGACACGATGGTGGTCGGGATATTCTGAGTGGTCCCGAGAGGGAAACCATCAGGTCCTATTGTGTTTAACTGCATCAGATTTTGTAGCAGAGGCCCGTGTACGTCAGCGAGTGACATCGTTGGTGCTGATGTGATGACCAAGAAAGGAGGAGTAGAAGCGATTATGGAGAAGGTTGTGCAGTGCGCACGCATGGCACTGGTGTTGCCAAGAACTGTTTCTTCAATGCTTTGAGGCACTGAGAAAGTGGGGGTAGATACCAGCATTGTTTCAGCGGTAGAAGGCGCTGAAGTGGTTGTTGTTGTTATTGTAGTGTCAAGAGTGGTGGAGCGTAGCACGAAGGATTCAATCAATGCCTGTGAAGAGGCGATCGCTGATATAGTAGATGTTGAGGGAGGGGCTTTCTCCTTTGTAGTCCTCTTGGTCTTTTTGGAACCAAGGTTGGTGTCTGATTGTTTCCTCTTTAACGAGGCTGAGGTGGTTGCAGCCTAGGTAGCAGCAGGGGGTTAAACCGCTGATGGAGCTGCTGGAAGCGAAGAAGAAGGAGCAAGAAGAAGTTGTTGGAGTTCAAAAAGACGTACCTCGTTGGCGATGGGCTCGAAATCGAGGATGCGGGCACCAAGCTGAGAAAGTTGGGAATCTCCCTTTTAAGGTAATCCTGTTAGAGGAAGAGGGAAAGGAGTGTTGACACGAAGCGGACATAAGGGACTTTCATCTCCCTCTTTTCCTTCACGACCTTCACCATGAAATTATCGAAGATCATACGGGCATACTCAATTTTCCGCCCTATTATCAGCGAATACCCCATCTGGAGGTGATATTTGCTGTCTGGTCCAGCGAACCAGTTTTGCCACTCATTGATGAGATGATGTGGGAGAAGAGGTAGTTGAGCTCTGACGGCATCTTTGCCTTGAGAGTTTTTGGTGAGCTTCTTGTCAGGCTCGTTAGGGTTACGGGGCTTGGGGTCCCATGTATACTTCATCAAGTCTAGGAACCTGATAAGTTCCTTATCGTTGGGTGGTTGTTCAAAAGGACCAGCGGGTATTTCAAGGGCTGAGCGGATTCCGTTAGCAGTGATGAATCCTTCCCCTAGATGAGTTTGGAAGGCAATCACAGTTACCTTCCTCCCTGATTTGAGGGTGTGGCCGGTTTTCTCAGCAGTGTACCAAAACTGCTGTAGGAGGTGTTTGTGTGTCGGGGGAGCGACTGTGAGGGCTTTGAAAATGGGAGAGTTGCGGAGAAAGGTCACTGCATCAGCGAGATGCAGGCAAGGTTTCTTTTCAGGGAACTTCAGTAGAGCAATGAGGTTGTTGGAGCCAAAGGTGATCTGGTTGAGCTCACCTTTCATGTGCTTTGACTTGATCATGGGAACAGGTGTAGCTGCCATTTCTGAGAAAAATACAAAAATAGAATGGAAGAAGAAACGACTTTCTTAGTTAGGAAAGAATTCCAAAATCAGAGATTTAGGGTTTTTTACCAGTTTCCTTATTAGGAAAGAAACTTGAAAAAGTGATTTTCCAGTTTTGAAGAAGACCAAAACTAGTAGAAAACAATGTTTTCCACTTTCCATTTTAGGAAGGATTCTGGAAAAACGTATTTGATGAAGAAAGAGAAAGTTTAAAAGAAGTTTTAAACTTAAGAAAAGCTTATTAAAGTTTTATATAAAAAATCATGAAGAAGATGATTTCTTTGAAGAAACGTATGTTTTGATCCTTAAAACAATTAAAGATTTAGGATTAAAAACATGTTTTGGAAGTTCCAGAATGCATTAAGGAAGAAATAAGAACCTGTTGATGGTTGAAGATGCGAAAAACAAGTCTTAATTTTAAATGATCCAGGTAACAAATGCACATGAAATATTTTCTTGCTTTAGGAGAGTTATGAGCGCGTAAAAGGAAAAAAAATATAAACAAGGGTTGTTTATATAGAAGTGTGAGAGGAGAGAGAAAGATTGATGAGCGGGAAAAGAAACTCAGCATGACACGTGACACGTCCCTCGAAGCTTATTGGACAAGAATTGTAACGGACGAACGTGTCAGACGAAAAGTCATGCAAAGGTTTATCCATTTGATGGCGTCACAATTTAAAAACTGTCTTTTCATTTTCAAAAAGGCATTCCTGAATGTATTTAAAAGAGTCAGGATTGCGTTGATTTATGAAGAATCACTAATAGGAAATCTCAGTGCTGAAGTTTTATCTTTTTCAAAAGGATCACTGATAAGGAAATGTTAGTGATCAAATTTATTTTTAGCATCAGAGGACATTTACTCAGAGATTAGATGATGAATGGAAGAGATAGAATTTTATTGCTGACATAATGTTTAACCACTGAAGAATTATTCTTCAAGGTTCAACATTTCAAGCTCGCTGATGAGAAAGTTGAATCTTGTCTCATCAAGGGGTTTGGTAAATAGATCAGCTAACAGATAATCAGTTGGAATAAAATGAAGTTCTATGTCTCCATTCATCACACGATCTCTGATAAAATGATATCTGATCTCGATGTGTTTTGTCTTTGAGTGTAACACTAGGTTGTTTGCTATAGCGATGGCACTAGTGCTGTCGCAATAGATTGGAATCTTTGATAGCTGAAGGTCATAGTCTAATAGCTAATTTCTCATCCATAAGACCTGAGCACAACAACTACAGCTGCTACATACTCAGCTTCAGCGGTAGAGATGGACACTGAGTTTTGCTTCTTGCTTATCCAATTCACCAGCTTCCCACCCAGGAGCTGACAACCTCCTGTGGGGCTTTTTCTATCCAGTTTGCAACCTGCAAAATCACTATCTGAATAAGCAGTTAGATCGAACCCTGAGTCTTTGGGATACCAAAGACCTAGGTTGGGTGTACCCTCCAGATATCTGAAAATTTGCTTTACAACGATCAGATGTGATTCTTTGGGTTTAGATTGATATCGTGCACAGAGACAAGTAGAATACATGATATCAGGACGACTCGTTGTAAGATAGAGAAGAAAGCTGATCATTACTCTATAGGTAGTGACATTGACAGGTTTTCAGAGGGATCCTTGTTAAGTGTCAGTAGTGGTGCCATAAGAGTTTTCATAGCTGAACTTTGAGTAAGATCGAATTTGTTCAGCATATCTTTAACGTACTTACCTTGGTGGATGAAAGTGCCTTTATCATTCTGCTTGATTTGAAGTCCAAGGAAGTATGTTAGTTCACTCATCATACTCATCTTATATTCATATTTCATTCTTTCAGCAAATCGAGTACATAGAGATGGGTTAGTAGAACCAAATATAATATCATCGACATATATTTGAACAAGAATAATATGACCTTTAACTTTTCTAAAAAATAGAGTGTTATCAATCTTACCACGTTCAAAATTTTCAGTGAGGAGAAAAGAGGATAAAGTTTCATACCATGCACGAGATGCTTGTTTTAAGCCATAGAGGGCCTTATCCAGTTTATAGACAAATTCTGGATGCTTAGGATCAGCAAATCCTGGTGGTTGTTCAACATAAACTTTTTCATTCAGCTTTCCATAAAGAAATGCTAATTTAACATCCATTTGGTGAACCTTGAAGTCTTTGTGAACTGCATTGGCTAAGAACGGTCGAATTGCTTCGAGTCTTGCCACTGGGGCAAAGGTTTCGTCATAGTATATGCCTTCCTATTGTCTGTATTCCTGAGCAACTAGTCTAGCTTTGTTGCGGGTTACAGTTCCAAATTCATCTAACTTATTACGATATACCCATTTGGTACCTATCACAGTTTTGTCAGATGGTCTAGGAACAAGATTCCAATCTTTGATTCTTTTAAATTCAGTCAGCTCTTCTTGCATAGCACTGACCCGGTTTGGATCTCTAAGGGCATCATCAGTTTTCTTTGGTTCAATCAGTGAGATAAAATTAACAAATAAACAAATATTACCTGAACTTCGTCGAGTCTGAACACCTGCGTTTGGATCACCTAGAATTTGATCGATTGGGTGATTGATTGTCCATCTCTGAGCAGGAGCTTGAATCTCTGACTCAAAATGAACATCTGGAGGTGCTGAAGAAGTGGCTTCAACAGCAGTAGATTTAGGTATATCAGGCAAGAGTTGCTGAGGTTCAGATGAAATTTCATTTACTGATTGCTGATTTAAAGTAGATGGATTTTCAGAGGTTGAAGGTTCAGATGGAGGCAAAATTTTTAATGGAACAACTGATATCCATGAAGAGTATTCAGTTTCACTTGTTTGCATGCTAGGAATGATGATAGGATCATCATCATCGATTGGGTTATTGACCTGAGGGTCAGGGTTGAGGTTAGCTTCTGATTCCCCGTAGTGAGAAAACATCCATTGATTTAGTTCATCGTTTTCAGCAGTAGGTCTTGAATTTGCTAAGCGGGATTCATCAAAGGTGACATGAATGGTTTCTTCTACAGTTTGTCTTCTCTTGTTGAGGACTCTGAAGGCTTTGGATATTGAGGAGTATCCTAGAAATATTCCATCGTCAGCTTTGGGATCAAACTTTCCAAGAGAATCTCTGTTGTTTAAAATAAAACATTGACAACCAAAGATATGAAGAAAGCTGATAGATGGCTTTCTTCCATGGAAAAGTTCATAGGCGGTCTTGTTGAATCTTTTGACGATCAACGACCTATTTTGAGTAAAACAGGCAGTGTTGGCAGCTTCTGCCCAGAATTGAGTTGGAAGATGAAAATCGTTGAGCATAGATCTAGCAGCTTCGATGATTGTTTT
This sequence comes from Saussurea involucrata, assembly GCA_033807775.1. Classification (NCBI taxonomy): domain Eukaryota; kingdom Viridiplantae; phylum Streptophyta; class Magnoliopsida; order Asterales; family Asteraceae; genus Saussurea; species Saussurea involucrata. The sequence continues at coordinate 60,907,505 of CM066326.1, forward strand.
GTTTCTTCTTTCAGCGACTCCATTCTGCTGAGGTGTTCTCACCGCTGAGAAGTTGTCAAAAGAACTATTTTTGAATTCAGTTCCATGATCACTTCTTATTGAGGGAACAGTCATATTGTTCAGGACTTCCATTTTCCTGACAAAAGAGATGAGTTCTTCTGAGGTGTCACTCTTTGCACGGAGAAACATAACCTAGGTATAGCGAGAGAATTCATCTACTATGACAATAGTGTATTTCTTTCCAACAATGGATTGTATGTTGACAGGGCCAAATAAATCCATATGGACGAGCTGAAGAGGATTTGTCACTGATGATACTTGCTTTGACTTGAAACTAGATTTCGTTTGTTTTTCTTTCTCACACGCTGAGCAGAGACATTCCTTAGCGTATGAGTGTTGAGGCAAGCCAGTGTCCAATTCTTTAGAGGAGAGAGTACTCAGCGTTTTAAAGTTAAGATGAGAGAGCCTTTTATGCCATAGCCAGTTGACATCTGAAGAGGCTTTGGATAGAAAGCAGATGTTCTCAGTGGTTGTTAAGTCCATGTTTATTACATAAACATTTTCCAAACGATAACCGCTAAGAGCAATCTTTTCTTTCTTATCAGTGACAAAGCATGCTTCCTTAGTAAAGCAAACTTTGTAGTCTTTATCACATAGTTGACTGATGCTAAGAAGCTTGTGCTTCAGTCATTCTACATAAGTGACTCTTCTGAAGGTGGTTGTACCATTAGAAAGTACACTAAACCCTCGGGTGTATCCTTTTCCATTTCCACCAAAGGTCACTGAGGGACCTTTCTCTTCCTTGTATTCAGTGAGCAAGTTTCTTTTTCCGGTCATGTGTCGAGAGCATCCACTATCAAGATACCAGATACCCTTCGAGACCTACAAACAAAAGGAATATTAAGTTGAAATTGGTACCCACTTTACAATGGGTCCACATTTGTCAGTGGAAGAAGAAGTGGAAGGATCAATAATCTTCACAGCATCTGATGATTCAGCGTCAGTGGTAACCTTCACTTTGGTTAATTTCTTAACCTTAGTGGTATTTTTCACCTTTGCTTGGTTTTCATCTGGAGTGACCTTCTTTGCCTTGGAGGCATTCATCTTCACCTTAGCCGATTTCTCAGCTTTGGTGGTTGTGGGGCACTTACTAGCAATATGACCAGTAAGTCCGCAGTGATAGCATTTCCTACGGCTGAAAGTAGCTTTAGGACCATAGGCATAAGCATTTGATAGTTTCAAATGAGCAGGTCCTGTACCAAGAATGCCTTTAGCATCAGAGATCGAAGGAACCTTAGGTTCTTCAGATTTCTTACCTATAACATCAACCTTTATTCTAGGAGTTGATCGCATAACATGTTCAGGGATCTTATCTTTTGAGGTACAAGGTTGATTAGCTGAAGGTGTTAAACTTCTTCAGCTTTGGCACTTTGACACTCTTCTGAGGTTTTTGTAAAACATTTTTTCCTTTATCTTTAAGTTTAGGGCTTAAAGAAGATTTTTCCTCAGGGATAGGATTATTAGAAGAAGAGCACTGAGATGATGAGGTGTCAGGGATGGAGGAGACGAACATTCCAAACTTAAGCATGGAACGATCTTTGGTTGGTTCTTCAACGTTAACATTAAAACCAAGACCACTTCTGTCATTGACAGGAATTTGAGCACCGATTATCTCAGTGATCTTTGCTAAGGATTTACACCATCCTTCAATAGTAGCTTTCTCAGCTTTCAGATCAGCGATAGCTTGTTCGCGTTCAATACTGATTACTTGATTTACATTTACCTGATCTTTTAAAATTTCCTCAATTTTAGAAAGTTCTTGGATCTTTAGATGGCATTTATTAAGTTGTTCAGTTAAATCTAGATTTTGTTGTTCAGCTTGGGTCTTGCCATTCAAAGTGTCATATAAATCAATCGTTAGTGAATTGATAGCTTGAAGTCTATCAACATCAATGATAGCTGGAGAAGGAGAGATTGATACGTGAGAAGTAGAAGTAGAGGGAATTTCAGTTGGTTCTTCCTTTACTTCTTGGATTTCGTCCATAAGACAGAGATTGACCTCATCTTTTTCATCAGAATCTGACTCATCATCAGATTCAACCCAATCGTGTTCTTCAGCGATTAGACCTTTACCTTTTCTCTTGTAGTTTTTCAGCTTTTCATATTTCTCTTTGAGTTTAAGGTACTTGTCATCTCAAGATTTAGAGGAAGAGGAGTTCTTAAATGACGAGGAAGGTTTGAATACTTTCTTTGACCTGCACTCACTAGCAAATTGACTTTTCTTTTCACAATTATAGCAAGTGGTGTTGGTCCCGGAGGGGTTATACAAGTTTGTAGAAGGGGGGGGGGGGTTGAATACAAACACACAAATTTTACTTTTCTAAATTGTTTATTGATATGTATCAAACAATTTACAACTTGTTGCGGAACAAGATTAACGAATAAACCTAATCTAAACAAGTTAAGAGAAACACTAAGTTTTCTTGCACTAGAAATAAGTTAGAAAGGAGATAAGAACATTAAGTGTAATATTCTAACACAAAGTAGTAGAGAGAAGAAGATGGCCGAGCACTTCATTTCTGAAGTAGGTTTCTTCTTATATACTGCATGCATTTAATGCATATCAGTACAACTTTACACGTGGCAGCAACTGATTGGGTGCATGGTTTGACCTTTGTAGACAACCTAGTAGCCGCATGATGAATAATGTAGAATCAGAGTTGGTTGTACGATAATGGACAGAAGGGATGTCCTATTCTGACATTTTTGTATGGAGGCGTGCAAGGGGGAAAGACCAAAGTAACTTGTAGAGGAAGACTTCATGATCAGCGTTCACTGAATAGATCTTTATCAGCGAGTGATAAAGTTCAGCGTTCGCTGAAGTCTTCTACTTGAAACTTCACGTTGAGTGGACAAATCTTGGCTTCACTGATATCCACATCAGTTCATTAGTAGACTTGTCGCTGGTTCTTTGGCTTGATCTTCGACTTCAGCGTAGAACATAGTTGACGTGAAACTTGTCTTCAGGGATCATAAGTAAACAACTAAGATTATCAGCGATCATCAACAAGACTGAACAGGCTCAGGGCTTGTTGATGAACAGTGTCGCTGAATGTGTAATTTAAAGAATATGTTTTCATCAGCGATACTAAACAGACTTAGTATATTCTTTGATGACAAAACATTAATACATATTGTCTACTTACAATTTTCACTAAGTGATTCTTAGAGAGTCATTATCAAATCATTGAGGGTTTGGATCAACAATCTCCCCTATTTGATTATGACATAGCAATAAAAGAAAATTGCTAATTGTGAAAACATAAGGATAAAAAGAACTCATAAAGTATTTATCCCTTTTACTGTTTTCTGGGATCTTTTAAGTACTGATGGAGTAAAGTACATTCGCTGAAATTTTTCTTTAAACTTCGTATAAGTTACAGAGGGAAGTGAAAAAATTACAAGTACAACAAATAAATTTACAAGTACAAAAGATATAAGCTGATAAAGATAGAAGACTTACAAGGAATCCTATCAGCTATCCAGGTTCTTTCTTGGCGAGTTCATCAAGAGTGTCAGTCTCTGGGATCATCCAGTCAGGGACTTTGACTCCCTGATCCCTTCTTTTCTTTGCTTCACGATAGATGTGGGGTTTCAGGAGTTGTCCGAAGAGACTTTGTTTGTTCTCACACCAGTATAGTAAATCTCTGAGTTGTTCGATTGGAGTTTTGTATAGCTCAGAGATGCGTTAAAGGCATTCACGACCATTGAAGTCATAAAAGAAGATGCCATAAGGATGGCTGATTACTCTGCCAGGGAAAAAAGTTTCAGCAGGAGGTAGAGATATGTCAAGTCCAGAGAGATCAGAGGCAGGGCCAAGAACTGCTTCACGAGAGAACTCAATCCCTGTCTCGTTTCTTATTGTCGGGCCAGGAGAGGAAGGGGACTTCTTCTTTGTAGCAGCTCGCTTCTTCTGAATTTGTGGAGGACGAGGAATATCAACCGCTGAGGAAACCAAGTCGATCTGTTTGTTTATTTCTTTTTCTACATAGGTTTTGAAAGTTGAGCGGGATCTTTGAATTGCTATTCTCATCTCCAACCATTCAGCGAGACCAAAGGTGTTTATGGCTGACATATAGACAGTTCTGTTCTGGCCGTTTTCTCTGACTATTTGGACATTAACGATCGGTACCTTTATATTGTTTTTCAGAGCATATCTCCCTTTGACATTTACAGCTTTTATCCTTGAGGGATGTTGTCTGTAGTGGCACATCTTCTTACACCATTCAAGAGTGGTGCCGCTGACTTTGGTCTTTTTCTGGTGGGTCTTCTGTGCGTCCTTCAGCAGTTTCTCTTGGACAACAATAGGAAATCTTTTTAAGTCTGGATCATCGAAAGAACGCTGAGCAAGCTCTAGGGCATATTCTCTGTCTTTTTCTTCAGCCTTCTTTCGTTCAGCGAAGATTTGTTCAGCTTTGAGAGCTTCAGCGATTTCTTTGTTTGTGAAATGCCTTAGGTGATGAGGAACAAGGCGCTGAGCTTCAAGTTTCTGAACCATAGCAGCCCTCTTTTTCGTTTCTTCTTCACTTGGTACTTGAGGAACCAAGGAAGGTCTATTCTTGTGAGAGAGCGGTTCTTCTTAAAAAATGTCATCAGTCTCAGCGAAGTCTAAGACTGGGATTATTTCTTCAGCACTTGGGGCTGGGATTATTGGAGTTGCAGCAGGAGGAACTTCAGCTGGATCCTCAAGCAGGGGAGAGGACTAGCTGAAACACAACGATCGTTTAAGTAAGATCATTTAGGAAAGAAAGAGATAGAGAAAGAATGAGGTTTAAGTGTATAGAGGTTTTATGGAGAGGAGAACTGAGGTTGAGAAGGGATAGAGGAGGGATGCAGTGTAAGGGAAGAAAATATATTGTACCTGACAAACTGGCTTTCGAAGCAAGATCGTCATATTGTCTTCTGCAGCGATGCCTTTGTTTTTGCCTTTGTCGGCTTCAGTCGCTGCAGGCTTTTTCTTGGTCCCCTCCCCTGGAGTATCTCTGATGATTACCCCTTTTTGAGCAGGGGCTCTTTTGATTGGCTGGAAGGAGCAGTCGATATCTTCATCATTGTCATCATCATCATCATCATCTTTAGGGGATGATGATGGTTCATCATTAGAGATATCGACGTCTTCATCGTCTTCTTCTTCTTCTTCAGATTCTTCCTCATCAGCATAAGGTTCCGTGACATCAGCTTCAGCTTCAGGTTCATCTTCCTCATCGAGTTGCCCCCCCTCAAATTCAGAGGGAGGTTTCTCGGTTCCCTCAGGGTTTTCAACTCCCTGAGGTTTTTCAGCAGCATCAGAGATGATACCCTCCCTCTCAGAGTTCTGGGGAAGGTCTTCTTGGTTTTTCTTCTCCCCCTCAACATTATGGGGAAGGTCTTCTAGATTCATCTCCCCCTCTTCCACACGATGGATGGGGGAGGCAACAACAACAACATCAACATCATTATCAGCATGCTTTGGGTCACTGTCTTCCAGGCCAGTGATCCCAACGCAAGTTTCAATCCTTGCTATTCTGTCTTCCAGGCCAGAAATAGCAGGACTGCTCTTTTGAAGATCCTCTCGATCAACCTGAGTAAAGTGTGAGGGAGCACAAGTGGCAGCATTCAGGCGATCGAGGATTTGCTGCAGTAGATTGGTCGCAGTGCTAACATATGTCTTTAAAGTAGACACTTCTCCCTGAAGATTTCCAACCACTGTCTTTAATGATGTGACTTCATTGGACAGGTTTGTAAAGTTGGTGGAGAGAGTGTTGTTGGCGGTGGAGTTTTCAGCGAGAGTAGTAGCAAGAATACCGAGGCTACCTTCCACCTTTTCCAGATCAGCACTGGACGCTTTGTCTTTCACCTCATCAGTGAGGGTTTTGAGAGCCTCTCCAGCGTTGTAACCACTGAAGAGTTTGTAGAGAGAGTGGTGGTGAGAGATTCCACCTTTGTAGTCAGATCCTTGAGGGAGTTGTTGATGTCGCCCAAATTAGGACCTGAAAAAGTTGAAAACTTATGAACAAAGGAAAGCTCAGAAGTTGGGGGTTTTGAGAGAGGAGTGTTTGGAGTTATGTGTATACCTGCGGGATGGTTGACGAAGTCCTCAAAATCTCGATGACCTGTCAATGTTTCCATGTCATCTTCCAGAGTACCTTGACGCATAGAAGTACCCGCAGGTCCTGTGTTTTTAGCCATCATCTGCTGTAGCGCTTCAGCAAATGAATCACTTAGAGAGATTGTTTTTGAAGAGAATGGGGGAAAGATAGGTGGAGTGTCCAAAGATAGAGTGGGAGGAATGATGGTTGAGAAGAGGGATTGGGTAAGAGGTTCAGCGTTGGATACGCTGAGAATTACTTCCGCAGTACTTAGAGGTACTGTGGGAGGGAGGTTCTGTTCCAAGTAGACTTCTTCATTCAGCTTTCCATTGAGGAACGCTGATTTAACATTCACTTGATAAACCTTGAAGTCTCTGTGTACTGCGTAAGCTAAGAATAGACGAATAGCTTCTAGTCTTTCCACTGGGGCAAGTGTTTCGTCGTAATCTATACCTTCCTCTTGTCTGTACCCCTGAGCAACAAGACGAGCCTTGTTGCGGGTTACAGTTCCATGTTCATCCAACTTGTTTCGATAGACCCATTTAGTGCCTATCACTGACTTGTCGGATGGTCTAGGAACGAGCTTCCAAACTTTGTTTCTTTCGAATTCTGTCACCTCTCCTTGCATAGCGCTGACCCAGCTTGGATCTCTGAGGGCATCATCTATTTTCTTTGGTTCAATCAGAGAAATAAAGTTAACAAATAAAAAAATATTACCTGCACTTCGTCGAGTCTGAACACCAGCGTTTGGATCACCAAGAATTTGTTCTATAGGGTGATTAATAGTCCATCGCTGAGCCGGAACAAAAGTCGCTGACTCAATCTGAACTTCTGGAGGAGCTGAAGATGAGGCTTCAACAACTTCTGGTATATCAGCCAAGAGAGGAAGAAGTTCAGATGTCATTTCATTCACTGATTGCTGAGAAGTAGATGGTATGTCTGAGATAGAAGGTTCAGAAGCAGGCATAGTGTTAAGAGGAACAACGGAGACCCATGATGTTTCAGCTTCACTTGTCTGCATGCTTGGGATGATAGTAGGATCATCATCTTCAGCAGTATGAGTATGAGATGGAGGAGTGGGAACATCTTCTGAATCACCAAGATGAGAAAACATCCATTGATTCAATTCTTCAGTATCAGCAGAAGGTCTAGAGTTTGTTGAACGGGATTCATCAAAAGTGACGTGAATTGTTTCTTCTACAGTTTGTCTTCTTCGATTGAAGACTCTGAAGGCTTTGGAGATAGAAGAATATCCAAGAAAAATTCCATCATCAGCCTTAGGATCAAACTTTCCAAGGGCATCTCTGTTGTTCAGTATGAAACACTGACATCCAAAGATGTGAAGAAAGCTAATTGAAGGCTTTCTCCCATGGAAGAGTTCATAGGCTGTCTTCTTGAATCTTTTGACAATCAGCGACCTGTTTTGAGTAAAACAAGCAGTGTTGACAACTTCTGCCCAAAACTGAGTAGGTGGATGAGAATCGTTGAGCATTGAACGTGCAGCTTCGATGATTGTTCGATTTCTTCTTTCAGCGACTCCATTTTGTTGCGGTGTTCTCACTGAAGAAAAGTTGTGAGAAATACCCATACTTTCAAAGAAGGAATCAAGAGAACTGTTTTTGAATTTAGTCCCATGATCACCCCTTATAGAGTGAACGGTCATGTTGTTCAGGACTTCCATTTTCCTGACAAAAGTGATGAGTTCTTCAGGGGTGTCACTCTTTGAACGGAGAAACATTACCCAGGTATAGCGAGAGAATTCATCAACTATGACCAAAGTATATTTCTTTCCAGCGATGGATTGTTTGTTAACAGGACCAAACAAATCCATATGGAGAAGTTGTAGAGGAGATGACACTGAGGAAACTTGCTTAGATTTGAAGCTTGCTTTTGTTTGTTTCCCTTTCTCACACGCTGAACATAGAGATTCCTTAGTGTATGATTGTTGAGGTAGACCAGTAACCAACTCTTTTGAAGAAAGAGTATTCAGTGTCTTGAAGTTTAGATGAGAGAGCCTCTTATGCCATAACCAGTTGACATCAAATGAGGCTTTTGAGAAGAAACAGGAGTTCTCAGTGGTTGTAGAGTCCATGTTTATAACGTAAACATTTTCCATACGGTATCCGCTGAGAGCTATCTTCTCCTTTTTGTCAGTGACAAAGTAGAATTCTTTAGTGAAAATCACTTTGTTATCCTTGTCACACAGCTGACTGATGCTTAGAAGATTAAGCTTCAGTCCTTCAACATATGCGACTCTTTTGAAGGTTGTTGTACCATTAGAGAGTACACCAAACCCTCGGGTATGGCCTTTTTCGTTTCCATCGAAGGTCACTGAGGGACCCTTCTCTTCCTTGTATTCAGTGAGCAGGTTTTTGTTTTCAGTCATATGTCTGGAGCATCCGCTATCGAGATACCAGATACCCATCTTAACCTTAGAGGTAGAAGATGAAGTAGAGGGAATTTCAGTTTGTTCTGCCTCTTCTTCGATTTTTGCCATGAGGCAGAGATTGGCCTCATCATCATCTTCAGAGTCAGATTATTCTTCTTCATCAGAGGCAGCCCAGTCAAAGTCAGCCATCAGGCCTTTGCCTTTCTTCTTAAAGCTTTTCAGCTTTGCATACTTTTCTTTCAGCTTTTGATACTTGTCATCTCTAGCCCTTGGGTTAGAGGATTTCTTGGGGAAAGTCGAGGGTTTAAAGACTTTCTTTGATCTACATTCACTAGCAAAGTGTCCTACTTTCTCACAGTTAAAGCAGGTAGCATTAGCCTTATCAACAGGGGTTGATGATTTTGGCTTGTCAGTGAGTGCAAGGGGTTTGTTCCTTCTGAAGTTACTCTTTCTACCGAATCTCCTGAACTTATTAGCCAGGAGTGCCAGAGATTCATCAAGATCTGAAGATTCAGCATCTGATGAGCATTCAGAGTTAGTTTCCAACCCAGTGACAGTGATAGTAGATCGCTGAATGGAAGGTGACTCTGAGAGTAAAGAAACATGTGTGCTCTTGGAATCTTTTACAAGATTCTTCTTAAGATGACACGACTTCTCATGATTGAGCATAGTGCCATATAAGGTAGAGAGAGTCTTAGATTTTAGATCCTTTGATAGCTTGAGACACATTGAATAACTGTCCCAACTTTCAGGTAAACATTCTAGGAACTTAGTCAGGATCTCAAAGTTAGAATATTCCTTACTAACGGTTTTAGGTCAATAATTAAACAGTTAAACCGCTGATGTACTTCAGAGAGAGTTTCATTCTTACCACAAATGAAGCTTTCGTACTGTCTTACCAGGTTGATCTTTCTTGAGTCCTGGACTTCAGACGTACCTTCATATTGAACACAGATTGTGTCCCACATGGCTTTGGAGGTTTTCAGGTTCATGACGAAATGGTAGACTTCGTCATGAAGAGCCATGGAAAGAATGGATCTGGCTTTTGTATCGATAGCCACTTTCTTCTTGTATTCATCGGACCAATTATGAGGTTCCTTAGGAATGATTCTTTCAGGAATGACAACTCTAGTTGTAGTGCCTAGAACTTCAGGATCCATCCTAACAGTAATATATGGGTCATTTTCGATGTAATAAGGCATAGTAGGGTCTACACCTTCTAAGAAGAGTATCATCCTATTTTTCCACAGATTAAAGTTATCTCTAGAAAATCTAAGGGGTTTTGCAAGAGAACCATTGTCAATATAGTTTGTGTTTGTGTTGGTAGCCATTATAAGAAATAGCAGGGAATAGAAAAGATATTAGTATAAGCAAGATCTTGTTTATGAGATTAAACAATCTGCTCTGATACCACTTGTTGGTTCCGAAGGAGTTATACAAGTTTATAGAAGGGGGGGGGGGGGGGGGGTTGAATACAAACACACAGATTTTACTTTTCTAAATTGTTTATTGATATGTATCAAACAATTTACAACTTGTTGCAGAACAAGATTAAGGAATAAACCTAATCTAAACAAGTTAAGAGAAACACTAAGTTTTCATGCACTAGAAATAAGTTAGAAAGGAGATAAGAATATTAAGTGTAATATTCTAACACAAAGTAGTAGAGAGAAGAAGATGGCCGAGCACTTCATTTCTGAAGTAGGTTTCTTCTTATATACTGCATGCATTTAATGCATATCAGTACAACTTTACACGTGGCAGCAGCTGATTGGTTGCATGGTTTGACCTTTGTAGACAACCTAGTAGCCGCATGATGAACATTGTAGAATCAGAGTTGGTTGTACGATAATAGACAGAAGGGATGTCCTATTCTGACATTTTCGTACGGAGGCGTGCAAGGGGGAAAGACAAAAGTAACTTGTAGAGGAAGACTTCATGATCAGCATTCATTGAATAGATCTTTATCAACGAGTGATAAAGTTCAGTATTCGCTGAAGTCTTCTACTTGAAACTTCACGTTGAGTGGACAAATCTTGGCTTCGCTGATATCCGCATCAGTTCATTAGTAGACTTATCGCTGGTTCTTTGGCTTGATCTTCGACTTCAGCGTAGAACATAGTTGACGTGAAACTTGTCTTCAGGGATCATAAGTAAACAACTAAGATTATCAGCGATCATCAACAAGACTGAACAAGCTCAGGGCTTGTAGATGAACAATGTCGCTGAATGTGAAATTTAAAGCATATGTTTTCATCAGCGATACTAAACAGACTTAGTATATTCTTTGATGACAAAACATTAATACATGTTGTCTACTTACAATTTTCACTAAGTGATTCTTAGAGAGTCATTATCAAATCATTGAGGGTTTGGATCAACAAGTGGCAGTAGCCTTATCAATAAGAGAAGATTTAGGCTTGTCAGTGATAGTGAGAGGTTAGTTTCTTCTGAAGTTACTCTTTCTAGCAAATCTCCTGAAAGAGTTTGCCAGAAGTGCTAGAGATTATCAAGTTCTGAAGGATCGGTTTCTGATGAATTATCAGAGTTAGATTCCATCTTAGTGATAGTAACAGAAGATCGCTGAGTTGGCATTAACTCTGACGAGAGTAAAGCAACATGTGTGCTCTTTGAATCTTTTACAAGATTCTTCTTAAGCTGACATGACTGCTCATGATTGAGCATAGTGCCGAAAAGGGTGCTTAAGGTCATAAATTTTAGATCCCTTGAGACTTTAAGACACATGGTATAGTTGTCCCAACTTTCAGGAAGACATTCCAAGATTTTTGTCAGGATCTTAGAGTTAGAGTAGGTCTTACCAACAGTTTTCAAATCAACGATTAAACAATTAAAACGTTGGTGAATTTCAGATAAAGTTTCATTCTTACCACAAATAAAACTTTCGTACTGTCTTACCAGATTTATTCTTCTAGACTCTTGTACATTAGTTGTACCTTCATATTGAACACAGATTATGTCCCACGTGGATTTGGAGATTTTGAGGTTTTTGACAGAATGATAGACCTCATCAGGTAGAGCCATAGATATGATTGATCTGACTTTGGTATCAATGGCTACCTTTTTTTTATCATCTTCAGTCCATTGAGAGACATATTTGATTAGTTGCCTTTCGGGAATGGCTGGAGTGGTAGCAGTGGACGCAACAGCCGGAGAAAGAATATAGGGGATATAGGGTCCATTTTCACGTAGTGAGGTATAGTGGGATCTACACTTTCTAGGAAAAGCATCATTCGATTTTTCCAGAGATTAAAGTTATCTCTACTAAATCGAGGAGGTTTAGCAAGTGAACCATTATCAATATAGTTTGTGTTTGTGTTTGTGTTTGTGTTTTGAGCCATTTAGAAAATAGCAAGGAAGAGATTAGTATAAGCAAGATCTTGTTTATGGATATTAAACAATCTGATCTGATACCACTTGTTGGTCCCGAAGGGTTATATAAGTATAAGTTTGTAGAAAGGGGGGGTGGGGTGGAATACAAACATACAATATTTATGGTTTTCTAAATTGTTTATTGATAAATCAAAACAATTTACAACTTGTTACGGAATAAGATTAAGTACAAGACCTAATCTAACAAATTTGAGAAGCACTAAGGATTCTTGCACTAAGAAATAGAGAGAAAAGGAAATCTAGAAAAATGAAGATATCTTTCTAAGGCACTAAGTAGACAAGGAGAGACCATCTTCACACTGAAGGGGTATTCTTCCTATTTATACCCCATGCATTTAATGCATGGCATGAGGACTTTACACGTATCATCATTTGATTGGGAGCATGCTTTCTGACTTTTGCAAGACATGCATTGGGCCTCATGGTGAACAGTGTAGTGGTAGAGTGGTTGTACGATTCTGGACAAAGGGATGTTCCTTCTGACAAATCGTACGGGGTTGTGCAAGATAGATAAGACAAACATTTCTTGGAGAGGGGCTTCATGATCTGCGATCGCTGAGTTGAACTTCCATTAGTGAAGACGTGATGTAAGTCGGCTATCGATGAAGTCTTCTACTTGAAATGTCATGTGTGTAGACTTGTCTTGGTTTCACTGATGTCCGCATCATATCATTAGTAGACTTGTCACTTGTTCATCAGCTTTGTCTTTGATGTCAGCGATGAACTCTTTGTCGCGAAACTTGTCTTCATGGATTACAAACAATATTGCTTACAAATGAAATTATCAACGATCATCAATGATAAGAGAACAGGCTCAGGTTATCACTGATGTACATTTATCGCTGAGAAATACTATGAAGAACAATGGTTACCATCAGTGATTCTGAACAGACTTAGGGTTATCACTGATGGCGAAACATTAATACATACAAATGTTCTTTGTAATTTTCACTAAGTAATTTTAAGGGTCATCATCAAATCACTGAGAGAGTTTGGATCAGCAATGGAGTATCATGTTCATACACAGTAGGCCCGTTGGGGCCACTAGCGAGTAGGCAATAAAGGACATAGAAGTCCTTGAGGTGTAACTCGTCTAAATTGGGTAGGCAATAAGGTCCCGTAAGTCCTTGAAGTGTAACTCGACGGAGTAGGTGGTAAAGGCTTGTATTGGTTTGAGGTTGTGATGTCTTGATGGCATGGAACTAAAATCGGGACTTGAGGTGTAACCCAATAACATCATGGGTGAACCCACCCAGGTATTCTTGTCACCTCGATGGAAACGGGTCTCGCCTGTATTTCAAGAGATATCTCTTGTGTGTTTATATTTAGATGTGGAAAATCATGGCAAAGTTAAGATTTGGTAAAAAAAATTGTGGATCTGGTAACCTTTTTCCTTATGATATTGCTACTATAATTGTAAATTGTAAATTGTAATTTTATAAGATATCACTAGATTTCGGCCTAACATTTGTGGTTGTATGATTGTGGATTACATGTCCCACTAGCGGTGCGTCTAGGACGTGTTGATCTCATGATTTGCCGACCATGCAATTAGGAGCACATGAGAAGTCGTATTTTGGGAAACTTTTGTGAAGAAAGATTTTTGGACATATATCGAACTCATATTAATCTACTTTAAATCGTATCGAGATTAAGTAGGTTGTTGTGTTTATATCTCATTATTCAATACTTTGGAATTGTACAAACTATCCCAAATTTTATGGGTTTTAGTTGTCGTATTTTAGAAGTTTTATTTCAACCCGTTTTCCGGAATTTCCCTATTTATGATGTTAAAATTTTAGGGTGTTACACGTTAGGGACCAAAAGTAAACTTTACTCTTATAAACATATAGGACTATAGGAGGGATCAAATATAAACTTCTAACTGCTTCTAATTGTACAAACTCGTCTACATCATCCATTTTTTTATCAATGGTTACTATGAAAAATATGGAAATAGGTGAAATTTGAATTTTTATTGAGGAAAAAAGTCAATGAAAGAGTAATAATGGTATGAGTTTTAAATATTTTGAATTCTATTTATTAACATTCATTAATTACATAATATTCTCTCTCTCTCTCTCTCATATCGCCAAATCCTAAGTCCCTCCTCTTCTTCTTGTCGTCGAACCACAATTATCGTCGTCGTTTAAAAACTGAGCAACACTAGTAAACAATGTTCAAAACCATTCGCTCTCAATCGCTCCCTCAACGAATCGGATCCCAACACTCCTCGGCATATCATCTTCATTGGTTGCATCTCGATCCTCATCTGCCTATATGGAACCGCCTATTTAGAGATGCCACTAAATGTTTCATATATAAAACATCTTTATTCAGAGGTGCAACCAATTGTTTCATACATGTAAATACACCACTCTCACTCAATGACCAAATGCATTATATACATAACATTTTTATTTAGAGGTGAAACCAATTGTTTCATATATGTAAATATACCACTCTCAATCAATGACCAAATGTTCCATATATAAACTCTTTTATTTAGAGGTGCAACTAATTGTTTCGTATAACACATATTTATTCAGAGGTGGTGCAACCAAATGTTTCATATATGAACAAACAATCATCTATTGGTTCTTTATAACTGAGATTTTTAAGCAATATTATCAATTCTGTTAAATATGGTAACCAGATTAGATATTTAAGGAAGATAATCAAAATGACAAAAATGCCCTTGTTCTTGGAGTTTGTAGCAATGGAGTATGTTGTATTTGAACCCCCCATCCCCCATATATATATATATATATATATATATATATATATATATATATATATATACTCTCCTCTCTTATATCATGTAACATACACACACACATTCACAATTAAATATGTACACATTGTGCACACAATGAAACAATCTTAAGAAATTCCGTATAAGGATGTTCACAAGTGGTAGGTTAAGATTTAGTTTTTGCTGCTTTAGTGTTCACAATATGTTAACAAATTATATAAGATCTCGTAGATTTAGAGTGTGTTCACAAATATGTAATATAATATATAAAATATGTCCACAATATGTTCACAAATTCTAATAGCATTTCTAAGAAAATGTTCACAATATATTTATCTTGTCTGCATATTTAATTGTGTATGTATGTGTAACAGCCGTAAATTTCGGGTAAGTATAATTTTAAGTCAGTGTAGAAATCAATCTTTCAAGAGAAATAGAATTTTGGATTGAATCATAAACATTATAGTCTTGTTGGATGGATAATCCAAATACGAATCCAGCAGGCATTTCCGGAGCGAAAATGGAGCTAAAACGAAGAAGTTACGGCCAAAACAGTGTTCGGTACCTTTTGGGCGAAAGCGCCATGCGAAAGTGACACTGGCACTTTAGCATGTCACTTTCGCAGAGGAAAATTGGTCCTTTGTACATTTTGGGCGAAAGCGACATGCTAAAGTGACACTGTCACTTTCGCATGTCCATCTCGTGGGCGGGTGCAGTGCATAAAATCCGATTTTGAACCTCTTTCTTCATTTGGTCATATATCTCTCATTTCTACTCCGTTTTGGAGATTCAAATTGCTATGGTTTCGTTTTTGAGAGCTTTTTGAGGATCGAGTGTTAGTTTTGGGAAGATCCATGGGTATTTGGTGGTGGAGTGGAAGCAAAGATTAGGAGTTCATCATCATCACCACCTCCATCTTCAAGAAAATTAGGGTTTTCTATGTTTTCATCAAAACCTAAGTGGTGAGTTCATCCTCCTAGCTTCTAAACTTTCATATGAGTTATAAATGCTCCATTGATGACTTTCTAGTGTTTATGTTTCTCAAATTTCAGTTTGGATGATTTTGGGGAAGTTAGGTCAAATTGGAATTTTGGTCAAAATGGAGATTTTGATATAAGATGTTTGGGGAATGATTCTAAGTTCTTGGACATGTATATTTATGTTTGGAAAACTTTTGAATCTAGGGTTTAAAGGAATTGCTAGTGGATTCAAGTTTCTTCAAGGAGCTCTTATTGGGGTAAAATCTAGATTTAGCCTAAATCTAGCAAGATGAGTTCAAGTTGATTTGTGAAAACGTTGTAGATGCCAAAAATGTTTATTTTAAAGTGTTTATGTGTTTTACATAAAAATTATCCATTTTGAGTTATTTGGTGGGTTTTGATTATTTGAAGTAACAAATCTTATAAAACACACACATTTGAGATTTTTTGGTAATTTGATAAATGAATCATAAATGAAAGTGTTTTGATGAATTATTGCATAACTGAAAATTATTTGGTAAAAATGCACTTTTAGTGTTTGTTGGAAATATGCATAATTTGTGTTATGGTACGCTTTGAAAATATGATCGTGTGAGTCTTTGGATTTTGGTCATTCCCGTCCTTGCGAACATTTTGGAAATTGTAAACCTTTTGGTTTTGAAGAAAAGATGTGTTTGAGTATTTTGATGAGTAAATCTTAGGTATTGATGTTTTAATGATTTATCTTACGATTGTAAATCATTTGGTATAAATGCACCTTGATGGGTGTTTTAGAAAATGATTTGTCTTAACCAAAAGTTGTCTGGAGTTATTTATGTTTATGGAGCATGTTTCACATAAACGTGGGGTATTGTTAGCTTCAATCTTCCTAATCATAGAAGTATTTAGAAGTAGTGAAAAATAGGCTAAGTGAAGAAAGCCTCTTACAGAGGCTCTGCCGGACTTACCGAGGGCTCAAGATCAAGAATCTACAGAAGCTAAAGAGGCGCGCTACAGAAGCTCTGTCATATGCGCAAAGAAGACCAATATCTCAGAATATAGGAAAGACTGCTCCACAGAGGACCAGACCGCAGAACCTCTGTAACTCATTACAGAGCCTCTGTGGTCCTCACTGAAAGACTTGAAGATATTTATAATATCTTGCTACTGTTACAGGACCCATTCATCAACTTGCATGGTAGCATGCCCTGTCCAACGTCGACGTGTCAAACTCTGATTGGACTCAATAGGGCTTAGTACATAATAGACGTCTGCTGCATTAAATGCAATACAACACGTCTTACTGTTCATGCCGCTCTTGCAACTGTTCACGACATCCGTTCAACTATTCATCAGTACCGTCTGAATAGTAGCATATGCTTTATGGTCCCCTTTAGAGTAGTATATAAGGAAGACTCATGTTGAGTTCTTCCTTATCAATCAATCACTTATCGATTATAAATCACACATAAATCGACCATCATAAGAACACAAAAAGCTTATTCACCTTAAGAGTCATATCTATTTTGAAGCTTTTCTTACTCATTGTTCTTACACCTGTTCTTAATATATATTCAGTAAACTTTGAAATATTATTTCCTGTTCATTGTTTATTTATATTTTGGTCTAAATCTATCAAACTTATCTGTTAGTTCTTCAAATACGCTTCCGCATCAAACATTAACTTGAACTAATAGATCTGATAATCTTGTTTAAAGCAAAACGGGAACCAACAGTTGGTATCAGAGCGAAGCTTGATTTTCAATATCAAGTGATCCTCGTTTTACAACTTTTTTTGATAGATTATTTTCTCTCTTCATCACCAGATTTCTGGATATTAGTTGTACCCAGAAAAACTTTCAGATCTTCATACTCATAAATCCTCCATCAGATTATCCTTTTCTCAAAATGACAAATACCAATAACTTTTTTACTGCTGGCTCATTAACTAAACCTCCTACTCTTCTTAGAGATGAGTATCCTCAATGGAAAATAAGAATGGTTCATTTTTTTGAGGGTACTGAAAAAAATCTCAAACAATATCTTTATAATCTTCCTCCGGTTCCTATGATAACTATGCCACGTGTACCAGCTACTGACGAATCTCTTGAAATCCCTGAACATAAGAAACCTAAGCCGAAAGTAGACTGGTCAGATGAAGATAAGGCAGAAGATGAAGTTGCACAGAAAACGAAAAGAATATTAATCATGGCTATCCCCAACGAAATATTTCAATCTTTAGATGCATGCGAAACAGCGCACGATCTTTGGAAAAAATTAGAAAGACAACTGGAAGGGGGTGCTAAAACACAGAAGAACCGAAGGGCACAATACATAAACGAGTATCATGACTTCAGAGCCTCTGCAACAGAATCGCGGCAAACAACATACGATCGGTTCAACTCTCTCATAAACAAATGCAGAAAGTCTAGTATTCACAGAATCACGGAAGAAAATAACGTCATGTTTCTAAAGAGCCTGAACGATGAGTGGCTTCAGTTGTCTATGTCTTTACAAACAAATCAAGATCTAGACTCCTGGACACTCTCTGATCTCTATGGAACACTAGCCGCACAAGAGCCTCAAATAGCTCAAGCTAAAACACTAACCATTGTACCATACGCATTGGTTAGTAAATCTACAGAGGCTACGGACAGACCAAGAAATGAGAGATCTACAGAGGAGAAAAAGAAGATGGTAATGATTGATAGCGAAGAAGACGAGCTGAAAGAGGAAGAAATAACTCTTGCGTCATTAGCTAAATCAATGGCTCTATTGACAAGAGAGTTTAGAAATAACCAAAGGAATTCTGGTAGAAGAGATGATGGTAGAAGAGATGATGATAGAAGAGATGAAGGAAGAAGAGAAGAATCAAGTGACCGACAGAGGTCAGACTACAGAAATGATGACCAACAGAGGTCGAGCGAAAGAAGCTACAGAGGAAATGACCGACAGAGATCAGATGACAAGGTAGGACACACACAAGAATGCTACAAATGTGGTAAGCCTGGTCATTACGCAAACGAATGCAGAACAGATAAAGGTGGAGACCAACAGAAGTCCGAAGATCGAACTGGAAACACCTCCCAAGGTTGTTTCAACTGCGGCAAGCCAGGTCATTTCGCTAAAGAATGCAGAAGTAGACAAAATCGCCCACAGAAGGACTCAGCTTTTTACAAAAAGAAGGCTGAGTATTATGTGCAAAAATCCCTAATGGCGAACAAAGGGCATTCTGAGGCAAGCAAGGAGGACTTCGAGTCAGACTCTACCTCTGACGATGAATTCCCCACAAATGCCCTGTTCTGTGGCATGGCAGAAGTTGACTCCGGCACCGACACTGAGGTATCCATTTCAAACTCTACCTCAAATATTAATACTGTAGATGATGATTTATTTGAACTTAACAATGAACTGAAAGAAGTAAATAAAAGCATTCAGAAAAGGCTGACCTTTAATGAGAGAGAAGTAAGGCTTCTCACTCAAGAAAAGGCCAAAATCTTTGAAGAAAAAGAAAAAATCGAAAAATATTGGAGCAAAAACATAGATCCTTTAAAAATACAAATTTCTGATCTAACCTATGCTTTAAAAATCAAAACAAAAGAACTTTCAGTTTCAAGAAGTGAAACCACAGACATAAGAGCTCTCAAAGAATACTTTCAAAAGGAAAGAGAGGTACTTTGGCAAGATCTTTTAAGAAGAGAAGTTTTACTCAAAAACTATAAAGATGCACAGAAGGTGTATGAAAAAGTAAACTCTCAAATAGCAAGACGAGGTATAGGGTACAGTGATATTACCTTAGGAGTTGAAAATAAACAACTAAAACCTCTGTCTTCTCTATTTGTTTTGGGAAAAACTAACAAACCAAACTTTCCAAACTTACTTTCTGTAAGTAAAAGGGTTAAAATCTCTGCAGAACCTCACTTGAGGAAACATACGAAGATGATCAATGTATGGTTTGAAAACACAGATTCATCATCTTCAACCTCTGTCAATAGAGGAATCAAACCAAAGAAATATCTGAAAACACAAGATCAGATTGGTATCTTTAAGTTTGGTAAACCAGAGACTCAAACACAGGTCGCTTTTGTCTGCATAATGAACGATGAAAAGAAATTATCAGCAGAAGCTCCTGAGTTTAAACCCATCTTTTCAGAAGAAAAACTTAAAAAATCTATTGAAGAAGAAATTTTGGAAGTTTTGAAATCAAATGTTTTAGAAAATCTCAGTACATCTTCTATAAATCAAATTCTCGCTGAAAAGATCTCATCAGATACCTCTGCCTTCTATGAAAGTCATTCTACAGAGGAAGAAAGCTCGTACGATACATGCTCAGAAAATCCAGCCTCTGTCGAAAGAGATGACTCAACCTCTGTATATGAGGACGATTCAACCTCTGACGACTCAGAGACTGATTCTAAATCAGGGATAGTTCACTATGACACAGAGGATGTTAAAATCTCCTCTGAAGTTCTTAACATAACTATTTCTCCAAAAGAGAAAATCACAGAGATACCTATCTGCCCAGATTTTCTGAACATGTATTTAAAAGTCAAAACCTCTGCTGAACTTGATATATTAAAGAAGACCTCTGTAGATCCTAAAAGTTCAAAATTTTCAAAACCTTTAAGGAAAATTAAAGAGAATCCCACTTGGCAACAAAAGGGAAAATGGCCTGAAGCTAACAAATACTTTTCCTCTGTGACAGTGAAGAAAGATGTTCACCACAGAAGAGAGTCACAGAAGGCAGGAACTAAACAAGACTTTTGCAAACAACATTCTAGTATTCATAGATCTTCTTGTAATAGGAAATCTAATGTAAAGAAAGAGTGTAATGCCTCTGTGGCTCAGTTCAATGAATTCAATGAAAAGTTCAAACGAATCACGTCTCATATTCAATACTGTCATTGTTTTGATCTTATGTTCAAATTGAATAAACACTTCTCAAGTCCAGATTGCTTACTCTCCACTAAAATTCAAACTCCAAAGTCAAAACCTCGAGAGAAACAATCTGATCTTTCTACAAAGGATAAAATGTATTTCAAGAATGCTAAGGCAAACTTGAAAAATTCTAACAATATTGGACCCATATGGTTATGGGTACCTAAGTCTCTGTGATTGTCTTGCAGAAGCAACATGTGCCAATTTGGTATCTTGACTCCGGATGCTCAAGGCACATGACTGGCGACAGAAGATTACTATCCACATACAAAGAAATACACGATGGTGGATCTGTAACTTTTGGAGACAACAAGAAGGGACACATCAAAGGCTATGGAGTCATACAGAAAGAAAATATCTCTGTATACAAAGTTGCATATGTGAATGGTCTCAAACACAACCTACAAAGTGTAAGTCAACTCTGTGATACAGGATTCGATGTGTTATTCAAAAGAACTTTCTGCTCTCTACAAAGTGAAAACACAGGAATGGAACTTCTGCGAGCTGAAAGAAGAGGTGATCTATATCTAATGAATTTTACTTCAAAATCCAAGGACAAAGTTTGCCTAGTAGCCTGCAAAAGTGAAGAAGCGTGGTTATGACACAACAGGTTCTGTCACTTAAACTTTCACACCCTGGATAAACTAGTAAAACTCGATCTAGTTAAAGGTTTGCCAAATGTTAAATTCAATAAGGATCACTTGTGTTCGGCCTGTGAAATGGGAAAACACAGAAGGGCTTCCCACAAAGGCAAAACAGACGTGTCTTGCACTAGGCCTCTATACATGCTTCATGTCGACCTCTGCGGTCCCATTGCTATACAGAGCCTAGGTGGCAAGAAATACATACTTGTCCTAATTGATGAGTATTCACGTTTCACATGGGTTGAATTTATTAGAAAGAAATCAGATGTTCCAATTATACTGATAAATCTAATGAAAAGAATTCAAGTTCTTTATGACTGCAGAATACAGAAGTTAAGAAGTGACAATGGCACATAATTTAAAAACTGTGTCATTGAAGCCTATCTTTCTACAGAAGGAATATCACAGAACTTCTCTGCCGCTCGAACTCCACAACAGAACGGTGTAGTCGAAAGAAAGAATCGAACACTTGTGGAGGCCGCAAGAACTATGCTATCTGCATGCGGATTATCAATGAACTTTTGGGCAGAAGCAATTTCTACTGCGTGTTATACACAGAATCGTTCAACCATTGTGAAAAGACAACTCAAGACGCCTTACGAATTACTTCACAAAAGGCAGCCAAACATCAAGTTTTTCCATGTATTCGGATGCAAATGCTTTGATTTAAACGACAGAGATTCGAGAGGAAAATTTGAAGTAAAAGCTGATGAAGGCAAATTCATTGGATATTTTGCCACTTCCAAAGCCTACAGAACCTTCCTTACAAAGTCTCGCAAGATTGTAGAAAGCATTAATGTTTCTTTTGATGATTCATTCCAGATGACTTCTGAACAAATCAGTTCAGAACTCGGAATTAAAGGGAAATCCTCTGAAATCTCAAAAACAAAAGAAGATTTGGATCTTCTATTTTTAGAGATGTTCAACAATGACATTGATCCTTCTGTTGGAACCATCAGAATTTCTGAAGAACCATCCTCTGTCGGACAAAATCCTACAGGTATGACTCTAACAGGTCCAAATAATGCTTCATCTTCTTCTATAAATACTACAGATGCAATTGCCGAAGAAGAACATGCAGAAGATGAAACATCAAGAAAAACGACCACAGAAGTTGCTGAAAAACAAACTCTACAATCCACAGAAGAACCAATTACAGAGGAAATCGAGGACCAAGACTATACGTCCTCAGAGGAACAAACCCCACCAACACTCATACCAATATTTCCACAAACGGTAGAATCAACTACCAAGGCACGAAGAACGACAGAGGCTACACAAGAAGAAACACAAGAAGCCGCTGACGAAAGGTTCGAGGACATTGATGATCATCTTCCACGCACAACTCAGTGGACAAAAAGCCATCCTCCAAGCCAAATAATCGGAGAACCTTCTGACTCAGTAAAAACCAGGTCTGCCACTGCTAATTTTTGTTTTTTTTTACTAACTTTATCAGTGTGATAGAACCAAAGAAGATTTCTGAAGCCCTAGATGACCCAAATTGGGTAGACGCCATGCAAGAAGAACTTTTGTAGTTTGAGCGTAACAAAGTATGGACTTTAGTACCTCTGCCACGAGGGAAACAGGCCATTGGGACTAAATGGGTCTACAGAAACAAGAAGGATGAAGATGGAGTGGTCATCAGAAACAAATCAAGATTAGTAGCAAAGGGATATAGACAAGAAGAAGGCATAGACTACGATGAGACTTTTGCCCATGTCACACGACTCGAAGCAATAAGAATATTCTTAGCCTTCGCAGCCCACAGAGGTTTTAAAGTCTATCAGATGGACGTAAAATCAGCTTTTCTAAACGGTGAAATCCAAGAAGAGGTTTACGTAAATCAGCCACCAGGGTTTGAAAGCTCAAAGTTTCCAAGGCATGTATACTACCTTGAAAAGGCTCTATACGGACTGAAACAGGCTCCAAGAGCATGGTACGAACGACTTTCTACCTTCCTTCTAGTCAATGGCTACAACAGAGGTACAACAGATACTACCTTATTCTATAAACATAAAAAGGGTGAGATAATGCTTGTACAAATCTATGTGGATGACATAATTTTCGGGTCTACTAATTCAGAAGAGTGTAAAAGTTTTGAAAAACTCATGCAGAGTGAGTTTGAAATGAGTATGATGGGAGAATTAACATTCTTCCTCGGACTTCAAGTCAAACAAACTTCAGAGGGAATTTTTATAAATCAAACCAAATATGTCTCTGACATTCTGTCAAAATATAAACTCTCTGATACCTCTGCAATGAAAACTCCAATGGCCACTGGAAATAAGTTATTCTTAGATCCAAATGGTATCTCTGTAGAATGCACTCTCTACAGAGGCATGATTGGATCTCTATTATACTTAACAGCAAGCAGGCCTGACATCATGCATGCCACATGTCTTTGTGCACGTTATCAAGCTAATCCTAAGAAATCACATTATGATGCGGTGAAGAGAATCTTTAGATACCTAAAGGGGACCAAAAATCTCGGTCTCTGGTATCCACAAAACTCTGGTTTTAGTCTTAAAGCTTATACAGATTCAGACTATGGAGGATGCATGCTCGACAGAAAGAGTACCTCTGGGAGTTGCTAATTCCTAGGTGGTAAACTAGTCAGTTGGACCTCCAAGAAGCAGAATTGTGTCTCAACATCCACTGCAGGAGCTGAATACGTTGCTGCTGCTAGCTGTTGTTCTCAGGTTCTATGGATGAAAACTCAACTAAAAGTCTACGGCCACATCCTATTCAAAATACCCATCTTCTGTGATTCCAAAAGTGTCATTGCTATCTCTGCCAATCCTGTGCAACACTCGAAAACCCAGCATATCGATATAAGGTACCATTTCTTGAAACATCATGTTGAATACGGTACAATTGAAATGCATTTCGTGCCAACAGAATATCAACTCGCTGACTTATTCACCAAAGCACTAGACGAGAAAAGATTCAATTTCTTGGTGGGTAAGTTAGGAATGATAAACATGGTGTGACAATCCTCTGTAAGTATAGCTTTATCTTCTGTAAATATGTACAAATTTCCTTTATTTTTGCTTTAAATTAATTTATTTCTGTATGTAAGTTCTCAATCTTAAATAGTTCTTAAAATCACAGAGCTTCTGTAAGTCAACTCAGAACCTCTGACGACCCCTACAGAACCTCTGGAAAACATGACCTATGTTCTATGCAAAACTTATCATTCTTTGATCCAAGCATAGGTCAAGGGGGAGCAAAAGGAAATTACTTGATCTACAGAGGTGATTAGATCAAGGGGGAGCAGAAGGGAACCCTGAAATGATCTAAAGAGATAAAACTTTCAAGGGAAAGCCAAAGAAAAATGTCGATGACTCCATATCGACAGAAGTCAGATATCACTGCCGAGAAAAGAAGAACCAAAAGGTATGTCTCTCGCACAAAAGGTATTATAAAACAGTTTTATAGGACAAGAATTGTCAAATATGTCCTAAATATACTGTGAATAACATTTCAAAAATCAAAAGCTCAAAAAGTTACACAAAATTCGAATTAGGAGAAATTTAAGGTCATAGAGCTTCTGCTGAGCTCAACAGAGGTTCTGCAAGAAATATGCTCTGTGATCACAAATTAACCCTTTGTCGATCTTTTGGAATGTTATCTCGGAAACCGAAAACACAAACCATGACCTTCTCGAACAAACCGTTTTTTTTAACAGTTTTCTCGGACACAAACTTTCAAATTTGTCCGAAAAACATCTCTTAAACCAAATCAAAAATTGGATGATCAAAAATTTTAATAAAATTTTTGTTATGAGATTTTTTCCCTCATAGAGCTTCTGCTGGCCCTCACAGAACTTCTGCAAGTTCCAACAGAGCCACAAAACCTCTGTGAAGCAAATTTCTTGACAAAAATCCGATTTTATCCTCTCCAATGCCTTTACAAATGTTTTGGTTAAAGAAGAACCCCACAGAAGTCATGATAACAATGAGATATATGAAAGGGATAAACAACAAAGATTTTCAAGATCACAGTGCTTCTGAAAGGTACAGAAGTTCTGGAGTAATAACGGTTACTTTTACTGAGAATGAATTTCATATGGCTAAGAATAACCCCACGCGCCTAGCATTAATGGGCCGCGCACGACGTCCTATCATTTTCTGACATGGCCTACGTGTCCCATTTTCATTGGGCTTACATGAAACGTTTTCTTTGGAAAGTTGAACCCGCCGTTCTAACTCGAGTACGGATTCCAAATTTTAATCCATTGCCATATATTTTACTCTTTCGAATTCTACCATTTTACCCTCCTATAAAAACCAAGCTTACCCTCTCATAAACCTTTTACAAACTCTCATTCTTCTCCGGCGAAACCCTGCAAAAACCTGCAAGTTTCTTATTCTCAGTATCAAATGGCTTCATCTTCTCAAGCTATCTCCCCTGCACACTCTCCGGCGACCTCACCAGAACATTCACCGGCTCATTCTGAACATTCAGAAAACCCCAACCCTGCCCAGAACATTGAACTAGAAGATTCCGGCGACTCAGCAGACTTTGCTCCGACAACACATCTGCAAAACTTCATAGCTAAGGATCACTTCGAAAAGGTACTACCAATCAAATCCAACAACTGCTATTTGGTCCCCTCACCCACTGCTTTCGGCGAAGCCCACGCCATTCTTCTGAACATAATGGAAAATCACATCCTCTTCCCTCTACTCTCAAGAACCCCAAAGAAAATACCAGTCAGATATCTGAACCAGTTTTGGCAGAGCTGCCGATTTGATAAAGACGACTCTATTATCAAAGGGTACATTTCAAGACCTGACAAATCTGAACATCTTGAAATCAAGTTCAACAGAACAATGTTCTCACTTGAGTTCAACCTACCCACGAGGGGTCTTCTTGGTTTGAAGAAATATGCAGAGCAACCAACAGATGACGAGCTCTGTCGCTTCGTAGAAATGCTTGGGTACAACACACAACTACAGAAGAGAAATGACTTCCGCAGAGGCAGATTACCACCTCTGTGGAACACCTTGTTCTCTATTCTTAACAGATGCCTGACAGGGAAGATAGGCAGCATTGACCAGACCTCGCATCAGATTTTAACCATCATGTATGGGGTGTACTATGATCTTCCACTCGATTACGCGACGATAATGATGCAAGAGATCATCAACACCATCGACAGAAAGAACAACACCAAACGGGTCAAAGAGAACGATCCCAACTTTCTACCACCTCTGCAATTCCAAAGAATATTAGGAGTATTGTTCGAACCTCTGTTGCTGATACAGAAATGGCCAATGGAAGGGCCAATTCCCAAACAATTCCCAATGAGAAAAACTGTCCCCACTGATCATATAGATGGTTACTCACACTGCAGACCTCTGTCAAAGAAGCTTCTGAAGTATGCCTCGAATAAAACCCTTAAGAAAGAGTATATACGCGATCATAGAACTCCTAAACCGAGTCCTATGACACCCCCGCGTTTAGGTGTCCCCCTAGGAACAATAGTTGCAGAACCTCTTTCCACTCAAGAAGAAAGAGATCAGAAATTGGAAAAACACATGGCTATACAACTAAGCTTCATATCCAAACGTGCAGAACTCATGGGAAAGAAGTCCTCTTCAAAAACCTTTGCATCTACTCCAATAGCAAAGAAAAGAAAAACTGCAGAAGGCACCTCTACAAGCGCTGCAAAAGATCAACCATCACCTCCTCATGCCACAGAAATTGGCTCCTCTGTTCCTCCCTCTTCCCCAAAACAGAGGAAGAAAAGAAAATCGAAAATCACAGAGGAAGCGGCACCAAAACCCAAGAGGAGGAGAACCAAACAGAAGCATGGTAAATCACTTCAAAAATTGGTCACCATTGCAGAGGAAGAAGAAATCGCAGAAGAAAGACTTGCAGAAGAAGATACAGAAGAAGAAATGGCAACAGAAGAATATCAATCACCCTATCAATCTCCAGATAGATTTGCTCATCACGGAGACCTGAACGACTTCCTACAGAACCCTGACATTGCCAACACCTTAAATACAGCAGGGTGGACGGCACAACCTCTCGACCACCACTCCCCAGAAGAACAATATTTCTCAATTTCTGGCATTGACACACATCTGCAAGAAGATGACACAACACCCAGAAATCAACCAGGTGAGACACCTATTATCCTACAGAACCCCTTCATTCGACAAGGATTGGACGTCCACAGAAAGAGTCCAAGCCAAGATGCAGAAGAAGAAATAGAGGAAATAGACATGTCAGAGGAAGCTATTAAAGAACGAAATCAAAAGAACGCACCAGAGTGGAATAGAGAAAAGGTTAAGGAAATCATAGAGAAAATGGGAGAAAAAGAAAAGGGAAAAGAAAAAGATGCCGAAGTTGAAGAAGGCACAAATCCCTCAGCCCCTCCCAGTGCAACCCACATATCTAACTCCGCAGGTCTAGCTGCAGAAGGAGTTATTGAAACAGAGCAGCACAGCTCGATCCAACCCCAACCCAACCAGCCAGAAGTCACTCTTTCGACTTCTGCGCCCACAGAAACCGGGGAATCCATTCCTAGGGAGTCTCCTCAGAGAGACTCACCTACAGTTCGTGATCCATCGCCCCAGATCACAACAGAACACCCTACAGAGGAATTCATTTCCTCTGCCACACACACACAACTAGGGCCAACACTTCTTTCAGAGAGAAGTAGTGAGCACAACGACGAAGAGACTCTAGACAAGTCTCCGAGTCAACAGAAGGATAATCTAGTACCCACCTCTGAAGTGGATCTAGACAATGTCATTCACAGAACTTCTGTAGAGTCTGAAGCACTAGATGCTTCTGCTCAAGGATCAGATGGAAATCCTTCCACCCCCAACGTACAAACAAGGGTGAACGAAGGTGTCCCAGGAACAGGGACTCACTCTGGAGACGAATGTGTTCCTCCAGAGGTTACACAAGGAACACAAGTATCAAGGGATGAGTTCCAAACCCTTGTCACCTCTGTGAACCAAACAATGAAAGAGTTGCAAAGCTCTTTCAAATCTTTTGCAGAGACAACATCGATGGCTATCCTGAAACTAAACACCAAAATGGACAATCTGTCCACAGAGGTGAAATCTGCCATCTCAGCGATGAAGTCTTCTGCCGAAACTACTGCCAAAGCTACAGCCACCTCTGCCGCTCAAGAAATCGGAACAAATGCAACTTCTGCGTTCAAGGACTCTGTCAAAAACTTCCTTGAACAAATGAATACGCAATCCAACAGAACAGAGGGCATTACTCCTGCAGATCTACAGAATGCCCTAAAACAAGTACAAGCAGAGGCAATGCGCAACACGACAATGATGCAGCCAAAAGACTACATGACCAGAGCACAACTAACAGAGCTAGGACAGAACGTCATAAACCAGGTCACAGAATTCATTGTCTCCTTCACAACAGCAAATGCCAACTTTGTCAAGGATTTCAGAAAAAAGTGTTGGCAGAATGCATTTTAAAACAGAGGCAGAGCTTGCGACTCTACTTGGCCTCTGTGATGACGTCTGTGCAAAGTTGATAGCAGCAGGAGCAGAATTACCGAAGAAAACTAAAGCTTCTTGCAGAGTAGAGGGTAGTTCTGATAAGAGTCAGGATGATTCTGATGATGACCATCCTGGTCCATCAGATAATCCTGAGGGGGAGAATACAAGGGAGAAAGCTACGAGCAGAGGAATACAAACTCCACCAATCGCAGCAGAACCAATCAGTCAAGCCCCTCCAGAACAAACCCAAGATCAACAACAAACTCAACAGACCACAGAGACAACACCCATCTCTGTGGAATCAAGTCCTGAAGAAACAAATATTCCAGAAGTTGATCAGCAACCCACAGAGGCAACAACCACCCCTGTGGTAATCATTTTGGAAGAAAGTCCTTCAACAGAAAAACCCCCAACCATACCAAGAAGAAAGTCAATTGCCACCAAACCAAAAAGAGCAACGACCTCTGCTTCTGATATTTTGAAAAAGATGCACAATACAATGACTGATCGAATGTCACAGAGAGAAGAAGAAAGGCACAGGTTCACACTAGCTTTCAAAATGGCAAGAAGATTCGACATACCTCAATCCACAGAAACCAAGCTTACAGAAGAAGTCACCAAAGAACCTCCTACAGAGGTTACAGAGCAAAGAAAGCCAACAGAACCAACGCCACAAAAGTCCTCTAAAAACAAGTGTCAAAACCTACAGAGGCAACCCCCATCAAGCCAACAGAAGCACCAACCTCCAAACCTACAGAAGAAACAGGTTCTGCACCTCCAAAAGCCAAAGATAAGGGCAAAGCAATACTGACAGAAGAGCCCAAGAAAAAGAAGTCATTGCCCAAGTCTACAGAAAAATGAATGAAAAGTGCGTTTGATACCTTTCAAACTCCAAAGCCTGAAGAAGTTGACTGGGCATATGGATTGAAGCCTCTGTCAGACATTCTTCTAACTGGTAGAGCTGCAGAAGTTGTTCAAAAGATGGAGAGTCTCAGAAGACAAGTACCACAACCTGGTCCAACACATGAAGAGATGGAAGAAGTGGTATACAAATACCTCTATAAACAATCCTTTCAGACCAATCATCCTACAGATCATGTGACAGATCCAAGGATCAGAGAAGAATTTGAGAACATCTTCACAAGAACAAAGCCAAGAACCAAAGCAGATGTCTTCTCAATCCACAAGATCAAAAAAGTAATCTTCTGCAAATTCTCCTTTACAAGAACCTATCCAAGGGTCAGGTACAATCTTTACAAAGTCAGAAGAGAAGACAATTCAGAAACCACCTTCGCTGATGCTGACCTAAGAAATATCAATCCTTATGATCTACCTGATCTTCTGCAATGGACAAAGGACAACTACAACACAGAGGCAAACACCAGAGCCTATCAAGTGTTGAGAAAAGCGATGAGGGAAAAGCTTCTGCTCTACAGCATGATAGATTTCCAACTGGGAAAGGATCTTGGTCTCAAACATCTGGATTTACGACCACCAGAGGATCGCTGCCCACCGGACGCCGTACCTAACTCAATCATCACAGAACCACGGTTTGGGTTAGTATTTCAAAACCCACAAGGCGAAGTTAAACTGTTTGTGTGCATGGACTATCAGAAGTACGCAACTAGTACTCTGAACAAGTTCAGAACAAGCCTTGTAAAATACAGAGGTACAGAGAAAATGGATAGAGATGCTTCATATACTTTCATCAGAGAGATTGATGCCACAATCCGCCTAAGAGAACTCTGCATCAGTTTCTACAAAGAGATCAGAAGAGTCGGAAGAGACAACAGAAGCTACGACGACTTCAAAGATGCCAAAATCTGATTCTCAGACCTCCAATCCCTGCAAACCAAGTCAAAGTTTATCTTTCATTGTACTCAAATGTAAAATGCCTCTGGCATATTTCTAAATGAAAGAACCTTCGAGGTATTGTTTAACCTCTGTCTTATCTAACTTAGCCTAACTAAACTCGAAGTTAAATTTTTTATTTTTCACTACTTAGGGGGAGATTGTTAGCTTCAATCTTCCTAATCATAGAAGTATTTAGAAGTAGTGAAAAATAGGCTAAGTGAAGAAAGCCTCTTACAGAGGCTCTGCCGGACTTACCGAGGGCTCAAGATCAAGAATCTACAGAAGCTAAAGAGGCGCGCTACAGAAGCTCTGTCATATGCGCAAAGAAGACCAATATCTCAGAATATAGGAAAGACTGCTCCACAGAGGACCAGACCGCAGAACCTCTGTAACTCATTACAGAGCCTCTGTGGTCCTCACTGAAAGACTTGAAGATATTTATAATATCTTGCTACTGTTACAGGACCCATTCATCAACTTGCATGGTAGCATGCCCTGTCCAACGTCGACGTGTCAAACTCTGATTGGACTCAATAGGGCTTAGTACATAATAGACGTCTGCTGCATTAAATGCAATACAACACGTCTTACTGTTCATGCCGCTCTTGCAACTGTTCACGACATCCGTTCAACTATTCATCAGTACCGTCTGAATAGTAGCATATGCTTTATGGTCCCCTTTAGAGTAGTATATAAGGAAGACTCATGTTGAGTTCTTCCTTATCAATCAATCACTTATCGATTATAAATCACACATAAATCGACCATCATAAGAACACAAAAAGCTTATTCACCTTAAGAGTCATATCTATTTTGAAGCTTTTCTTACTCATTGTTCTTACACCTGTTCTTAATATATATTCAGTAAACTTTGAAATATTATTTCCTGTTCATTGTTTATTTATATTTTGGTCTAAATCTATCAAACTTGTCTGTTAGTTCTTCAAATACGCTTCCGCATCAAACATTAACTTGAACTAATAGATCTGATAATCTTGTTTAAAGCAAAACGGGAACCAACAGGTATTTACGTTTTATTGCATTTTATGACCTTTAACGAATGGTCTTTTGATTAATTGAACTTGTGGCTCCGTATTTGATTATGTTGAGTTTTGGGGACATTTGTCCAGTTTTGATAGGTCAACGTAGAGCTTTGGTCATGATCCAATTTTCAAATCAATATCTTTATAAGCGTAGGATTACGCCTAGTGAGAACATCCAATTTTCAAATCAATATCTTTATAAGCTTTGAATACCAAAACTGTAAACAAAGCGTATAAAGTAACCTGATCCCAACTTTCTTACCGAACCCATAACATTTTTCAATAACGGGAATCATACCCGATTCCATGAGTATGACAACACTAAGTATGTCATAGTATCATATTCGAGAGCGCCACTACGAATCACCACGGATTCTAGTTATAACTCATGTCCAAGAACTTACAATTAAGCTCCATGCCTTTTTCTTGGAATGGAAGCAGAAATAGCAATTATATCTTGCCTATTTCTAATCTACCAATAGAAAACGGGAACAACAATTATACTTTGTCTATTTCACGTTTTCACGTCTCAATTACGAATAGCAATTATACCTTGCCTATTCCACGTTTCAATAAGAATAGCAATTATACTTTGCCTATTCCATCCATTCAATATGAGTAACATTTCTACTTTGCCTATTCAATCATTTCAACATGTATAACAATTCTACTTTGCCTATTCCATGTTTCAATAAGAATAGCAATTATATTTTGCCTATTCCATACATTCAATATGAGTAGCAATTCTACTTTGCCTATTATATTTGAGTATCAACTCAAAGCATATAACAACTCATCTCATACTCTCAATCAAATTATAAGTATGTTCATACCGACAGGATAAAATTCCAATTAGTTATAATTGTCCCCTGTCAAAATTATCTAAAATACACAAGTTACCGGAAACTCAAAAGTTACCGAAAACTCAAAAGTTTCCGGAACATCAACACTTACCGGACACCACAAACTATCCGGACATCAGAAATTCAAACTATCCGAACAAAATGTTTGGAACTTATATCCGGAAACATAATCTACCGGACACTTTCAGAAAATACCGGAAATACAAACAATCCGGATAGCGTCCGGAAACCAAAGTAATCCAGGTAATATCCAGTAACTAAACTATCCGGAAACAGAATCTTTACCGGATACTACCGGAAAATAGAACTTACCGGATAATCCATAAAAGTTATTCCGGACTCTTCCGGAAAACACTAAGTTTCGGATACCTCCGGCAAGTAACTTTTACCGGACACTATCAGATGAAAATTAACCTGATACTAGAACTTACCCGGTATCTTCAGCCTGCATATCGATTTTTAACTCAGAACCCATTAAAATCCACTTCTTAATTGAATACATCCCAACATATATTTCTAAGACTCTTAGACATTCTAAAAACACATAAATCGTCCAATTTTGATTTCAATTACTTCTAAAAGTGTGATGAACTCACGTGCAGAACTTGGAGGTCGATGAAATCAAATTCAGCAGTCCAGCTTCACCTTTTTTCGCCACTCCAAATCAAATACCTAACAGAGAATGAATTACTATGCGATTTGATTTCTTAAGGAAATCAGATTATAGTTGGTTTTGCTTACCGATTGTCAACTTTCTTTCTCTGCTTGGGAACCGACTTAAGAACCAAAATTGAGATACTCCTCAATTTTCAGCCAACCTCCCAATTTATGCCCCAATTTCAATAACTTTAGTTAAATAACCTAAATCAACCCTCAACATCCAAAATTTAACGAATCGCTTAACATTTTGGTCAATTACACTTTGACCCTTCAACATTTAAATCGTACATTTTGTCTAAAATGATGCTTTCTCATTAAATAAACGTTCTCCCAAAATATACAATAATAATGGAAATTTTAAGGTGTTACAAATCTCCCCAACTTGAAAATGATTTCGTCCTCGATATCGAAACTATATAAACAATTGAGGATATCTGTTTTTCCTTTTCGAAAATAACCAACATGAAATATGTTATAGGTTCCTTCCAATTCAAGTGGAATCTCTAACTGGTAGACTGAAAGTCTTACATGCTTAATCACAGTTAAAGGTCCAAGAAAACAAAGACTCAGCTTCCACATTTTCCAACTTGAAACTCTTATACCCTTCTACAAAGATACCTTTAACATTACCCACTCCCAAACTTAAAACTCTTTAGGTCTCCTTAGAGCAAACAGTACAATCATCAAGTCTTTACCGAACTAAGACTTTACCTCTTTTAGCACTTTTATCTATTAAGGCATCTTCCAAAACAGTGACTGGTATAGCTAACTTTTAATTATAGATTGTAATACAAAAGACAAGTTAGTACCACTATCACATAATTTACACCCATATATATAATTAACAAGGAATGTATCATAAACTACGTCCGTCAATTCCTTAGCTTCTTCCATCATCATATAAAATGCTCAGTCCGTTGATCTTAGGGTGTTGGGTTTCTTTTCTTGATTCCTGCTACTTTTCAGCTTTGGGAAATCCCTTCGAAAATGATCAGGCTTCTTACATTCATAGCAGGTCGGTCCTTGGATGGGACAGTCCTCTATTTGATGACCACTCTTTCCACATTTAAAACATTCCCTCGATATCACCCGACACGGCCCAAAATGTTTATTCCTACGTTTCTGACACCAGTTCGATTCTTGTCGGGGCTCAAAACTTGGTCCTTCCCACTTTCCTTTCTCTCCTAATTGAGTTTTCTCAGCTTTATCTTTTGCATAGACTTCTTCTGTAACACCTCGAACTTTGTTATATTATATTTTAATATGAATGGGGCAATTTTGTAATTTAAATTAAGAGTTGAATCACTTTGCAAGTTTATAACTCATGAGGGGTTAAAGACATGAGAAACCAAAGTTGGAGCTAATCTTGATAATATGAAAATAAGAAGGCGTGTTTGGTTATTAATTGAAAGTGGGTATGGATAAATGGGTTGAAATTGAGAAATATCCCAATGTTTGGTCTGAGGTCGGTTTAGAGATACAGAGAGAAAGAATAGAGAGAAAGAAGAGAAGGAGGAAATCAAGCTTTTGTATTCAATTTGGTTTCCAGAATCATTGACAGCAGTTTGGATCTTTGATTTGTGCAGAAAAGTGGGTTATCTTCATTAAGGTGAGTTCATTCACTATTTTGATTTAAATCCATGTTTTCTGTCGAATTAAACATTAAGACACTTGTATAAATTGTTTTGAGGCTGAATGAATGTGTTTAAAACAAGCTAAACGGAACGAACATGGGTTTGGATTGCAATTTTAGGATGCAGGTCGAAATTACTAGGTAAAAAGATAGTACCCGGTAACCTCTGTATGAAGGTATCCGGACAAGGCAAAGTTACCCGGTAAGTTCTGTTTATTCTGTAGTTACCGGATGAATTAGTTACCGGATATCATCTGGATCGTTATGTATCCGGTAAGTTTTGTACACCCGGTAAGTTGTAAGTACCCGGTAAGTTGTAGGTACCCGGTAAGTTGTGTGTACCCGGTAAGTTCTGTGTATCAGGTAACTTTGGATTTTGTTAACTTCTGGACAGGGTGGGATGGAGGAATTGAAATACAATTCTAGTAGCTTGAACATACTTACAGTTAGATGGTAGTATGTTAGGCTTAAAGATTGTTTTAGTTTGATATTATGCTGGTGTGTAGTATGTGTAATGGATCCATAGGCACTGTTATGTATTGTAACGAAGAATAGGCATAAAGTAATTTGTAATTCTCGTTGACCTGAAATGCGGAATAGGCATAAAGTAATTTGTAATTCCCATTTCGTAAAGGTGTTATGAAATGAGAAATAGGCATAAAGGAAATTGTAATTTCTATTTCATAGTATAGAAATCGAGGAATAGGCATAAAGTAAATTGTAATTCCTGATTTCTAGGGGAAGACCAGAGATAGGCATAAAGTAACTTGTAATCTCTACTTCCAGGCCAAGAAATAGGCATAATGCAACTTGTAATTTCTTGGATAAGAGCAATAATCTAGAATCTGTAATGATTCGTAGTAGGCTCTTGATTGTGATAATATGACTTACTGAATGTTAGTCATATTCATGGGATCGGGTATGTTCCCGTCATTGAGGTGAGCACGTGTACGGTAAGAACGGTGGAGAACAGGTTTGTTTATATGTGTTGAATATTTTCAAGCTGTTAACATTTTAATTTGAATTTTGATGTTCTCACTAGGCGTAAGCCTAATTGTTCAAATTAAATTTTCTTACCAGGTACAGGCTCAGGGAAGTAAATGGGATGTGTGTCGAGAGCTTTTGAAGTATCCAACTTAAGAGATAAGCGGAGGAGTTAGCTAATGCATTGAGGTATTTTTGATGGATTGCTTAGATAACCCAGTTAATCTAATTATAGTGGATATGATTAGATTAATAGGTTATTGGGAGAATTTCATGTTTGTAATTACGAAACCTCATAGTTAATTCTAAATTGTTACAGTGACTAATGATCGGTAAAGTACGTTTCGTATGTCTAGATATGTGTAACCATTTCTTATGGTTATTTCTTTGTGTTATGTCAGAACGATGGTGAATACGCCACCAAGGTCCCCTAATTCTTCGGAGGATAGGGTGGTGATTGATTGGTCGGTAGAAAAGCGACCTGAAATGGTTGGGACTCATGAAAGTCTGCCGAGGTTACCGTCTATGGGAGGAGCGGACAGTCGAGTACATAGAACAAGTACCAGTACCGTCAACCCGGAAACGTCGAAATCGACAATGGAGTCTCACATGATGGAGAACATGACAAGAATGATGAATACGTCAATGACACAACAAACAGAGATGTTCATGAAAGCGTTGAATGATCGAAGTTCTGAACTACGACGAACGGAGACTGACACTTTCGTAATCCTATGACAGATGTAAACATGAGGGTGGAAAGAGTCTGCTCGTATAAAACGTTTCCAAGATGTAAACCGTCAGAGTTTACCGGAGCAGACAATCCTGTGGTATGCATGAATTGGCTCAGAGAAATGGAACAAGCTTTCTGAGCTTGTGAATGTGATGAAAAGTCAAAGGTTAGATTTGGGTCTCAAATGTTACGAGGTAACGCGTTGACTTGGTGGAACATAGTGACGTCTACTGTGACGGCTCCACTCGTAGCAACTATGACATGGGAGTCATTCAAGAAAAAGATTTTAAAAGAATACTGCAATGAAAACGAAATGGATAGGATTGAAGAAGAGTTTCAGACTCTTAAGAAGGGTACTTCTACTGTTAGGAAGTATACTGAATCTTTCATGGAGAAGCTGAACTTATTGGGGCATGTGGCTCCAACTGAGAAGGATAAGGTTAAAGCTTACTTGAAGGGTTTGCCAGCGGATATTATGTCGCGGGTACGGAGTTCAAAAGCTTCGACGTTGAGGGAGACGATCGAAGAAGCGAAAGTTATAGAGGAAGTGTATGCTAAGGATAAAGAAGAAAAGACATACGTGGGAGAGAAACGAAAGTGGGAAGGCCGGTCGGAGTCTTCTCAGAAATTCAAATCATTTGGCAAGAACGTTCGTTATGAGTCTCGCCGGGAACCAAATTGGTGTTCGAAATGCCGAAGTAAACATTTTGGTCAGTGTCGGATAGTCGGGAATGAATGCTTCAAATGCGGGAAATCTGGGCATATAGCGGCAAGCTGTCCTATTCAAGGACCGATTTGTTTTGAGTGTAAATATCCCGGAAACTTCCGAATAGATTGTCCGAAGTTAAAGAAGGATGGAGATCAAGAAAAGAAACCGATTGCTCCTAAACCGGCGGGTCGGGCATTTCATATGACGGCGGAAGAGGCGAAGGAGTCCAAAGATATCGTTTCTGGTACATTCCTCATTAATTCTATTCCCGCACGCATTTTATTTGACTGTGGTGCAAATTTATCGTTTGTGTCCAAGTCATTCTATCAAAAGTTATCTATGCCTGTCACTACTTTGGAAGATGACTTAGTAGTCGAGATAGCTAATGGAGGTAAAGTCTTAGTTCATGAAAGACTTGAAGGTGGTTTAATTTCGATAGGAGAAACGAAATTTCCGATTGACTTGTTGTTAATGGAAATTGGGGGATTCGATATGATTGTGGGTATGGACTGGCTAACAGTCAACCAGGCAGAAATACTTTGTGCAAAGAAATTAATTCAGATTCCGATGGTTGATAAAGATGATGTATTTATCTATGGAGAAAAGAGAAACGGGGAAGTTCCGTTGATTTCTGTTGCTAAAGCGCGTAAGTGTTTGGTTAAAGGATGTTCATCCTATTTAGCGTATGTTCTAGATATGAAGTTAGAAAAGAAACAAGTGGAAGACATCAAGGTGGTACGTGAATTTCCAGACGTATTTCCCGATGATATTTCAGGTTTACCATCTGAACGACAAGTTGAATTTCGAATTGATCTCGTTCCGGGAGCGGCACCAATAACGCGTGCACTGTATCGCTTAGCGCCGACAGAAATGAAAGAGATGATGTCCCAGCTACAAGAACTGTTGGACAAGAATTTTATTAGACCAAGTTCTTCACCCTGGGGAGCTCCGGTATTGTTTGTTAAGAAAAAGGATGGAACTATGAGAATGTGCATCGACTATCGCGAGCTGAATAAGGTGACGATTAAGAACAAGTATCCGCTTCCAAGGATCGATGATTTGTTTGATCAACTCCAAGGTGCGGGATGCTTTTCAAAGATTGATCTAAGATCGGGTTATCATCAAGTTCGAGTAAGAGATGAAGACATTCCCAAGACGGCATTCAGAACGAGGTACGGGCATTATGAATTCCTTGTAATGCCGTTCGGGTTGACAAATGCTCAAGCCGTGTTCATGGATCTGATGAACAGAGTATGTCGACCATTTTTAGATAAGTCTGTCATCGTGTTCATTGATGACATACTTGTCTATTCGAAGAATGAAGACGATCATGAATATCATCTTCGTGAAGTTTTAGAAGTTCTAAGGAAGGAGAAATTGTACGCAAAATTCTCGAAATGTGAATTCTGGTTAAAAGAGGTACAATTTCTAGGGCATATGATAACTTCAGAAGGAGTCAAAGTAGATCCAGCAAAGATAGAAGCAATGACGAACTGGGAGGTTTATCAAAGACTTTTCAAAGATTGCTTCTGCTTTGACCGTGTTAACACGGAAGAATGTAAAGTTTGTTTGGACTGAGAAGCAAGAGTCAGCTTTCAGAACTTTACGTTTGGACTGAGAAGAATGTAAAGTTTGTTAACCCGAATCTGACCTTTGATTCTTCGTCACACTCACAAGCTCTGAATGCATGTTCTATTTCTCTAATCCAATTCATACATGCAAATGGATTATCAAAACCGGCAAATTCAGGTGGCTTGCAGCTTAAAAACGTCTTATAGGAACAAATTTTCTCCATCCGCCTATTTACATTTTGTACTGGATTAACATGCGGATTTACAGTACCGATACCCGACTCTGGTCTTTGTGACTCAACGCTTTGATCATTTAGCATTTTCATGAACATTTCCTGTTGCTGAGTCAGTGCAGTATTCATAACCCTCATCATATTTTCCATCATTCGTGATTCCATAATGGATTCCGTAGTCACCGGGTTGGAAGTACCGACATTTGCTCGTTGCGTTTGACTCCTTCCTCCTCCCAAGATAGATGGCCTTGGTGGACTCTCATAAGGTCCACCTCTTTCAGGTTGATCCTCAATATGTTGATTTGCCACCCTATATCAAAGCACAGAAGGATAACCATAAGAAATGGTTATGCACAATCCCAACACAAAACGTACTTTGACGTTCATTAATTACCATAACTATTTAAAAAAACAAGTATGCTTACGTAATAATATATTCATAATAAGAGTAGCTAATTGAAATTATGAACATACTATACATAAGAATCCTCGTTACCATCATTACAGATCTTAATTCACGTATTTCCGTCGACTCTAAGACTATCCCGTCTTAGTACTTCTACCCAATCTCACAAATCATATCTTAATCATCTCAGCTTAAGTCTAGGTATCTCACGATCATACCTAGTTCACTTAAACTAAAGCTCTTATACCAAGCTGAAACAGCCTGAAATTCACAATGAATTTAAACCTTAAATTTATCAGAGTTTATCCTCACAATTTCAAACTTACAAAACTTTATCATAACAACTAGTTAATCTAATCCCTGATTAACACACAATTCCAGAAGCATAACTCTGGCACTCCTCGACACTCATCCCTTTGCATCCCTTTCCGAGCTAGCACCTGGTAAGAAAATTTAATTTGAAAAGATTAGGCTTACGCCTAGTGAGAACATCCAATTTTCAAATCAATATGTTTATAAGCTTCGAAAACCAAAACTGTAAACAAAGCGTATAAAGTAACCTGATCCCATCTTTCATACCGAACCCATGACATTTTTCAATAACGGGAATCATACCCGATTCCATGAGTATGAAAACACTAAGTATGTCATAGTATCATATTCGAGAGCGCCACTATGAATCACCACGGATTCTAGTTTATAGCTCATGTTCAAGAAATTACAATTAAGCGTCATGCCTTTTTCTTGGAATGGAAGCAAAAATAGCAATTATATCTTGCCTATTTCTAATCTACCAATAGAAAATGGGAACAACAATTATACTTTGTCTATTTCACGTTTTCACGTCTCAATTACGAATAGTAATTATACCTTGCCTATTCCACGTTTCAATAAGAATAGCAATTATACTTTGCCTATTCAATACATTCAATATGAGTAGCAATTCTACTTTGCCTATTCAATTATTTCAACATGAATTGCAATTCTACTTTACCTATTCTATGTTTCAATAAGAATAACAATTATCCTTTACCTATTCCATACATTCAATATGAGTAGCAATTCTACTTTGCCTATTATATTTGTGTATCAACTCAAAGCATATAACAACTCATCTCATACTCTCAATCGAATTATAAGTATGTTCATACTGACAGGATAAAATTCCAATTAGTTATAATTGTCCCTTGTCAAAATTATCTAAAATACACCAGCTACCGAAAACTCAAAAGTTACCGGAACATCAACACTTACCGGACACCACAAACTATCCGGACATCAGACATCCAAACTACCCGAACAAAATGTCCGGAACTTATATCCGGAAAAATAATCTACCGGGCACTTTCAGAAAATACCGGAAATAAAAACAATCCGGATAACGTCCGAAAACCAAAGTAATCTGGGTAATATCCAGTAACTAAACTATCCGGAAACAGAATCTTTACCGGATATTACCGGAAAATCGAACTTACCGGATAATCCATAAAAACTATTCCCGAATCTTCCGGAAAACACTAAGTTTCGGATACCTCCGGCAAATAACTTTTACAGGACACTATCAGATGAAAATTGACCGGATACTAAGAACTTACCCGGTATCTTCGGCCTACATATCAATTTTTAACTCAGAACCCATTAAAATCCACTTCTCAATTGAATACATCCCAACACATATTTCTAAGACTCTTAGACATTCTAAAAACACATAAATCGTCCAATTTCAATTTCAATTTCAATTACTTCAAAAAGTGTGATGAACTCACCTGCAGAACTTGGAGGTCGACGAAATCAATTTCAGCAGTCCAACTTCACCTTCTTTCGCCAATCCAAATCAAATACCTAACAGAGAATGAATTACTATGCGATTCGATTTCTTAAGGAAATCAGATTATAGTTGGTTTTGGTTACCGATTGTCAACTTTCTTTCTCTGCTTGGGAACTGACTTAAGAACCAAAATTGAGATACTCATCAATTTTCAGCCGACCTCCCAATTTATGCCCCAATTTCAATAACTTACCAATAAACCCAAAACTTAGTTAAATAACCTAAATCAACCCTCAATATTCAAAATTTCACGAATCGCTTAACATTTTGGTCAATTACACTTTGACCCTTCAACGTTTAAATCGTACATTTTTACTAAAATGACGCTTTCTCATTAAACAAATGTTCTCCCAAAATATACAATAATAATGGAAATTTCGAGGTGTTACAAATCTCCCCAACTTGAAAATGATTTCGTCCTTGAAATCGAAACTATACAAACAATTAAGAATATCTATTCTTCCTTTTCGAAAATAACCAACATGAAATATGTTATAGGTTCCTTTCAATTCAAGTGGAATCTCCAACTGGTAGACTGAAAGTCCTAAATGCTTAATCACAGTTAAAGGTCCAAGAAAACAAAGACTCGGCTTCCACATTTTCCAACTTGAAACTCGTATACCCTTCTACAAAGATACCTTTAACATTACCCGCTCCCAAACTTAAAACTCTTTATGTCTCCTTGGAGCAAACGGTACAATCATCAAGTCTTTACCGAACTAAGACTTGACCTCTTTTAGCTATTTTATCTATTAAGGCATCTTCCAAAACAGTGACTCGTATAGCTAACTTTTAATAATACATTGTAATACAAAGGACAAGTTAGTACCACTATCACATAATTTACACCCATATATAGAATTAACAATGAATGTATCATAAACTACATCCGTCAATTCCTTACCTTCTTCCATCATCATGTAAAATGCTCAGTCCGTTGATCTTGTGGTGTTGGGTTTCTTTTCTTGATTCCCGCTATTTTTCAGCATTAGGCAATCCCTTCGAAAATGACCAGTCTTCTTACATTCATAGCAGGTCGGTCCTTGGTTTGGACAGTCCTCTATTTGATGATCACTCTTTCCACATTTAAAACATTCCCTCGATATCACCCGACATGGCCCAAAATGTTTAT
Source organism: Saussurea involucrata (assembly GCA_033807775.1). Classification (NCBI taxonomy): domain Eukaryota; kingdom Viridiplantae; phylum Streptophyta; class Magnoliopsida; order Asterales; family Asteraceae; genus Saussurea; species Saussurea involucrata. The sequence continues at coordinate 60,949,868 of CM066326.1, forward strand.
TCCTACATTTATGACACCAGTTCAATTCTTGTCGGGGCTCACAACATGGTCCTTGCAAAGATTCCGATCGACCTTCCCACTTTCTTTTCTCTCATTATTGAGCTTTCTCAGCTTTATCTTTTGCATATAATTCTTCTATAATCTTTGCTTCTTCAATTGTGTCCCTCAGAGTTGAAGCTTTAAAATTTCTAACTCGGGACATCATATCAGCTGGCAAACCCTTCAGGTAAGCCTTGATCTTTTCTTTTTCAGTTGGGGCCACATTTCCCACTAAGTTCAACTTTTCTAAAATGATTCGAGTATAAATTCTTATAGATGAATTTCCTTTCTTAAGCGTTCGAAATTCTTCCTCGATGCGATCCATTTCATTCTCATTACAATATTCTTCCAATATCTTCCTTTTGAACGACTCCCAAGTCATCGCTGCTAAAACCGGAGCCGTCATAGTTGATGTCATGATATTCCACCAGGTCAAAGCATTTCCACGTAACATCTGGGACCCGAATCCGACCTTTGATTCTTCTTCACACTCACAAGCTCTAAATGCATGTTCTATTTCTCTAATCCAATTCATACATGCAATTGGATTATCAGAACCAGCAAATTCAGGTGGCTTGCAGCTTAAAAACGTCTTATAAAAACAAATTTTCTCCATCCGCCTATTTACATTTTGCAATGGATTAACAGGCGGATTTACAGTACTGATAACCGACTCTGGTCTTTGTGACTTAACGCTTCGATCATTCAGCATTTTCATGAACATTTCCTGTTGCTAAGCCAGTGCAGTATTCATAACCCTCGTCATATTTTCCATCATTCGTGATTCCATAATGGATTCCGTCGTCACCGGGTTGGAAGTACCAACATTCGCTCGTTGCGTTTGACTACCTCCTCCTCCCAAGATAGATGGCCTTGGTGGACTCTCATAAGCTCCACCTCTTTCAGGTTGATCCTCAATATGTTCATTTGCCACCCTATCTTCTGAAGAAGTAGAAGATCTATTTGGTGTATTCACCATCGTATTCTGTCGAATCATAGAAGGATAACCATAAGAAATGGTTATGCACAATCCCAACACAAAACGTACTTTGACGTTCATTAATTACCATAACAGTTTTAAAAAACAAGTATGCTTAGGTAACAATATATTCATAATAACAGTAGCTAATTGAAATTATGAACATACTATACATAAGAATCCTCGTTACCATCATCACAGATTTTAATTCCCGTATTTCCGTCGACTCTAAGACTATCTCGTCTTAGCACTTCTACCCAATCTCACAAATCATATCTTAATCATATCAGCTTAAGTCTAGGTATCTCACGATCACACTTAGTTCACTTAAACTAAACCTTGGATACCAAGCTGAAACACCCTGAAATTCACAATGAATTTAAACCTTAAATTTATCAGAGTTTATCATCACAATTTCAAACATACAAAACTTTATCATAACAACTAGTTAATCTAATCCCTGATCAACACACAATTCCAGAAGCATAACTCTGGCACTCCTCGACACTCATCCATTTGCATCCATTTCCAAGTTAGCACCTGGTAAGAAAATTTAATTTGAAAAGATTAGGCTTACGCCTAGTGAGAACATCCAATTTTCAAATCAATATCTTTATAAGCTTGGAAAACCAAAACTGTAAACAAAGCGTATAAAATAACCTAATCCCAACTTTCTTACCGAACCTATAACATTTTTCAATAACGGGAATCATACCCGATTCCATGAGTATGCCAACACTAAGTATGTCATAGTATCATATTCGAGAGCGCCACTACGAATCACCACGGATTCTAGTTTATAGCTCATGTCCAAGAACTTACAATTAAGCGTCATGCCTTTTTCTTGGAATGGTAGCAGAAATAGCAATTATATCTTGCCTATTTCTAATCTACCAATAGAAAACGGGAACAACAATTATAATTTGTCTATTTCACGTTTTCACGTCTCAATTACAAATAGTAATTATACCTTGCCTATTCCACGTTTCAATAAGAATAGCAATTATACTTTGCCTATTGCATACATTCAATATGAGTAGCAATTCTACTTTGCCTATTCAATCATTTCAACATGAATAACAATTCTACTTTGCCTATTCCATGTTTCAATAAAAATAGCAATTATACTTTGCATATTCCATACATTCAATATGAGTAGCAATTCTACTTTGCCTATTATATTTGTGTATCAACTCAAAGCATATAATAACTCATCTCATACTCTCAATCGAATTATAAGTATGTTCATACTGACAGGAAAAAATTCCAATTAGTTATAATAGTCCCTGTCAAAATTATCTAAAATACACCAGTTACCAGAAACTCAAAAGTTACCGGAACATCAACACATACCGGACACCACAAACTATCCGGACACCAGACATCCAAACTACCCGACCAAAATGTCCGGAACTTATATCCGGAAAAATAATCCACCGGGCACTTTCAGAAAATACCGGAAATACAAACAATCCGGAAACCAAAGTAATCTGGGTAATATCCGGTAACTAAACTATCCGGAAACGGAATCTTTACCGGATATTACCGGAAAATAGAACTCACCGGATAATCCATAAAAATTATTCCGGACTCTTCCGGAAAACACTAAGTTTCGGATACCTCCGGCAAGTAACTTTTACTGGACACTATCAGATGAAAATTGACCGAATACTAAGAACTTACCCGGTATCTTCGGCCTGCATATCGATTTTTAACTCAGAACCCATTAAAATCCACTTCTCAATTGAATACACTCCAACACATATTTCTAAGACTCTTAGACATTCTAAAAACACATAAATCGTCCAATTTCAATTTCAATTACTTCAAAAAGTGTGATGAACTCACCTGCAGAACTTGGAGGTCGATGAAATCAAATTCAGCGGTCCAGTTTCACCTTCTTTCGCCAATCCAAATCAAATACCTAACAGAGAATGAATTACTATGCGATTCGATTTCTTAAGGAAATCAGATTATAGTTGGTTTTGGTTACCGATTGTCAACTTTCTTTCTTTGCTTGGGAACCGACTTAAGAACCAAAATTGATATACTCCTCAATTTTCAGTCGACCTCCCAATTAATACCCCAATTTCAATAACTTACCAATAAACCCAAAATTTAGTTAAATAACCTAAATCAACCCTCAACATTCAAAATTTCACGAATCGCTTAACAATTTGGTCAATTACACTTTGACGCTTCAACATTTAAATCGTACATTTTGTTTAAAATGACGTTTTCTCATTAAATAAACGTTCTCCCAAAATATACAATAATAATGGAAATTTCGAGGTGTTACAAATCTCCCCAACTTGAAAATGATTTCGTCCTCGAAATCGAAACTATATAAACAAATGAGGATATCTATTATTCCTTTTCGAAAATAACAAACATGAAATATGTTTAGGTTCCTTCCAATTCAAGTGGAATCTCCAACTGGTAGATTGAAAGTCCTACATGTTTAATCACAGTTAAAGGTCCAAGAAAACAAAGACTCAGCTTCCACATTTTCCAACTTGAAACTCTTATACCCTTCTACAAAGATACCTTTAACATTACCCACTCCCAAACTTAAAACTCTTTAGGTCTCCTTGGAGCAAACGGTACAATCATCAAGTCTTTACCGAACTAAGACTTGACCTCTTTTAGAAATGTTATCTATTAAGGCAATTTCCAAAACAGTGACTCGTATAGCTAACTTTTAATAATACATTGTAATACAAAGGACAAGTTAGTACCACTATCACATAATTTACACCCATATATAGAATTAACAATGAATGTATCATAAACTACATCCGTCAATTCTTTACCTTCTTCCATCATCATGTAAAATGCTCAGTCCGTTGATCTTGTGGTGTTGGGTTTCTTTTCTTGATTCCCGCTATTTTTCAGCATTAGGCAATCCCTTCGAAAATGACCAGTCTTCTTACATTCATAGCAGGTCGGTCCTTGGTTTGGACAGTCCTCTATTTGATGATCACTCTTTCCACATTTAAAACATTCCCTCGATATCACCCGACATGGCCCAAAATGTTTATTCCTACATTTATGACACCAGTTCGATTCTTGTCGGGGCTCATAACATGGTCCTTGCAAAGATTCCGATCGACCTTCCCACTTTCTTTTCTCTCATTATTGAGCTTTCTCAGCTTTATCTTTTGCATATAATTCTTCTATAATCTTTGCTTCTTCAATTGTGTCCCTCAGAGTTGAAGCTTTAAAATTTCTAACTCGGGACATCATATCAGCTAGCAAACCCTTCAGGTAAGCCTTGATCTTTTCTTTTTCAGTTGGGGCCACATTTCCCACTAAGTTCAACTTTTCTAAAATGATTCGAGTATAAATTCTTACAGATGAATTTCCTTTCTTAAGCGTTCGAAATTCTTCCTCAATGCGATCCATTTCATTCTCATTACAATATTCTTCCAATATCTTCCTTTTGAACGACTCCCAAGTCATCGCTGCTAAAACCGGAGCCGTCATAGTTGATGTCATGATATTCCACCAGGTCAAAGCATTTCCACGTAACATCTGGGACCCGAATCCGACCTTTGATTCTTCTTCACACTCACAAGCTCTAAATGCATGTTCTATTTCTCTAATCCAATTCATACATGCAATTGGATTATCAGAACCAGCAAATTCAGGTGGCTTGCAGCTTAAAAACGTCTTATAAAAACAAATTTTCTCCATCCGCCTATTTACATTTTGCAATGGATTAACAGGCGGATTTACAGTACTGATACCCGACTCTGGTCTTTGTGACTTAACGCTTCGATCATTCAGCATTTTCATGAACATTTCCTGTTGCTAAGCCAGTGCAGTATTCATAACCCTCGTCATATTTTCCATCATTCGTGATTCCATAATGGATTCCGTCGTCACCGGGTTGAAAGTACCAACATTCGTTCGTTGCGTTTGACTACATCCTCCTCCCAAGATAGATGGCCTTGGTGGACTCTCATAAGCTCCACCTCTTTCAGGTTGATCCTCAATATGTTCATTTGCCACTCTATCTTCTGAAGAAGTAGAAGATCTATTTGGTGTATTCACCATCGTATTCTGTCGAATCATAGAAGGATAAGCATAAGAAATGGTTATGCACAATCCCAACACAAAACGTACTTTGACGTTCATTAATTACCATAACAGTTTTAAAAAACAAGTATGCTTACGTAACAATATATTCATAATAACAGTAGCTAATTGAAATTATGAACATACTATACATAAGAATCCTCGTTACCATCATCACAGATTTTAATTCCTGTATTTCCGTCGACTCTAAGACTATCTCGTCTTAGCACTTCTACCCAATCTCACAAATCATATCTTAATCATATCAGCTTAAGTCTAGGTATCTCACGATCACACTTAGTTCACTTAAACTAAACCTTGGATACCAAGCTGAAACACCCTGAAATTCACAATGAATTTAAACCTTAAATTTATCAGAGTTTATCATCACAATTTCAAACATACAAAACTTTATCATAACAACTAGTTAATCTAATCCCTGATCAACACACAATTCCAGAAGCATAACTCTGGCACTCCTCGACACTCATCCATTTGCATCCATTTCCGAGCTAGCACCTGGTAAGAAAATTTATTTTGAAAAGATTAGGCTTACGCCTAGTGAGAACATCCAATTTTCAAATCAATATCTTTATAAGCTTGGAAAACCAAAACTGTAAACAAAGCGTATAAAATAACCTAATCCCAACTTTCTTACCGAACCCATAACATTTTTCAATAACGGGAATCATACCCGATTCCATGAGTATGCCAACACTAAGTATGTCATAGTATCATATTCGAGAGCGCCATTACGAATCACCACGAATTCTAGTTTATAGCTCATGTCCAAGAACTTACAATTAAGCGCCATGCCTTTTTCTTGGAATGGTAGCAGAAATAGCAATTATATCTTGCCTATTTCTAATCTACCAATAGAAAACGGGAACAACAATTATACTTTGTCTATTTCACGTTTTCACGTCTCAATTACGAATAGTAATTATACCTTGCCTATTCCACGTTTCTATAAGAATAGCAATTATACTTTGCCTATTGCATACATTCAATATGAGTAGCAATTCTACTTTGCCTATTCAATCATTTCAACTTGAATAACAATTCTACTTTGCCTATTCCATGTTTCAATAAAAATAGCAATTATACTTTGCATATTCCATACATTCAATATGAGTAGCAATTCTACTTTGCCTATTATATTTGTGTATCAACTCAAAGCATATAATAACTCATCTCATACTCTCAATCGAATTATAAGTATGTTCATACTGACAGGATAAAATTCCAATTAGTTATAATAGTCCCTGTCAAAATTATCTAAAATACACCAGTTACCAGAAACTCAAAAGTTACCGGAACATCAATACATACCGGACACCACAAACTATCCGGACATCAGACATCCAAACTACCCGACCAAAATGTCCGGAACTTATATCCGGAAAAATAATCCACCGGGCACTTTCAGAAAATACCGGAAATACAAACAATCCGGAAACCAAAGTAATCTGGGTAATATCCGGTAACTAAACTATCCGGAAACGGAATCTTTACCGGATATTACCGGAAAATAGAACTCACCGGATAATCCATAAAAATTATTCCGGACTCTTCCGGAAAACACTAAGTTTCGGATACCTCCGGCAAGTAACTTTTACTGGACACTATCAGATGAAAATTGACCGAATACTAAGAACTTACCCGGTATCTTCGGCCTGCATATCGATTTTTAACTCAGAACCCATTAAAATCCACTTCTCAATTGAATACACTCCAACACATATTTCTAAGACTCTTAGACATTCTAAAAACACATAAATCGTCCAATTTCAATTTCAATTACTTCAAAAAGTGTGATGAACTCACCTGCAGAACTTGGAGGTCGATGAAATCAAATTCAGCGGTCCAGTTTCACCTTCTTTCGCCAATCCAAATCAAATACCTAACAGAGAATGAATTACTATGCGATTCGATTTCTTAAGGAAATCAGATTATAGTTGGTTTTGGTTACCGATTGTCAACTTTCTTTCTTTGCCTGGGAACCGACTTAAGAACCAAAATTGAGATACTCCTCAATTTTCAGTCGACCTGCCAAATAATACCTTCAATAACTTACCAATAAACCCAAAATTTAGTTAAATAACCAAAATCAACCCTCAACATTCAAAATTTCACGAATCGCTTAACAATTTGGTCAATTACACTTTGACGCTTCAACATTTAAATCGTACATTTTGTTTAAAATGACGTTTTCTCATTAAATAAACGTTCTCCCAAAATATACAATAATAATGGAAATTTCGAGGTGTTACAAATCTCCCCAACTTGAAAATGATTTCGTCCTCGAAATCGAAACTATATAAACAAATGAGGATATCTATTATTCCTTTTCGAAAATAACAAACATGAAATATGTTTAGGTTCCTTCCAATTCAAGTGGAATCTCCAACTGGTAGATTGAAAGTCCTACATGTTTAATCACAGTTAAAGGTCCAAGAAAACAAAGACTCAGCTTCCACATTTTCCAACTTGAAACTCTTATACCCTTCTACAAAGATACCTTTAACATTACCCACTCCCAAACTTAAAACTCTTTTAGGTCTCCTTGGAGCAAACGGTACAATCATCAAGTCTTTACCGAACTAAGACTTGACCTCTTTTAGAAATTTTATCTATTAAGGCAATTTCCAAAACAGTGACGGGTATAGCTAACTTTTAATAATACATTGTAATATAAAGGACAAGTTAGTACCACTATCACATAATTTACACCCATATATAGAATTAACAATGAATGTATCATAAACTACATCCGTCAATTCCTTAGCTTCTTCCATCATCCTGTAAAATGCTCAGTCCTTTGATCTTGGGGTGTTGGGTTTCTTTTCTTGATTCCCGCTATTTTTCAGCATTGGGCAATCCCTTCGAAAATGACCAGGCTTCTTACATTCATAGCAGGTCGGTCCTTGGATGGGACAGTCCTCTATTTGATGATCACTCTTTCCACATTTAAAACATTCCCTCGATATCACCCGACATGGCCCAAAATGTTTATTCCTACATTTATGACACCAGTTCGATTCTTGTTGGGGCTCGAAACTTGGTCCTTGCAAAGATTCCGATCGACCTTCCCACTTTCTTTTCTCTCCTAATTGAGCTTTCTCAGCTTTATCTTTTGCATAGAATTCTTCTATAATCTTTGCTTCTTCAATTGTTTCCCTCAGAGTTGAATCTTTAGAATTTCTAACTCGGGACATCATATCAGCTGGCAAACCCTTCAGGTAAGCCTTGATCTTTTCTTTTTCAGTTGGGGCCACATTTCCCACTAAGTTCAACTTTTCTAAAAAGATTCGAGTATAAATTCTTACAGATGAATTTCCTTTCTTAAGCGTTCGAAATTCTTCCTCGATGCGATCCATTTCATTCTCATTACAATATTCTTCCAATATCTTCCTTTTGAACGACTCCCAAGTCATCGCTTTTAAAACCGGAGCCGTCATAGTTGATGTCATGATATTCCACCAGGTCAAAGCATTTCCACGTAACATCTAGGACCCGAATCTGACATTTGATTCTTCTTCACACTCACAAGCTCTGAATGCCTGTTCTATTTCTTTAATCCAATTCATACGTGCATTTAGATTATCAGAACCAGCAAATTCAGGTGGCTTGCAGCTTAAAAACGTCTTATAGGAACAAATTTTCTCCATCTGCCTATTTACATTTTGCACTGGATTAACAGGCGGATTTACAGTACCAATACCCGATTCTGGTCTTTGTGACTCATCGCTTCGATCATTCAACATTTTCATGAACATTTCCTGTTGCTAAGTCAATGCAACATTCATAACCCTCATCATATTTTCTTTCATTCGTGATTCCATAATGGATTCTGTCGTCACCGGGTTAGAAGTACCGACATTCGCTCGTTGCGTTTGACTCCCTCCTCTTACCAAGATAGATGGCCTTGGTGGACTCTCATAAGCTCCACCTCTTTCAGGTTGATCCGCAATATGTTCATTTGCCACCCTATCTTCTGAAGAAGTAGAGGATCTATTTGGTGTATTCACCATCGTATTCTGTCGAATCATAGAAGGATAACCATAAGAAATGGTTATGCACAATCCCAACATAAAACGTACTTTGACGTTCATTAATTACCATAACAATTTAAAAAAACAAGTATGCTTACGTAACAATATATTCATAATAACAGTAGCTAATTGAAATTGTGAACATACTATACATAAGAATCCTCGTTACCATTATCACAGATCTTAATTCACGTATTTCCGTCGACTCTAAGACTATCCCGTCTTAGTACTTCTACCCAATCTCAAAAATCATATCTTAATCATCTCAGCTTAAGTCTAGGTATCTCACGATCATACCTAGTTCACTTAAACTAAAGCTCTGATACCAAGCTGAAACACCCTGAAATTCACAATGAATTTAAACCTTAAATTTATCAGAGTTTATCATCATAATTTCAAACTTACAAAACTTTATCATAACAACTAGTTAATCTAATCCTTGATTAACACACAATTCCATAAGCATAACTCTGGCACTCCTCGACACTCATCCCTTTGCATCCCTTTTCGATCTAGCACCTGGTAAGAAAATTTAATTTGAAAAGATTAGGCTTACGCCTAGTGAGAACATCCAATTTTCCAATCAATATCTTTATAAGCTTCGAAAACCAAAATTGTAAACAAAACGTATAAAGTAACCTGATCCCAACTTTTGTACCGAACCCGTAACAATTTTCAATAACGGAATCATACCCGATTCCATGAGTATGACAACACAAAGTATGTCATAGTATCATATTCGAGAGCGCCACTACGAATCACCACGGATTCTAGTTTATAGCTCATGTCCAAGAACTTACAATTAAGCGTCATGCCTTTTTCTTGGAATGGAAGAAGAAATAGTAATTATATCATGCCTATTTCTAATCTACCAATAGAAAACGGGAACAACAATTATACTTTGTCTATTTCACGTTTTCATGTCTCAATTACGAATAGCAATTATACCTTGCCTATCCCACGTTTCAATAAGAATAGGAATTATACTTTGCCTATTCCATACATTCAATATGAGTAGCAATTCTACTTTGCCTATTCAATTATTTCAACATGAATAGAAATTCTACTTTGCCTATTCCATGTTTCAATAAGAATAGCAATTATACTTTGCCTATTCCATACATTCAATATGAGTAGCAATTCTACTTTGCCTATTATATTTGTGTATCAACAAATAGCATATAACAACTCATCTCATACTCTCAATCGAATTATAAGTATGTTCATACTGACAGGATAAAATTCCAATTAGTTATAACGGTCCCCTGTTAAAATTATCTAAAATACATCAGTTACCGGAAACTTAAAAGTTACCGAAACATCAACACTTACCGGACACCACAAACTATCCGGACATCAGACATCCAAACTACCTGAACAAAATGTCCGGAACTTATATCCGGAAACATAATCTTCCGGACACTTTCAGAAAATACCGGAAATACAAACAATCCGGATAGCGTCCGGAAATCAAAGTAATCCGAGTAATATCCGGTAACTAAACTATCCGGAAATGGAATCTTTACCAGATACTACCGGAAAATAGAACTTACCGGATAATCCATAAAAATTATTCCGAACTCTTCCGAAAAACACTAAGTTTCGGATACCTCCGGAAAGTAACTTATACCGGACACTATCAGATGAAAATTGACCGAATACTAAGAACTTACCCGGTATCTTCAGCCTGCATATCGATTTTTAACTCAGAACCCATTAAAATCCACTTCTCAATTGAATACACTCCAACACATATTTCTAAGACTCTTAGACATTCTAAAACACATAAATCGTCCAATTTCAATTTCAATTACTTCAAAAAGTGTGATTAACTCACCTGCAGAACTTGGAGGTCGATGAAATCAAATTCAGCAGTCCAGCTTCACCTTCTTTCGTCAATCCAAATCAAATACCTAACAGAGAATGAATTACTATGCGATTCGATTTCTTAAGGAAATCAGATTATAGTTGGTTTTGCTTACCGATTGTCAACTTTCTTTCTCTGCTTGGGAACCGACTTAAGAACCAAAATTGAGATACTCCTCAATTTTCAGCCGACCTCCCAATTTATGCCCCAATTTCAATAACTTACCAATAAACCCAAAACTTTAGTTAAATAACCTAAATCAACCCTCAACATTCAAAATTTCACGAATCACTTAACATTTTGGTCAATTACACTTTAACCTTCAACATTTAAATCATACATTTTGTCTAAAATGACGCTTTCTCATTAAATAAACGTTCTCCCAAAATATACAATAATAATGGAAATTTCGAGGTGTTACATCTAGTGACACCATGAAGTCTTCCACATTTAATTTGGGAATAGCAATGTATATTTGGCTTGAGTAACACCTGACCTATTTAGTCTTAGTATGTGACTTAAACTATTGAATGTTGGCATTAATTTTATGTTTTAAAGTTGAAGTTTTTTTTAGGATGGATTTGTAGAAATGATTTTATCCTTTATTTGATTATTTTGTCGAACTTCTTAATTAGTTGTTTTATCCAAATTTGAGGGTGTTACAGCATGTATATGTTATAAAGAGAAAGAGAAGAGTGGAGAAATGAAAGAGGAGAAAGAGTTTTTTAAATTGAATTACATTGTATTTTTAACTAACTTTCTATGGTATAAAGGATCTTATGGATATCACGAATAGGAAGTTCTTAAATGAATGCTCCCATTTATATATTATCTTTTATATTAAATATTATGTAATAGATATAGACGGAGGGTTGCGTTTTCGAAGAAAATTGACCTGGTGCATATCATTTTGTTAATCTTCAACTAAGATTGATTTAAGGGTGGAGATATTTTGTTAACCTTCTCATCATAACTTTCATTCTCATTGGCACCTAACCCTATAGATATATACATATACATACATGGTCAAGGTCAGGTTCAGGGGAAAACCGCAAAAAGAAAAAAAAACTGAAGAACAACCTGGACGGTATGCACATGTACATACAAGTAATTTGTAACATGCACACGTGCATAAAAACCAAAAAACAACTTCAATTACATGGATGGACATGTACACATTGTCCAGATGAGAGGTTATGAGAGTGTTATTCAATATTCAATTACATGGATGCACATGTGTGTGTATATATATATATAGGGAGATGTTCAAATGAGAAGTGCTAAATATTTGAGAAATAAAGAAGTGATCTTAGCCATTCATTCGGTCAAGATCGATGGCTTTGACCGAAAAGCATCGGATAATTCCTCGCGTGGTTTTGCGCGTGGTCTGCACAGGATAGAGGGGTAGTTGTTAGGGTCAATTTATGTTGAATAGAAGTTCAGGGGCTGAATTGTATTTGTTTATTTTGAGCCTAGTTAGTGAACGGGCCGTGGGCTTGTTAACCACGGGCCCGCCATATATAAGCTTTGTTTAGCCTTTGTTTTTAGGCGAGTTGTTCATTTGCTTTCATATTCCATATTGTAAAACTCTCTCAAGTTGAAAGCTAAATTGGATGACCAGTTGAAATCATAACCTTTGTCATACATCTGTTGATTTCATCACTGTTCGTTGCACGATTCTGGAACTATCAATTGGTGTCAGAGCAGACGGACAATCGATTCAAAGTGCTCTATTCGAATTCTGGTAAGTTTTCTTTTCATAAGGCTGTGTTCTTCATTGAAATTCCATCTTTTGATTCGGATTAAATTGCTTCGTTTCGTTTATTGGATATTGTTAGTATTACTCTTATTAGTGATTCTGCAAGTTGTCGTACTCTAATTCGATCGTTTGAGTGGTTTGTAAGCAAATCAAAGTTCAAAAGTTGTGAGTGTGTTCTTGGTGTTTTTGTTTCAAAATCAAAACGATTTGGGTAGTGTTAACCATCAAAACTTGTTGTTTTTGTTTCAAAATCGATTTGGGTAGTGTTATTTCTGTGTTTGGTCGAGTTTCTAATCTTTCAGGAACGATTTTGAGCAACCCTAGACGATTCCCAATCGATTTGCTCTTTCCAGCCGCTGTTTCCGGATACTTCAGCCGCGGTTTCCGGACAGCCCTCATCTTTCCGGACAATCGCTAACTCTTTCCGGATACGTCTAATCTTTCCGGGTAAGTTCACTATTCTTAATCTTTCCGGGTACAATTGTTCCGGAAACTCAAAGTTTTCAGTAAAGTATTTTATCCGGACAACTCCAAGTTTCCGGTAAAACATTTTATCCGGACAACTCAAGGTATCCGGTAAAATTGATCTCTTCCGGAAACCTATTCCATCCGGAAAACGTATCATCCGGAAACTCCTACCATCCGGTAAGTTCTGATTTTACTGATTTCATACGGAAACTATTGCCATCCGGAAACCTTTGTTATCCGGAATCCTTAGGCTGTCCGGACTCTTTGTTTTATCCGGACACTTCTGTTTTTGAACTGCTATCACTCAATCTGATCCGGACACTTCCAGATCAGACATCTTATCCGGATTCCTATCCGGTAACTTCATTCATGTTGAATTCTTACCTGTTACTAGTTCTTATCAGTCGTAGAACCTGCGTTAGGATATCACTCATAGTGCCTTGCGTTAGGTTTTCACTTTGAATCGAACACATTGTCTGACGATCATTCCAGTGCAACCAAAGATGTCTTCGCGCGACGCTCTTGCAATCGGTACCGACACCAAACCACCTTGCCTCTATCAAGGTGAGTACAGCCAGTGGCGCGACAGGTTTAAAATCTTCATTGAGTCGAAGGACAACTTCGAGTACATTTGGCGAGCCTTAGAAGATGGGCCAATTCCTACACCAATGAAGGACGTTCCACCAGCTCAAGAAGGTGGGAAAACACTCACTGTGCCAAAGACTCTCTCCGATATGACCGACGATGAAAAGGGCATGCTTGAGGGAGAAAAGCATGCTAAGCGGTACCTTGTTCAAGCTATCCCCAACACGATCTACACTGCAATCGACAGTTACAAAAAGACAGCTAAGGGCATGTGGGATCAGGTGGAGAAGATGATGCGTGGGAGCGAAGTCGGGAATCAGCTGAAGATCAACAGCTCTATAACCAAGTTTGACGGGTTTAAACAACGCACCGGCGAATCCCTCTCTCAAACTTATGAACGGTTTTGTCATCTTCTCAACGAGCTCAACAAGAACAAGATTACTCGCTCGAACACGGAGAATGCTCTTAAATTTCTCAACAATCTTCTGCCTGAGTGGAAAGTATTTGCCTCACACGTAAAACACAACCACCTAATGGAGAAAGTTGACATCCACGAGAAGAAGGAGGTGATGGAATTACTCAAAGAGAAGAAGGACGCATCCAAGCCAGCTGCTGATCCTATAGCACTCATGTCCTCCAAACAAGGGAAATCTTCGGGCCGTCACTCCAAACATGATCAAAAGCAAAGCTCATCTGAGTCAGAACCTGAAGAAAAAGAAGACAGTAATTCTGATGATGAAGTATCTGATTTCAAGAAAGCGATAGCCTTACTCTCCAAATCTTTTCAACAACAAAAGCTCTATAAGAAGCCATCGTCCAATAATCAGCGCTACTCCACCTCCTCCAACAAGCGCCACGATTATAAGGACAAGTATGAAGGAAAGAAGAAGGACGATAAGAAAGATAAGTCTGAGAAAAAGGAGAAGACGGAGAAAGATGACAGTAAGAAGAAAGATGAACCCGTGACCTGTTACAACTGCGGAAAGCTTGCTCACTTTGCAAAAGATTGTCATAAGCCTGTTGTAAAGAACGTTCACTACTACAAGGCGAAGCTCGCATTGGCTGAGCAGAAGGAAGCTGGAGCAGCTATGTTCGTAGAAGACGACTACTGGTTGGGTCGTTCTGATGATGAAAGCGATTCTGATGGTGCTAATGCTTTCATGGGATATCACTCTCCAGCCGATGAAGAAAAGTCAAGTCAGGCATGTGAATCTAACCAACAAGACTTCTTGAATAAAATGCAATCACTTATTGAACAGGCAGATTCCTTTAAGGCCACCTCTAATAAACAACGGCTTGAGATTAGATCACTATCTGAAAAGGTAGATGTTCAAAAGAGAATAACTGAGAAATATAAGTTTGAAATTGCTAATTTAAAAGACAAATGCAAAAATCTTTCAACAGCACCTAAAGACTTAAGGGCCAAAATATCTGAACTTCAGTCTCAGTTTGATCAGTGTATGAATAAGAAAGCGGAAATTGTTTATCAATGTTCTGCTCTTCAAATTCAGCACAAGGAATTTGTTACTAAAATTCTTGATCTTGAAACCAAACTTCATAAAAGAGGTCCAACTGATCAAACTATCCATATGAATAAACCAAAGGAGTTCACGTATTTCAACAAGGACTGGGGAATCGGATATGATAACCCGCACTACCTGAAAAAAGGTATAGCCAAAAGACCTATATTGTATGATTTTAGTTGTCTTGGATTAGCCAAAGATTATCCGAAATATGCAATTAAATGGACCGGTCCTCTTGAACCTGAAAAGGAAGAGGAAACTGAGGAATACAAGCGCACACGCACATCCAAAATGCAACTTCCATTCAGTTATGGATCTTTAAATTATTCCTATCAGAAAAACAAGAAGTACCTCTCGAATGACTACTTCAATTGCTATAAGGTTGCAACGCCCAAGGATTCCTCCAAGAAGGATGAGGTCCAAGCAACCGAAACCAAGACTGAGACGGATGAGTACAAGCTCTATGTTCCCCCTCTCATCTTGGAAGAAAAGATAGTCGAGTTGGAGGAGTCACTCGAGAAAGAAAGGTCGAATTTTCAAATGGAAAAGCAAGCGTTAATTGCGAAACTTGAGAATCTACAACCTGTCAAAACCGAAGTTGTGTCTGATGAAGGACAGGAAATTCTTCGGTGTGAAATCACGAAACTCAAATCAAAGTTGGCTGCCTTGGCAACAGATGCGATGCAAGAGTATTCGAAAAATGGTCAGCTCCAAGAGCAGATTGACCAACTCAAATCGGAGAAGCAGATTTCACCCGAATCTTCCTCAAACTCATCCGAGACGTCTTCGTGTAAAGCTTTCATAGGCAAAATTTCTACTACACAAAACGGTAAAGATTCTCAAGACGAGAGTGTTTTAAGGAATTTGAACTCTGATTTTTTCCTAGCTTCCGCACCAAATTCCCCAAAGCACACAAGCACAAAGTGTTCCTCGCCTTCCTCGACCGATCCAAGTCCTGCAATTCCGGAAGTCAATTTTTCTGAATATATGAACTCCGAAGGCAATTCTGAAGAAGAGTTTGAGTCGTTCCCCTTCGACAAACCTCTTCCGAGTCATACTGATTTTCTGTCTCCAGTAGTCAATCGACCGGTCAATTTTCTAAAAGGTGGCTGTTCAAAAACAAAGGCCCCAGCTGTGATTAAGATTTCTAAATCTAAACCTGTTACTCAAAAACAATCACAGCCGAGGCAAAAGACCGAGAGATTGCCTGCCAAATACTCTGCTTCCTCAAAAGCCACTGACCATGCTGTCCATGGTGTTTCAAATAAAAACGGTCGCACTAATCAAGAAAAACCAAAGTGGCTAGCTAAGGAACCTGTCGAGGATGCCGCATCAAAGTCTTTCAATACAGTTTTTACCCTAGAATGAACAAAAACGATTGTGCTTGGAATCATAGGAATGATTTTGTTAAAAGAGATGTTAATTTTCCGATGAAAATTTATTCCATTCAGCAATTGATTCAATTGTCGCATAATTGTTTGTGTTGTTCTAGTTGTGGTTGGAATGACTTTGATGATATCAATAAAAATGATTGGTTTGGGTCATATCACATATATAATCATACACACAAACGTAAACCCCGTAAAAACAAAAAGAAACACCATTTACAACGGGGTTCCCAATCAGAGATTAAACCACAGCGAGATAGGAAACCCACTTCAAAACGAGTTACTCCTACTGAGGTTAAACCTACACCTAAGAGGCAACATGCGTCAAAGCAAGTTCTTACGAAGGGTGTCAAACCTAACCCTCCGGGACCCAGGCAAATATGGGTACCCAAGGTCCGCTAAACTTGTTTTGCAGGACGGTCATGTGTGGTAATTAGACCCTGGATGCTCCACACACATGACCGGAAGGAGGGAGCTGCTCACGATCTACAAGGAACAATATTACGAAGACGTGAGGTTTGTCTATACCTGTGTTTTCACGAGCTGCTCATGTGTTTAGGGGGAGCATGATCAGCTATCAGGTAAGTTCATTCTACTGTTGAGGAGGAGTGTCACACACAATTTTTTTTACAACTGCCAGAAAAGTTTTGTAGTGTGTGTCGGCATTCTCGTGTGCACTTCAAATCACACATTGTGCACATTCTGAGGGGGAGTAACATCATTATGTTCATCATTTGAGGGGAAGCGTCACACTGTTTTCTTAAAAGTCTAAATGTTTTTCCCATGTGTTGATGTCTCCCAAGTAAATAACACTCTCACTCCGAGGGGGAGCAAGTCAATCCCCATGTATGTTTTGAGGGGGAGCAGGATAATATCCATGCTAGGGTTGAGGGGGAGCAGGATAATATCCATGCTAGGGTTGAGGGGGAGCAGAAATTCTTTCATTTTTTGTCAAATTGAGGCTTTCCGGACACTTACCCGGTAAGTAACCCACCGGATACCCTAGCTATGCATATACCTGAAGCCCTACTTGTGATAGCATATAGATGAGAGTTAGGAAATCCCATGGTCCAGCCAGCACCGGAGGGACCTTCCCCGGGACATAGAACATGTGAGACGGAGGGAATTCAGGTCGAAAGTGAACCAAGAAAGATTAAGCCGTAAAGATAAAGAGGCTTCTGAGCGACCCCAACCGAATGTTACCCGGGTAGCCACATCTGCTATCCCGTCTCATCCGTTGGGACGGGGTATTGAAGAAGCCACCGTGGACCCAGCGGTGCAATTGCACAACTTCCTCAGCCATTCACCCCTCTCTCAATAGACGGGTGTTTCAACTTCTCACGGGGATCAAGCACAACTTCTACCGGTCTCTCAATCGGAGAGTACTGGTATTGAAATAAGAGACCAGCAACCCCCGGTCTTGACTTCTTTCAATGCACAATTGAGTCTAGAGCCACTTGCCATATTAAATTCTTCGGCTAGGACACAGGATGAGACTCACCAAATCGATGCTCTTCATGACTCGATCGGAACTTCCGTAGTGTCTTCGCCTTTTAGCGGAACACGAGGATCGGCAGGAAATCCTATCACGGCTATCCCTGCGCCAACCGTGAACGTAGGTGGCTCTGCCTCTGCGATAGATGCTTCAACGGGCAATCTAAGTGATCCCGGAGTTACGTTACCCGACTTTGTGTCACAAGGGTCCCTGGACAACACCCTCAAGGTTGTCCGCGAGGCAATGGAACAACGCTTTACCAATGAGCTCGACAAAATTAAGAGCTTAATCAAAGGTAAAGAGAAGGTCGTCGAAGCTGAAACCGCCCCTACACCTCCATCGGCTCCTGTTCAGCCTATCTACTCGGTGGACACCCTAAAGACGATGCTTCTAGCTCAACTGCTCCAACAATCAGAAACAGATGCCTCAACTGAAGCGGACCTGATATCCGTTCTGAAATCCCAGGTCACTGCTCCTTCGTCATCGATCACCACTCGGATGGATAACCCTGACTCAACTATTAAGAACGTTCAACAAGCGCTTACAACGTTGTCCGAAAGAGTCCGTTCACTCGAAGATACCTGCAAGAGTCAAGCAGGCGGTCTGAAGCGCAAGCACGATGATCAGGATGATCCTGATCACCGTGAGGGGGAGAAAAGACAACGACTAACCGAGACCGCCCCGATCCTCACTGAAACGACTATTGTGGTTCATCAGGAACCCTCAACTGCGGCTACTACAACCGATGAAGTACCCAAAGCCGAGTTGCCGTTAGCCGAGATGGTAATCGATATAGATATTTCAGATGACGAAGACCCGACGGTTGAAAAGCCTGAGGGAACTAATCGATTTGATTGATCTAGACTGCGAGACCAACCCAGAGACCGAAGATGCATGGTATGAAAAAGCCGCCAGTGCCGTAAATCTCCAGGTTAATTTGGCCTTCCCTACTGATGAAGATGATAATATAGACTACGACCAGTTTCTGCTTGAAAATTTGTATGGTACTCCCGTTCACTCAGCTCAAGCCGCCGAAACTTCAACAAGACCCGAAACTACAACTTCCGATATTTTGACATCTCCACAACAACAACCGACAACTTCTGATCTTCCTCCTCCTCAACAGCAACAGATCCGATGGGAGAAGATCACGATATTTATTCCTCATCTGGAGGAATCCCTGAAAAGGTTGTTTGTTCACAAGATACGCCCAATCGAGCCTACCTTCTGTCTTGGTATTTACAGCTCCAACCCAGAATACCAACGCCGGTATATAAGCACAATGAAGCGATGTCTACCAGTTAGCCAAGTCCGAACCAAGTATAAGATCACTGAAGTGCTCAACATCCAGTCAGGCCGTATTATGAAAGTCGTTTATCCAGTATTCACTGTCCGACGCGAAGATGGGAATGAATGGAGATTTTCCGAAGCCGACTTCAAGCACCTCCGACCGTTCGACTTCTATGCTATTCTGAAGGACCTCCGTACAAGAACTATCCGACCGCTTCCGGTAACTAAAGCGCTCGAAGCTGTTCGTCGATTCCTTGTCCGTACCATCATGATGTCTTATCTTACGGACTTCCAAATGGCAATCGAGAACAAAGCAAATAAGGTAAATTTGATAAAGCCGAATCTGAAAGCGCCCGAACTGAAGATGTATCCCGAGAACGCACTGCTTCTGGAACAATAATTTGGGATAATCTACATCAACGAACAGGGAGAAAAGAGATTTCTGCGCTTCAAAGTCCAAGATGCTCTTCAAAGTCCAAAATGCTCTTCGGAAAATCATCACTCACGAGTTAGAAAATCGAAGGCTTTCGTATGTTCCCGATCCGAATGAAACAACTGCTCGAAATGCCTTAGAAATGGTTGAAGAACGCATCGACTATCGCCGCGCCATCCGAATGTTCGAGGTACACTTTGCGCTCCGTACATCGTGAACTGGCGCCAACTCGAACTTCAATTCAAAGGGGTAGATTGTTAGGGTCAATTTATGTTGAATAGAAGTTCAGGGGCTGAATTGTATTTGTTTATTTTGAGCCTAGTTAGTGAACGGGCCGTGGGCTTGTTAACCACCGGCCCGCCATATATAAGCTTTGTTTAGCCTTTGTTTTTAGGCGAGTTGTTCATTTGCTTTCATATTCCATATTGTAAAACTCTCTCAAGTTGAAAGCTAAATTGGATGACCAGTTGAAATTATAACCTTTGTCATACATCAATTGATTTCATCACTGTTCGTTGCACGATTCTGGAACTATCAGTAGTTTCGTAAAAAACACGCGAGACGAGTTCATATATGAATCTGTGTGATTCATATATGAACCTTTGTAATTCACATATAAACTCTTTTTAACTAATTCATATATGAACTTTTGTGATTCATATATGAATCAGTTAATTTGTTCATATGAGAATTAGTTAAAAAATTCATATATGAATCAGTTAATTGGTTCAACTGATTCATATATGAACATACAGTTAATTAGTTTCATATATGAAACACAAAGGTTCATATATGAATCACAAGATTCATATATGAATTAGTTATAAATAGTTCATATGTGAATTACAAAGGTTCATATATGAACGTATAGTTCTTATGTGAATCACACAGATTCATATACGAACTCGTCCCGTGTTTTTTGTAATAGTTACGAAATTGCTCTTCTATTTTTGGAACAACCGCAACTTTTGACCAGTCAAAGCCGCAACATTTGACCAATTATAACCGATTTTGACTGAATAAATGGCCAAGATTACTTCTCTACTTCTCAAATATTTAGCACTTCTCATTTGAACCTAAGGCTATATATATATATATATATATATACTAGAAGGGTACTCGCTCAATGCAGCGCGATATATCTTGATTTTAATGTTTTATTTTATTTTTTATCATTGTCGATTTTATAAAACGGTTTTGTGTAGTTTTGAGAAAATTATAATATTTTTTTATAAATTTGTACAAAGGGGTTCATGATTTGAGAATTTGAAAGAGGTTAAGAGATAAGGACTAATTATGTAACTAATGTGGATTAAAGAATGGTGTTTTTTTAGGGGTTTATCATTTGAGAATTTGTAGGGAGTTAGAGATAAGGATAAATTAAGTAATTAGCATTAACAGCGGTACATAAAGCTTCGTTAGTTATTTTTAAGAGATTTTAAGTAATCAGCATTAAATAGCAGTACATAAGGCTTTATAGATTGTTTTTAAGAGTTTTTTATAAATGCTTTATAATATATATATATATATATATATATATATATATATATATATATATATATATATATAGAGAGAGAGAGAGAGAGAGAGAGAGAGACTCCTTCAAATGTAAACATTCTTTTTTATGTAAACAATGAAACTAAGGGTATTTAGGTCTTTTTCTCCAAATTCGTAATTTTAGGAATATCCATAATTTTAGCAACTAACAAACTTCCTTAATTTTCTCAATTATCTCTCTCTCTCTCTCTCTCTCTCTCTCTCTCTCTCCGGCGACCTCCTCCTACTCCGACGATCTACAATCCGGCGACTTGCTCCCACTCCGGCGACCTCCCCCAAAATTCCGGCGAGTTTCATAATTTTTTCGAGTTTCATAACAGTTTTTTCATAAGTTCGAGTTTTTTAAGTTTCATAAACCGTTTTTTTCGAAATTTTCACATTTCATAGGAGAAAAACAATATGAAACCGTCGAGTTTCATAATTTTTTCACGTTTCATAGGAGACGTTTCATAGGAGAAAAAAACATTTTTTTCATAAACATTTTTTAGTAGATGAAAAACGATATGAAACCCAGAATCATGAATTATAATTAAAAGCATAATCGATATGAAACCCAAAATAATGAAACCCATATGAAACGTCTCCTATGAAACGTCTCTCGCCCATGCTTGAACCGTTTCCCCCACCGCAGAAACAGCATCGCTTCTAGCAACGGTCGGAGTCCGTCTCGCCATGATTTTCAAACCAACGAAGCTGTCTGTAGGTTCGGGAGGCTGAAGTTGGCGGCGATCTTATTCAACACGTCGTTAGGTAGCGCTGCGAAGTCACGGCGGTGCGAGGTGGAAGTGTTGTGGTGTTTCCTGATCGGATTGTGAATCATGGTGGCCGGAATTTTGTGAGAGAAAGAGAGAGGGAGAGAGAGAGATTGGTTGTAACGACCCAGACCTTTTTCGAAGAGTTTTGCGGTTGGTGTGGAGTTTTAAATAAAAGTAGAAGTTGAGGGGCCAATTGATAAATAAGAGAGGGAGTATAAAAGGGCACAAAACCCTAGACAACCTTCCCATTTCCTGATTTCTTTGTGTTTGTCGGCTGAGATTTTGGAGAGAAAAAGAATGCTAGAGTTTTGAGGGTTTTGGTGCATTTGAAGAGAAGAATCATCAAGTCTTGGAATCAGAAGAAGGAAATGGATTGGAATTCGTTTCTTGTAGTAATCTAGCAGGTAACCCTTAATCCATAACTCCATCTAAGATTCGTCTGGTGACTTGTGGTTTTGAGAGTTTCTTGCAAAAAGTTGTTTAAGACCATTAAGGGAGATTTAAGCATCTTTGGGTTGTGTTTAGACAGTAAAACTTTGTGGGATTTGATATTGGGCATGTATGTAGTTAATCGTCGCATTATCTTACTGTTTAATGGGTGTTTGGCATGATTTCGAGCATTAAACTTGAACAGCGCCTCGTCTGGAAACCTTCTTGCGAAGCAGGTGTCCGGAAGTTGTCCGGGTAGCTTCTTGTCGCAGGTTACCGGGTATAGTGTCCGGAAAGGTTAAGCGTCCGGAATGTAGAGTTATCCGGAAAGTGGTGTTATCCGGAAAGCAGAGGTGTCCGGACATTGTGGTGTCCGGTAAGTAGAAATGTCCGGTAAAGTCTTGTATCCGGTAAGTTCGGTACCCGGAAAGGGGTATCGTCCGGAGAGTAGAAGTTACCCGGAAAAGGGGTGTTGTCCGGATTAGTTGTCGTCCCGATTAGTGTGAGTGTCCGGATTCTTTGGGCGTCCGAAAAATCAGGGTTGTCCGGAGAGTTGTTATTATCCGGATACTTTTGCTGAGTAGTTTGTATTATGTCCTTTTATTCAGGAAAGTCGATTGGAAGTTGGGAACCGATTAGAAACGAGAAGTAAGAGCATCAGGTGAGTTTTCTAAACTAAATTGTGTGGCTTTTAAAGTGTTTTCAAAAATGTGTTATGAATGTTGAGAATTGCCATGCTTTATTATTATGCTTTAATTGCATGAAAGATGTTTAAAGTTTTATGTAGAATGTATGCATACATCAAGGAGACGTAAACTGGCAAAGACGGGAGAGTAGTTCCGCCAGCTCTCGTGCGGGAAGGGAGGTCCCTATATGCCAGGAGCGAGGCTCCGCAAGGCAGCATGAGGCTGACTCGTTGTCACCTTCGGGTGGCTTCAGGGTGTCAGATTACGAGGAGGCAGACTTTAGTCCGTATATGATTTTGACGTGTTGAGTATGAACGTTTTATGCTGAAAAGATAAACTGTTTTAAATGCTTGATAACTGTTAGGAGGGACTCACTAGACCTCATGGTGTAACCCTCGCATTTTCAAATTAAAACCTTTTCAGGTAAGCAGGTTTCCAGGAGCTCGGGCAAATAGGCTGAGCTTAGCGTGAAGAGTCAAGAAGTGTAGGGACACTCTAGCATTTAGTTTTTTTTCAGTTGTGTAGGTTGTTTCCGCAAACCTATTTGAATATTTGTGACGAAACTTTGAGACCGTGATTTTGGGATGCTATGAAATTGACGTTTTGCATGATATTTTTGGTTGGGCCTTTATATTGGTGGCCGGAATTTTGTGAGAGAGAGAGAGAGATTGGTGGCCGGAATTTTGTGAGAGAGAGAGAGAGATTGAGATAATTACCATAATTAGATTAATTCAAAACAATTAATAGATTCCAAAATTAAATCCTAAAAACTATTCCCAAAATACCCTTTCCCTATTTTTTAAATTCAAAAATCCCTCAACCGTTGATCAAAAAATCGAATGACCTAGATGGGTTTACAAGGTTTACATAAAAAAAGAATGTTTACATTTGAAGCTCCCTATATATATATATATATATATATATATAGGGTCAGGTTCAGGGAAAAACCTCAAATAAACGGACTACTAAGGAATACTCTGGTAGACCTTCATCTGGATGGTATGCACTTGTGCATACAGGTAATTTGTAACATGCACACGTGCATATGCATAATGCATAAGTGCATAAAAACCCAAAAACAAACTTAATTTACATGTATGTACAAATGCATACCGTGCAGATGAAGGATTATCAAGATGTTTCTTAGTTTTTCAGTTTTTTGAGGTTTTTCCTTGAACTTCCCTTTATATATATATATATATATATATATAGAGAGAGAGAGAGAGAGAGAGGAAGGATCACGCGAGAAGTTAAACATTATGCGAGAACGCGAGAAATGTGATATCATGTATGATTACACGGCTTGTGGGTGTGTTTAATCATATATGATTAAACGTCTATGTATTGCCAATGTAACATGTGTTTAATCATATATGATTAAGCTTGTGTATCATATATGATAAAACACCTCTCGCATAAGGTTTAGCTTCTCGTTTGAACCTGCCCCTATATATATATATATAGAGGAAGGTTCAAACGAGGAGCGTACCAATTTAAGAGAACGTGAGGAGCACTCCCATGCTTCTGATCGCATATGATTTACAACGCTAAAAAATCGGACATAATCGAATTTTCGCGCAAAAGTAGCGCGACTTGGTTCGCGACGCGTGCAAGTCGCGGATCATTAATGATCCACAACTGCCAATTACATGTGATCCATAACTGTCGATTCTCATCCAGATCAGTTGTGAATCACATGTGATCCACAACTGCCAATCACATGTGATTCATAACTATCAATTGCTCCTCACGTTCTCTTAAATTGGTACGCTCCTCGTTTGAACCCGCCTCTATATATATATATATATATATATATATATATATATATATATATATATATAGGGTTGGGTTCACGTGAGACCAACTTGTTTTCATGAGACCACAAAATAACACTAAAACTTCACAACGATTCATTGTGAAGGTAAGCAAAACAACGAACCTTTACAGCAAAAACACTGTGAAAGTTTACCTTCACAATACCTTCACAGTCTTTTACTGTGAAGGTTTAGTGTTGATTTTTTGGTCTCACAGATCTCACGAAAATGGTTTGGTCTCACATGATCTCAAATCTATATATATATATATATATATATATATATATATAAAAGATATATTTGTAAAATGATAACTTTCCTTCTTTTTTTCTTCTTCTTTTGCCGTTTAAGAAAATGAAAGATGGTTTTCTATTCTTTTCGTTTTCTTCTATTTGGACAACACAAATAAAAAAACAGTTATTTTCCTTTCTTTTCTGTATCTTCCCAAATACGAATGTAAAACTTAGGGGTGATAATCGGAACTGGGTACCCACCTTTGGAACCGGAACCGTTCTGGAACTGTCGGTTCCAGAACCGAAACCGATGTGATTGGTTCCGGTTCCAGTTCCTAAAATACGGAACCGATTAAGACTGGTTCCGGTTCTGGTTCTCATTTTTTTGGAACCGTGTCCCGCTATTTTTTAATAAAAACTATTTATATATTTATTATATTTAAATATTTACTGATGTGGTATTAGTTTTGTATCTTTATTAGGTGTTTTATTCGTTTTCATCCAAGTGTTTTATTTGAGGTGTTGACGATTTGACGTAAAGACGTGAATTGTTATGCAAGTCGTTTTATTGATGTCAAGACTCAGTACTCGAGAGTTTCTAATTTATTTATGTAATAATTAGTTTTTATCGAATTATTTTTCACCATTTGTTGTATTTATTACTTTATGTTGGTACTTTATAGTTTGCAATGGACTTAAAATTGCAATTTTATTGTATGAATTGTTAAAAAAAATAGTTGACATTGGGTACCCGGAACCGGTCCCGGAACCGTCGGTTTCGATTCCGGTTCCAAAATATAAAGAACCGATATAAGCGGTTCCGGTTCCGGTTCCTTCATTCTAGGAACCGCCGATTCCGGTTCCTGTTCCATGAATTTTAGCCGGGTACCCGGTTATGCTCACCCCTATGTAAAAGTGGTTACTCATCTATATCCTAGTAAGCTTGGGGAATGACTCCAAAATTATCCTACCTTATTACTCTATCTCTATGCATCGTAAAAGAACTGTCCAGAATTAGAATGACATACAGTTTTAGACATAACATTATTAATACATTTTTACATAGAATTATTAATACATTTTTAGTTAAGCAAACGATGATTTTACTCTTAATTAATGGTACATTTGGAGATTTAGGGTCCGTTTGGTTTGCAAGAATGGAATGGATTTCGGGGGATTTGGATTTCAAATCCATTCCAATCCCGTGTTTGGTTTCTAGGATTGTCCGGATTTGAAATTATATGATATCTTTGAAATCCCTCAAACATAAGATTTTGAAATCCCACGGAGATGGCTAGGATTTCAAGAGATTTCGTTGGATTTGAATATAATAATGTTTAAAAATATGTTAAAAACATTTGTTTTCTAATAATCAGTTAAATAAAAGTTAATTCAATTACTTTTATAATTTTTTAATAATTTTTTTATAAATAATGAAATTCAAATCAATTCCAAATCTTACACACCAAACACACAAAAGGATTCCAATCCTCCCAAATCCAGATCCCTCCAAATCCAAATCCCTACATGAAATCCAATCCATTTCATTCCTATAAACCAAACGGACCCTTAGTTATTTGATTATGAAGTTGGACTATTGTTTTAAGACAATATACATAAAAATATGAATATTTATTTTAGAACAAATATAAATAAAAGTGCGGACATTAATTTTGAGACAGGAGGTGTAAGTCGGACCATTTCCATTCCCTTTAATGTCGTGTTCTCGAGTTTTGGAAGGAAAGAAAAGAAAAGAAAGGGAAGGAAAAGAAGAGAAAATAAAGGAAGGAAAAGAAATGAATATCCATTTTTGTGTTCTTGAGATTGAAGGAAAA
The DNA here is from genome assembly GCA_033807775.1 of Saussurea involucrata. NCBI lineage: Eukaryota > Viridiplantae > Streptophyta > Magnoliopsida > Asterales > Asteraceae > Saussurea > Saussurea involucrata. Next base: position 60,977,138 of record CM066326.1, read on the forward strand.
GAAAGGAAAGTGAACGAAGAAAATTAATTTTCATGTTCTTGAGTAGGAGAGAAAGGAAAGAAAAGTTGTCACTGTTACCGGTATACCCTTAGTTATTTCATTGTGGAATGTAATTAACGGGTATATGTGTAATTTTTATAAATAGTTTCAATAATTTTTAAATTTCTTTCTTTCTTTCTTTCCTCCCACTTTTGGACGGAAAGTTTTGGGAGGAAAATCATGAATATTTTCCTTCCCTTCCCTTTCCTTTCCCTCAATAAAAAAACTCGAGAACACAACTTTAAGTGAATTGTTGATTTGGCCCTCGTGTATTCGGTCCAAACATTTCTCAAAATTGGTATTCGGTACTGGGATTTTCTCGAAAAAACCGAAACCGAACTGAATTTTTAAAAGGCAACGTCTTTTTAAATGATTCAGTTATGCATATCATCTCCTAGATAAAGTTTAGTTTTTCCTAATAAAACTAAATCATCTCCTAACTATCTTTGTTTCTTTTTATATATTTAGAGACTGAAGAAGCGATCAACAAACACATTAGAAAAGGAAAAGCGTAAAAGAATACCAAAGATTGTTGAACTTTTGATTGTTTGGAATTGATTTTGAAACACATTTGAAACATCATGAAGATATTTTAGTTTGCGATTGATTTCTGATATCCATTTGATACATTTTAAAATTTTAGGTCCTAATTGGGCTTAGTACCGATATTCCCGTCCTGAAACCAAAACCGAACTGATACCATAGCGGTACATACGGTTCGGTTTTCGGTACCACTTTTAGTCCCAATAAAATTCATGACCAACCAGTTTGGTCCCGATTCGGTGCCGGTCCAGTCCCGATCTCATCCTTAATGATATGTTTATAGTGGATGGTCCTTATGGTATTCAATTTGTCTTGACCATGGTCCTGTTGAGTTTTGACTAACGTCTTTGTTAACTCAGTTAAATCCAGGGTCATTTTAGTCTTTTTCCTATTCTTTTGTCTTTTTCTTATAAAAAAAGTAAAAGCAATATTTTTTACCACAAATATATATATATATACACATATTATGGTGTTTGGGAGTGCTTATATTTTTAACTTATGCTTATTTGCTTATGTGGTGAGGAAAAACAGTTTTTAAAAAGTATTTGTTAAAAATTGAGGGTAAAAATGTAATTTGCATAGATAAGGAAATAAGGAGAAGTAAATAAGTAGGTATGGAATGACTTATCAAAAACAACTTATTTGTGGTGAGGAGAAGCAAATAAGCACTTTTGATTTTTTCTATCCAAACACTCCAAATAGCTTATTTGCGGTGGGAAGAAGCTATAAGCAAATAAGTCAAAAATATAAGCACTCCCAAACACCCACTATAATAGAATCAAAATAATTAAAATAAGATATTATTTTACGATGTTATTTTTTTAAATAAAAAATTAATTATATAAAATACAATTTAATTTTATTGTTTTAGCATATTTACCTATTTAGGTATGAAAATGACAGTATGTATGAATCTTTCCTTCGATAATAAGTTTGATTATTGTAATAATAGAAAGAGAATAATAAAATTAGATCGTCTTTGACAAAATTAACTTTTTTAATTTAAACAAATCAAATATAAAACTATATCTTATTTTATTCGCTCTAAATAAAATAAGATATGGTTTTATTATTTGATTTGTTTAAATTAAAATTTTAGTTACATTACAAGTTTAAAACAATAAAAATAATTTCCTTCCACCATTGGAGTAAACTAATAAAATTAAATCATATTTAATATAATTAATTTTTTTAAAAATTTAAACAAATTAAATAATACAATAATATCTTGTTTTATTTATTTGATATTATATATATATATGTGTGTATATAAAAAATGCTGTTTTTACTTTTTTTTATAGAAAACGAACAAAAATTAGGTATAAAGACAAAAATGGTTCTTGATTTAACGAAGTTAACGGAACCGTTAGTCAAAGAGACCATAAACAAGAAAAATTGAATACCACAAGAGCCAAATCCACAATAAACATAATAAAGAGACCATAATAAAAGAAAACATCAAAATACAGGAACCAAATCCACAATTCACTCTAATAGTCATACAATGACAACTTTACCTTATTATTCATTATGAATATATACAAATAATTTTTAGAGTCTAACAAATTACGTAAAACATCAGATTTGATGGCATAAGCCCGAACCCGTTTGAACTTGTAAGTTCTAATACATACAATTAGCCCAGTCACTTTTTCATAAGTACTTGGGCCGGCGTACCTTTCCATTCCATATGTTGAATGTGGAGTATATCATATTTTAACATTTAATATGATTGGATATTAAATTATAATTCAAAATGGATCAAGTCTAAAATTTTAACATTTAAACTAGACCAACTGGTTTTCGAATGACAGTCCAAAATGCCAAACGAAGCGATTCAATCTAATTATCCATTCAGTTAAAATCCAACGATCATTCGATTAATAGATAGAGGCACCTTCATTTGCAAACCCTCTAATAAGTGCAAATCAATCTATTGATATATTATTTACGAAAATGGTGATGGTGATGGTGATGGTGATGGTGATGGTTCATTCATTATAATCTGGATATGTATAGAAGATGATCAAGGTCATTCACTATTATCAATGTTTTAGATTAGAAAAAAATCAAGGTATTTATAGAATCAAATATTTCATTATTAGCAGATGGATGGTTGAGATTGGTTTAATGAACACCCTTCACATACTCATACATTATACATATGCCTACTTTTAATGAAATGTATCGAGTTCGTTTGATTTGATAATATACATCATATATGTAACTGCATATTTTTTTTATCACATTTTTTCTAGCGATAACTAGGGCTCTAAACGAACCGAACGAACACGAACGGAGACTTGTTCATGTTCGTTCGTTTAACTTAACCAAACAAACAAACAAACGAACACGAACGGTAAACGAACGAGATTTTTTGTATTCATGTTCGTTCGTTAAGAATTTTTGTTTATTCGTGTTCGTCTATGTTCGTTCATTAAGAGTTAAACGAACGAACATAAACGAACGAACTTAAATGAACATAAACGAACGACTTTAATTGAACATAAACGAACGAAATTAAATGAACATAAACGAACGAACCCAAATGAACAAGAAAAACCACCATACTCATCATTTCGTTCGTAAAAAATACCTTAACAAAAAAAATCCGGGTTAACTTATGAGGTATGAAAAATAAATTCTAAAAGATCAATTTACTTGATAATTTTACACATTAATTTCATATTATATAAATATGTTTATGTATAAACAAGCATAAATGAACATAAATGAACATAAACGAATGTTCACGAACATAAATGAACGAACGAGACCATTGTTCATGTTCGTTCATTTAACTAAACGAACAAAAAAACGTGTTCATGTTTGTTCATTTATTAAATAAACGAACATAAACGAACTTCCCGCCGAACAGTTCACGAACGGTTCACTGAACGTTCGGTTCGTTTACAGCCCTAGCCAAGACTCGCTCAGGTGGGTTCGTTAAAACATATCATATAAGACCATGTGCATTCACAATCTCAACCAACCCAATCTCAATTAAAATATTATTTTCTCTTTTTCCGCTTAAATAATCTTTAACTCCAATCTAAGCCTATTTCTTTTATCGTTTAACTACAATCTTTTCCAATCCAATCCAATCCAATCTTTAATATCATTTTATAAAAAATATATATTTAATTTTTTATCATATATAATTATTATTTTTTAATTGAAAAATTAAAAAATAGATTAAACGAATCACAACTAGTTAATTAAAACATAATTATTAGTATAAAAAACTTACCATACAATTGAAATTAAATAAAACATGTAACAAAAATAAATACGAAATTACATATCTGAAATATATAAGTAATCGTAGTTAATCATTGATGATCGAATTGAAAGAAACGAAAACTTATAGAATGAGAGTACTGACATGAAAAGAAATATTGGTGTAATAAAAATATATCAATATTAACCTCTATTTGTACGTAATTGAAAACCATGCATTTTGGTATATTTTTTTATTTTTGGTTTTTTTTGTTAAAATCATTTTTTAATCAAATAAGTTTTATTTTAAAAAAATAAACACACCAATAAGACAATGACAGTTGTCAATTTAATTTAAAATAAAACTCACAATCTGGGATTGTTGGGTGAGGCAGATTATTTGAGATTGAAACAATATTTTGTTGTTTCCTTTTAAAAAAATCACCTTTGTTTTATTCATAATCAGATGGTCTAAGATTTGGGTCTAACAAGCATGGGCTATTTTTAGTTAAATGGAGTTTTCTTGCAATAACACATGTAATATTGAAAATTTGTTGATGTTGAAGTGTTTAATTTTGAAGTTTGATAGATTAACAATTTCTGAAGCAAATCCCAAGGTTATTAGAACTCCGTGAACTTGCATTCGATTTTCAATCCGATCAATCTTATACTTGGGACTTACATGTCAAACTTAATAATATGGGGATTTTGGATGGTTTTTTTTGCTCCAACAGCTTTCTCAAAATGGAGATACTAGAAGAGAGAAAACTGTAACGACCCACTCCAAACAAGCATGCCAAAAACTACTCCTTTAATTCAAAACGCCAAAACGGCCCAACAAAGTCACACTATCAACATTACAAAACTGGGTTCGCGGAAATAACCCTAACTACAGCTGATAACATAACTACAAAATAAAAGGGAAAATCTTCTAATCCTTCTATACGCAAGCTCCGACTCACGTTTTGCCAATCCTTTAAACAAGCTCTCGGCTACCTGCTTACCTGAAAATGTTTTAGTTTTGAAAATCGAGGGTTAGACCATAAGGTCTAGTGAGTTCCCTCAAAACAAGCCACACCATAAATAACAACATTTATAAAAATAGCAGCAAGGGGTTTTATACGAATTCATAATGAAGCACACTTACATGTTAAGCGCACCATGACACATGCTAATGGCACACGCTGTAGTCACACACACCGTGACAGCGTAATAGGGCACACATCGCCCATATATGAAACAAATTCATATATAAATATTATGAGACACACCCCCATTTCACACCATAGCCATAGCATGTCCATCCACATTCAAACCGTTCATTTAGCCACACACACACTTTTCACTTTGTAATTAAAGCAGTTGATAAGCATAAATTGAATACATGTATAAATCATCACAATTGTACTAGATTTGGGTTTAGAAGGACTCACCTGACACCATGATAGAATCCTTTCACTGGTTTGATCCCTCCTTTAACTGCACCTATAAGGATGCACACACACTACAGTGATAAGTCACTCGACCGAAACCGATTCCCACTTAATTAACCCTTCGATCCAACAGGTCGTCCCCGAAATTAGAACTCACTAAACGGGTACACTAAGGGTTACACTGCACCACTATCCGGTAAGGTTTACCCGGGTAGTTAAGCTATCCGGAAGATTCTACCTGGACATCTAAAACTATCCGGACAAGAACTTTCTGGGTGGAACATCCCGGACACCCGGTTTCCGGACACCTCACACTGTCAGGATACTCCCGGATTCCCAAGGGTTTTCGGGTAAACGATCGGAAACCACGAATGGCTCAACTAACCGGACACCACACTCTATCCGGACACCACCCAGTCCGGTCACCACACTTATCCGTACACTTAACCTGTCCGGTACCATCCGGACTCTACCTGATCCGGGGGACTATCCGGACACGGCGATTTTGATACCAAAGGCAGAGGGTTTAGCATACTCACCCACAATCCCGAAATAATCTCTTAGGGAATGAATACAGGTCTATAAAATACAACTTTGACCCACTCTTAATCATCCTTTAAACAATAAATTCTAAGAACACAAAGAAACCCCACATTCAAACACTGAGTTTTTCTTCCAAAAATGATTTCCAACTTCCACAAAACTTAAAAAGTGAGGAGATAAGCAATTACCTTGATGTATTCTATGGTTTTCCCAAAGCTCAGCTTCCAATTCCAAGATCTTCCTCCTCAATTGCCAAATTCTTTCTTCACACACACACACACTGAGATGAAGAGAAATGGTGAAATTAGGGTTTCCATCCCCTTTTATACATTTACACAAAACCACAAAACTTTCATTTTTCTCACATTCACCACCACACTTTATTCATTCACAAAAAGGACCCGGTTATTACATCATCTTCCCCTCAAAAGAATTCTGTCCCCGGAATTCCATCTTAGAACAAATGAGGAAAACGTGTCCTCGTGTCTGATTCCACTTCCCAAATTGCTTCTTGTCCCTTATGAAAACACCACTGAACTTTCTCAAGAGAAATCTCTTTAGTTTTCCACTTTATGATCTTGCGATCCACGATCGCCAACGGTTCCTTAACCTACCTTAACCTCTCGTCCACACGAATGTCTTTCAACGGTACAATCATACTTTCCTCGGCCAAACACCTCCTTTGGCGGTCTAGAGCCACCCTTAACTTCACGCGAATCTGGTTGGCTTATCGGTGGCCGACCGCGCGACCTCCGATCTCACCTAACGGCTCTTTCCCGCGATACATCTTTACTCTTGGATGGTTCACAGATAACTGCACATGCCAACCTCTTTGCTTCTCTAAGGATTCTCTTGCTTCCACTTTGCATAACCCTTCAACAACAAAGCGTACGCTAACAATTTCCACACTTTCGGTTAACTACAACTCCTATCCCAGGTAATTTCGCGTACCACAACTATGACGCCTCGGGCCAACAGTACACAATACCGTCCACACACCTAGACGCACGATTGCAACGACTTAAGATTTTCACTCACAACTTCACTTCCGCGACAGAACAGGTTTACAACAGTTAACGCCACAACAACATGAATTCCTTAACGAACGTTCAATTCACCAACTTAGCACAAGATCAACCTCGAGTATCACCTTAACTCACAGTTATGATCCTCTTCGACGGATAACACACAATTCTACAATCACTTTCCCCAACACAATATACGACTAAGACAGATAACACTTTCTCACCTGAATTGTGTTGCCCATGATCCATCGTTAATAATCAATTCACACGCTTTCACCACAACAACACCCCCACATTATACAGAGCTAAAAGTAGGAAACCTCCACACTTTAACATCTGAAGTACCCACCAATCCAAACAGAACCAATCATGAAGACACACATTCAAATTCTCCTTGCGTCCAACAGTCGTCCATCCACATGTGAAATAATTCAAGTTTCACCCACTAAACAGAAAGGAGCAACCATGCTCACACAAAAGTTATTCCCATTAGCTTAACACTGAACGACAAAGTTTACTTGGAATATTTCCCACACTACTACCAAGTCCAATCCAATGGCCCTTCACCCCGAACACTACATTCGACTACTTCCTTCCACTTCCTTCTCAAACATAAAACACGTTTCCAAAGAACGGCTTACTAGAAGGTGCACACTCTTGACCAACCACACAAGCTAGCTTTCCTTGACTCTTAAACCAATCACATACACACAAATCCTCTTTCTCATACTCCCACTAGAAGTTCATGTACTCGACGATGATGTTCTGAAAACATTGCTTCCCACTTTCTGTGCCACTTGCCACACTTTCTACTTCCAGTTTACTCACTTATTCAGCCTACCGTCCCCATTTCCTCAGGCTAGTATGGAACATTTCTCGTCCAGCATTGACCACTCCATACACGAAATTTCAACGGTTACTATGCCTAACCAACAGTTTCACCACATCTCATACGAGAAATTCAACCAAGTCATTCCGAAATAACACCCAATGCTCGAAGCCACCACACCCTTCTCGTTTCCCCGAACGAGATTAACCCACTCCTTTGAATTTTTTTAACATACAAGGATTAGCTCGACATTCCCCAAAGATTTCGTATTTACTACGAAACATCATAGACTAGCCAATCCAACATCTTCACAAATATTACAACGACACAAGGCAAACGCACTCATCAACCAACCCAAGAGCACATAATTTCCTTCTTAGCTAGCCACCAACTACCACCCTATTCTTTTATTCTCAGATAACAATACTACACACCACTCAGACATCCATGCATCTCTACACATAATTTACCACATTTGAATAACTTATAAGCAAATCCCGAACAAAGATCTCCACCTACGCTCATCCCATATCAACACTAGTCCACCACTTAACCTCACAGCAACTCATTACCACCAATGTCTCACATGCTTACTAAATATAATTTACCACCAACTTATTCACACAACCCCCACACACTAGAGGTTCAAACCCCACGATCATTTGTACGCACACTAGGCCTTGCTTTCTCCACGCCAAACACAATATATATAGAAATAATAATATCTCGTGACTTTTCCTTTCTCCAATCTAGATGAATCACAAATTATGACCGTCTACTTCACTCGATCGGGTCTTTATCCCCAGTCGACTCTTCGGAATCCACACGAGACATGCTAAAAAATCAGACGACAAGACGCTCCATTGCAGACCAACATAATCCACGTGTCCCACATGAGTTGTGCTAACTACCTCATCCATAAACGAAACATCAATCACATAGGAAAATCACCTTTCCAACTATCAATTCTTCGCCTTCAGAACACTCACAAAAAGGCGGTCCAACCTCTTGGCAGATACACACCTTTCCAAAATCGACCTCTTATCTCCGCGTATAAATCTGACGAAATGATCACACCAGAGTTACCTCTTCCAAATTCTAATCTCCCGACAACGATCTCAACAACCGTCGTTGACTTCAACATCAATTCCCAACAAATAGCCTAAATACAAGTTCACCTCAACTCCGGCTCCACGCCGATACCATTTCATCAACATACCACAACGCTACCTTTCGAAGTATCTTGCCTACTTCGAAATCACTCGGGACACACCCCCACCGTCAGCCACCCGTCAAATTACCAAACAAGAGCAATGACTACCATAATACAGCATCTCTAAAGTCAAAGACTGAGACTGCAGTTATTCGCCGCCCTCCCTAAAAGGAAACACCAAGCTCGCGAATCGACCATCGACGACTCAACCACATTTTTCCATTCTCGAAACTTTGCACATTCTTAAGCGCGATACCTCTTACTACCTAGCGAGTTCATAGCCTTCATGTATGACAACACAATGATTTAAATCGTTTTACACACTTGAAATACACCATGAAACAAGGTTTGATATGCATGACACGGCACCTCCATAAAGAATAACCACACACACACCGATGTCAAGGATCGCTCACACGCAACCCATGATATCTCACAAGCTTGTCCAACAATTGAAAGTGCATTCGCTGAAACTCTTTTCGTGCAAAATTTTAAGATACAGCAAAACCACCCACACTGGGAGAGTCGGTCGACTCTCACACTCGCGGATATGACAACCACGTGTCCATACTGACTCCGCTTATAAAACCATGTGATCAAATGTTTTTTTTATGATTTCCACAACAAGGTTAACTCACTCGAAAAAAAGGTGAAATAAGTCGCTATTTCTCCGAGTTCAAAATTTATCACACAATGCAAATAAAAGTGTATTTTCCTTCAAACACACGCTGGTACGCGCCAACTCATTTTCAAATCTAGAAACGCACAGGGCACACACACACGCACACATGTATTTGACATGAGGACTCATGTAACTTTCTTGAAAATACAATGCATGACTCACTTTACATTGAAGGCTATTCGCTCAAGAAAGGTCAACCGTTGACATTCACAACAATTCAACACTGGTGCTCTACTTCCGACCAAACCATCAGGTTTCTCACTTTTGCAACGACCTTTGGTACCGGTGCCTATCCCACGTACTCATATGCCCCAACTTCACCGTTACCACTTGACTACTGATTTGCAAAATATACGGCTTCACTTCGACCCCGAATAGGTTAACCAACGATAGCCCCTTTTCATCCTATCCTCGCCTCATATTACCAACCAACACATCTACCATTTCTCAACCACCCTTGCCACTCTTCCACTGACTAAAGAGTAAGAAAACACATCTCTACTACCCGATTCTTGAGTTAAAACTCTCAAGATCCCAATTCATCGACATCTAAAACTCTAAGAATGAAGAATCGTCAGAAATTAGGAGCTCACCTCCCTTCAATTAGTCTTACCTTAGAAACCTCAAGAGGTTCTACCTCACATCAGCTACCCACAGCTCAAACAATATCTCTTCTAGATGGTGTCATCAATCACACCATGAACGATCTCGCAAAACACACTAAACCATTGCCATCTTGGCAAGGTTAGAACTCTCTACACACTACCACCATTCTCTAAAAACTACCACCCCCATCGATCATCTGAACAACAGTATCAAGCACACCCATGCACCTGTAAATTCATAATGACATTGGCCAGATGTCATTTGAATTTACCTTACATGAGAGTCCTCACTACCATCATCCTGAATTCTCGGTGATCAAAGTCTTCCCTAAAGGCTTCCTATATCTCAGATGTGTCCTCCTACTCCACAGTTTAAGTTTAGGCTCATCCGGTCACCTAAATCCGTTAAACTAGGGCTCTGATACCAACTGTAACGACCCACTCCAAACAAGCATGCCAAAAACTACTCCTTTAATTCAAGACGCCAAAATGGCCCAACAAAGTCACACTATCAACATTACAAAACTGGGTTCGCAGAAATAACCCTAACTACAGCTGAGAACATAACTACAAAATAAAAGGGAAAGTCTTCTAATCCTTCTATACGCAAGCTCCGACTCACGTTTTGCCAATCCTCTAAACAAGCTCTCGGCTACCTGCTTACCTGAAAATGTTTTAGTTTTGAAAATCGAGGGTTAGACCATAAGGTCTAGTGAGTTCCCTCAAAACAAGCCACACCATAAATAACAACATTTATAAAAATAGCAGCAAGGGGTTTTATACGAATTCATAATGAAGCACACTTACATGTTAAGTACACCATGACACATGTTAATTGTACACGCTATAGTCACACACACCGTGACAGCGTAATAGGGCACACACCGCCCATATATGAAACGAATTCATATATAAATATTATGGGACACACCCCCATTTCACACCATAGCCATATCATGTCCATCCACATTCAAACCGTTCATTTAGCCACACACACACTTTTCACTTTGTAATTAAAGCAGTGGATAAGCATAAATTAAATACATGTATAAATCATCACACTTGTACTAGATTTGGGTTTAGAAGGACTCACCTGACACCCTGATAGAATCCTTTCACTGGTTTGATCCCTCATTTTATTGCACCTATAAGGATGCACACACACTACAATGATAAGTCATTTGACCGAAACCGTTTCCCACTTAATTAACCCTTCGATCTAACAGGTCGTCCCCGAAATTAGAACTCACTAAACGGGTACACTAAGGGTTACACTATACCACTATCCGGTAAGGTTTACCTGGGTAGTTAAGCTATCCGGAAGATTCTACCCGGACAGCTAAAACTATCCGGACAAGAACTTTCCGGGTGGAACATCCCGGACACCCTGTTTCCGGACACCTCACACTATCCGGACACTCCCGGATTCCCAAGGGTTTCCGGGTAAACGATCGGAAACCACGAATGGCTCAACTAACCGGACACCACACTCTATCCGGACACCACCCAGTCCGGTCACCACACTTATCCGTACACTTAACCTGTCTGGTACCATCCGGACTCTACCTGATTCGGGGGACTATCCGGACACGGCGATTTTGATACCAAAGGCATAAGGTTTAGCATACTCACCCACAATCCTGAAATAATCTCTTAGGGAATGAATACAGGTCTATAAAATACAACTTTGACCCACTCTTAATCATTCCTTAAACAATAAATTCTAAGAACACAAAGAAACCCCACATTCAAACACCGAGTTACCAAAACATTCAAGTTTTCTTCCAAAAATGATTTCCAACTTCCACAAAACTTAAAGAGTGAGGAGATAAGCAATTACGTTGATGTATTCTATGGTTTTCCCAAAGCTCAACTTCCAATTCCAAGATCTTCCTCCTCAATTGCCAAATTCCTTCTTCACACACACACACTTAGGTGGCGTTTGTTTTTTAAGTGGTGCTGAAGTCTGAACACTGATTTCAGTCCTGATTTTTAAGTGGTGGCGCTGAAGTCTGAAATCTGAATCAGAAAGACTGTTTGTTTTTGTAAGCTGAAAGCTGAAAACAACTGAATACATACTATTGATTATTTTATCTCTGAAAATATGATACTGTTGAATTAAATTAAATTATACCACTAAAATTAGACAAGAAAGATCAATGTACTACAAGCATATAATATAGACAAGAAATATCAATGTACTATCAACATACAATATAGACAAGCATATTACCAATCATTTTTGGATGCAAACTTTTGGTCATTGCATTATGTTAGGACAACCTTAGGGGGGGGGGGGTAAAGGTTGTATTTAAAAATATTTTTCAAATAAAAATTCTCTTATCAAAATCAACAACAAATATTGCATGCACAACAAATATACAAATAAAATTAAGTGCACAACGAGAATATAAAGAGATAAGGGTAGAGAATATTGATACCGACACCGAGATTTAAAGTGGTTCACCACCAACTGGCTGGCTAGTCCACTTGCCGAGACACTTCTCGACACACTGATTCACTATAAGTGTTCTTTATGGTAGAACACAAACCTTGATACAATGATAATAAAATCTCTTGCTTTTGCTCGAGAACGTGAATCACTCACACTATTCAAATACTTACAAGAGAATATATCTCACAATATTAATCACTCTTGTATAAGTATAACACTTGGATCTTTGAGGGTTTGATCACTCAAAAAATATATTGAATAAGTGATTTAAATGAGTGGATGTAGCTGAGAGTTTCTCCAAAAGATGGGTATTCAATTCTTGCATGGAGTTGAGAATGCTGCATGATATATATACTTGAAGCAGCAACGGTCGAGAGGGTGCCGCGGTATACCGCCTATATGGGCGCGGTATACCGCCCAGAAAAAGCTGACATAAAGAAGTCAACCTGCAAAAGTAACCTGCAACACGTGTAGCAGAGCCGCGGTATACCGCCATACACCACGCGGTATACCGCCTTAAAAAGGTAGCTCGGCGCCAGAGAGGAGTCACATCCATTGTTGAAAGACCATAGCTAAAAATAGCATCTGAATTCTTTTTGCATTATTCCAAAAGAGTCAACAATTATTCTTTTGGCTTAAAATTAAATAATTCAATTTTAAATTCAAAACATTTCTAAATTAATTTAAATCAAAGATTTAGTTTAGTTTAAAAATAGTGTTGGGTTAGGTTTTTGAAATATCCAAGTGGTATATTATTTTAGGGTGTTTATTATTATGAGATATATGATGACGTAAACACCAGTCTTGGACTCTTCAGATAAAATCTTCATGTTGTCCAATTAACTGCACACTTGGATAAAATTGTTAGAAAAACAATAATACGGTGTGATTGTAATCATCAAAATAAATATATAAAATATATAGAGATGTGGTACACTTGCACCAACAATCTCCCCCTTTTTGATGATGACAAACACAACCGCTAAACACGAGAGCATACTCGGTTTCTCTCCCCCTTTTGTCGAAGCAAAAAGGGTTAAGAAAGACGCTTATGCTCCCCCTCGAGAGATGCTCCCCCTCAAAATATGCATATAATTGAGAGTAGCATTATCTCATGGGTTATACTCAAGCATGCCTAAACCAAGTCTTAATTTAAAGAACGATTTTTTGTTTAGGGCTTTAGTAAAAATATCGGCCAAATTGTCTTCGGAATCAACTTTTTCAAGCACAATGTGGCCTTTTTGAACATTATCTCGTAGAAAATGATGTCGCAACTCAATATGTTTGGTACGAGAATGTAAAACGGGATTTTTACTTAGGTTTATGGCACTTGAGTTATCACACATAATTGGAATTTTGGATTGACGTACCTCAAAGTCGGTAAGTGTGTGCTTCATCCATAGAACTTGAGCACACGCTCTTGCGGCGGCTACATATTCCGCTTCGGTAGTGGATAAGGCTACGGAATGTTGTTTCTTGGAAAACCAAGACACAAGCGAGAGACCTATAAAGGCACATACTCCACTAGTGCTTTTTCGATCAACCATCGAGCCACCAAGATCGGAATCGGTGAAGCATGTTACTTCTAGCTCGGGTTGTTTTGGATACCATAGTCCAAGATTCGTAGTCCCTCTAAGATATCTAAAAATACGCTTGACGGCTTCATAGTGAGATTGTTTAGGCGAAGATTGAAAGCGAGCACATAAACACACACTATACATGATATCAGGTCTACTAGCAGTTAAATACAATAAGCTACCAATCATGCCACGATAAATCTTTTCATTAAAATCGGTTCCCTCTTCGTCACTAGATAATTTTAGATTGGTGGTCATCGGAGTTTCAACAGGTTTGACATTTTCAAAATTAAACTTTTTCAGCATGTCTTTACAGTATTTGGATTGACTTATAAAGGTACCATTTTCACTTTGTTTTATTTGCAATCCTAAGAAGAATTTTAATTCTCCCATCATGCTCATTTCAAATTCATTAGTCATTTTTGTAGCAAATTCATTACAAAGATTTTCATTTGTAGAACCAAAGATAATATCATCAACATACACTTGCACAACCACAATATCATTTTGAGCATATTTGACAAACAAAGTATTATCTATTTTACCCATAATATAACCACTTGTAATTAAAAAGGATTTTAATCTATCATACCACGCACGCGGAGCTTGCTTTAAACCATAAAGCGCCTTTTTTAATTTATAAACATGCGTCGGATTTTCAAAATTTTCAAAGCCGGGAGGTTGGGAAACATATACCTCCTCATTTATAAAACCATTTAGGAAAGCACTTTTGACATCCATTTGATATAATTTAAAATTTTTAGCATTCGCAAAAGCGAGAAGCATTCGAATAGACTCTAACCTTGCAACTGGTGCAAAGGTTTCATCATAATCGATACCTTCTTGTTGATTGTACCCCTTGGCAACTAAACGTGCCTTGTTTCGGGTGACTTCACGGTTTTCGTCTACCTTGTTACGAAAGACCCATCG
Source organism: Saussurea involucrata (assembly GCA_033807775.1). Taxonomy (NCBI): domain Eukaryota; kingdom Viridiplantae; phylum Streptophyta; class Magnoliopsida; order Asterales; family Asteraceae; genus Saussurea; species Saussurea involucrata. The sequence continues at coordinate 60,992,231 of CM066326.1, forward strand.
TGTGCCAATAATGGTTTGACCGCTAGGGCAAGGAACTAAGTCCCACACATCATTCCTAGTAAACTGGTTTAACTCTTCTTGCATGGCCATTATCCAATCCTCATCACCTAAAGCTTCTTCTATGTTTTTAGGTTCTATGGCTGAGATAAAGGCGTGAAAGGCACAAAGGGTATGGATTTGTGATCTAGTCGTTCTTTGGTTTAGGTCACCTATGATTTGATCTACGGGATGGCCTCTAGATGTTCTAAGGTTAGGATCATCTACTCCTTGTGGAACATAACATGGAGGGGCATCACTAGATTCTACATTGTTTGTAAGAGATTGGGTTCCTAAGTCCAAGGTTCTAAGATGTTGGGCTAATGCATCTCCTTCACAACCATTATCATTTACTAAGGGTGCACTAGGTTTAGGAGGACTTTCATCAAAGCTTACATTTAGGGATTCTTCTACAACCATGGTCTCTTTATTAAGGACTCTATAGGCTTTGCTATTCCAAGAATAACCAAGGAATACTCCCTCATAGGCTTTTGGGTCAAATTTGGTCAAATAAGATTTGGTATCTAAAATAAAACATTTACAACCAAATACCTTAAGATGGGCTAAGGAAGGCTTTCTACCACGAAGGATCTCATAAGGGGTCTTATTTAGGATACTCCTAGTTAGCACACGATTGAGGACATAGGTCGCGGTAGCTACGGCATCACACCAAAACTTTTGGGGAACTTGATGTTCATTGAGCATAGTCCTACTCATTTCTTGTAGGGTTCTATTTTTCCTCTCCACAACCCCATTAGATTGAGGAGTGCGAGGAGCAGAAAAATTGTGCGTTATACCATATTTGTCGCAAAACGCACCAAATTGAGTTTCATTATCGAATTCGCGTCCATGGTCCGTACGAATCGAAACAATCGTGCAACCTTGTTGGTTTTGAATTCGTTTTCCCAAAATCTTAAATTTTTCAAAAGCTTCATTTTTATGTTTTAAAAATAAAGTCCACGTATATCGGGAAAAATCATCTACAATTACTAGAGTGTAATAATTTCCTCCAAAACTTTGAATGGCCATAGGGCCAAAAAGATCCATGTGTAAAAGTTCTAAAACTCTTTTAGTTGAAATCACATTTTTTGATTTATGAGAAACATGAGTTTGTTTGCCGACACGACATGCATCACAAAAATGATTATCAAGTTTTAATTTTGGAAGGTCACTCACAAGCTCCTTATTTTTCAAATTTTGAATTAATCTAAGGTTAGCGTGACCTAAACGTCTATGCCACAAAGTCGAATTATCATATACGGAAGATAAACAAACATTTTTATTTACATCAGTTTTACAAACATAAAGATTTCCTTTTATAACCCCATTCAAAAGAATTTTACCATTTTTCAGAATTTTGCAAGAGTCTTCTTCAAAAACAACAATTATACCATTTTTGCACAGTTGACGAACACTTAGCAAGTTAAATTTCAAATTATCAACATGCGTAACATCTAAAAATGTAACATTGTTGCAAGAAATTGTACCTTTCCCAATTACCTTTCCTTTGGAGTTTCCTCCAAAAATTACTAGTCCACCATCACATGACTCATATGATGAAAAAAGATTATGGTTTCCGGTCATGTGACGTGTGCATCCACTATCAAGAATCCAATCCATATCAAGATTTATCTACAACATTTAAAGTACAACTTTTATGGTCCCCACATCTTATGGGTCCTTTGAAAGTTAGTCTAGAAAGCATAGAAAACCACATATAATAATAAATATATTTTCACAAAAAATATACAGACAAGAAAATTATTTACTCAACCCTTTTCGGTAGCTCTACTTGGAAGCGACCAGGAAAGACGGTGAGGGTGGTAAGCGCGAAGGCACTTTAAAAACCGACCTCATTAGAATTCGAAGAATTCGCCTTTATCTTTCCTAGACACCGTATCCAAATAGGTGAGCCTATTCGGAGTTGATTCATAATTTTCAAACACAGAATATATATATATATATGTATATAATATATATATACAAAAAAAATTTAAAACCATAAACGCATGCCACCGGGATTATCAACACTAAAGGAGCCTTTAGGAATCCACTTTGGTACCATTTTAATTTTACGATCATATTTATCAAAGACGTAAAAAGGAGCATGCATATTCACACTATTTTTTGGTCTAGAAAATTTACTATTATACATGCATGCATAAGATTTCCTAGACTTATAATTCACATTATTTATGTTGGACATATATGAGGATTTTTGCACATACGGTTTTCTCATTTCAACATTTTTAGGTGGTTCAAAATATCTTTTGATAGGCATACATAAGCACTTATCTTTACACGTATCGGAACCAACGCCTTTTCTACAATTAGTGCTATTTGACATATTTAACATTTTAAGCACTTTCTCATTGCTACTTTGAAAGGCATGTGCTAACAAATTATCTTTTTCATGTTTATCACATTTTTCTTTTAAACATGCATTTTCCTTTTTAAGCACATCACAATTAGCACATAAATCATTTTCAACTATTCTTTTCTCAAGGCATGCAATTTCTTTATTTAAAATGTCACAAGAATTGCAAACATATTTTTCACTTAATTTATTTTCTAAATTTATGATTTTTTCATTATCGCATGCAATTTTTTGTTTGCTATCATGAATTTCCTTTTTACTTAATAATAATTCTTCCTTTAATTTTGCGTTCTCATCTTTATAATTATTTGTAAGCATAACCATTTTTTGAAAGGCATCATTTAACATATCAAGATCATCATCATCATTACATTCATCATCGCTAGAGTAATTTGAGTAACACGAGTTTACCTCATCGTCGCTTTCCGCCATGAGACAAATGGCTTCATACTCATTTTCATCTTCACTTGCGCTCCACGCGCCTCCAACGAAGGCTTTCTCCTTCTTGATTTTAGGTTTATTTCTTTTTGGACACTCGTTGGCATAGTGATCCTTGTCTCCACATGAGTAGCAAAAGCCCTTCTTTTTCTTGGCTTCTTCATCATCACTTGATTCGCCATTTTTATTTATTTTGTCGTTCCGTTTATGGAACTTTCGGCTTCGGTTTTCTCCACCACGGCGATAATCTCCTTTTCTTTGAAACCTATCATTTCTTGAAAACTTTTTGTTAGCTAAAAATTTAGAAAAATTTCTTACCAACATGGCTACATCGTCAAGATGTTCGGGTTGATCCTTTGAGGGGCTAGCTTTCTCCTTCTTTTTCTTCTTCTCCTTCTCGTCACTTGAAGTTGAAGCTTTAAGCGCCAAAGATTTCTTTTTATCATGCTCCCGATCTTTGTTCCTTTTTAGTGCAATTTCATGCACTTTGAGATTTCCAATGAGATCATCTAATTTCATCATTGAGAGGTCACGGGAGTCTTCCAAGGATGTGATTTTCGGCATCCACTCCGGAGGAAGCGCTCGAAGAATTTTTCGCACGTAATCTTCGTTAGGATATGTTCTACCAAGACCTTTCAAGCTCACCATGATAAGGTTAAAACGTTTAAACATTGAGTCGATTGACTCATCTTTTAACATCTCAAACATTTCATAATCATGTACAAGAATATTTATTTTTGAGCTTTTGACTTGAGAATTTCCTCTATGAGTATTATTTAGATTTTCCCAAATATCGTGAGCAGTTTCACAAGAATAAACACGTTCAATCTCATCTTTAGTAAGTGCCGAAAAAAGAATATTTTTAGCTTCAAAATTTAAGCAAACCCAAGCATCCTCAGCGGCGGACCATTCCGCTACTGGTTTTTCACTAATTACTCCATCTTTGGTTTTGGTGGGTTTATAATCTCCATTTTTAATAATGTCCCAAATTTTTCGACTTTTGCCACGAACGTAGCATTCAAAAAGATTTGCCCAAAGACCAAAATTTTCGGTGTCAATTTGCGGAATCTTTGTAGAAATAATTCCCTCAGAGGTTGCCATTTAAAATACAAGAACAAGTTTTTAAAAAGCACAAATATTTTTAAAGAAACTTGCAACCCGCTCTGATACCAATTGTTAGGACAACCTTAGGGGGGGTAAAGGTTGTATTTAAAAATATTTTTCAAATAAAAATTCTCTTATCAAAATCAACAACAAATATTGCATGCACAACAAATATACAAATAAAATTAAGTGCACAACGAGAATATAAAGAGATAAGGGTAGAGAATATTGATACCGACACCGAGATTTAAAGTGGTTCACCACCAACTGGCTGGCTAGTCCACTTGCCGAGACACTTCTCGACACACTGATTCACTATAAGTGTTCTTTATGGTAGAACACAAACCTTGATACAATGATAATAAAATCTCTTGCTTTTGCTCGAGAACGTGAATCACTCACACTATTCAAATACTTACAAGAGAATATATCTCACAATATTAATCACTCTTGTATAAGTATAACACTTGGATCTTTGAGGGTTTGATCACTCAAAAAATATATTGAATAAGTGATTTAAATGAGTGGATGTAGCTGAGAGTTTCTCCAAAAGATGGGTATTCAATTCTTGCATGGAGTTGAGAATGCTGCATGATATATATACTTGAAGCAGCAACGGTCGAGAGGGTGCCGCGGTATACCGCCTATATGGGCGCGGTATACCGCCCAGAAAAAGCTGACATAAAGAAGTCAACCTGCAAAAGTAACCTGCAACACGTGTAGCAGAGCCGCGGTATACCGCCATACACCACGCGGTATACCGCCTGAAAAAGGTAGCTCGGCGCCAGAGAGGAGTCACATCCATTGTTGAAAGACCATAGCTAAAAATAGCATCTGAATTCTTTTTGCATTATTCCAAAAGAGTCAACAATTATTCTTTTGGCTTAAAATTAAATAATTCAATTTTAAATTCAAAACATTTCTAAATTAATTTAAATCAAAGATTTAGTTTAGTTTAAAAATAGTGTTGGGTTAGGTTTTTGAAATATCCAAGTGGTATATTATTTTAGGGTGTTTATTATTATGAGATATATGATGACGTAAACACCAGTCTTGGACTCTTCAGATAAAATCTTCATGTTGTCCAATTAACTGCACACTTGGATAAAATTGTTAGAAAAACAATAATACGGTGTGTTTGTAATCATCAAAATAAATATATAAAATATATAGAGATGTGGTACACTTGCACCAACACATTAAATTACAACAAACAACAAGAATACTAATGAAAAAGAAAGTGACCCTCATAAAGAATTCTATAAAACTCTAGGACATTTCCATTAACTTGTAGATTAATTAAAGATTCAGGTATTGCGCACCTTTTGAGTTGAAATTGGATTGAATTGAAAAAATCAGCAATAGATGGAAGGGATATTACAGAGAAACAACTGTTTCTTGGCGTCTGTGGGTTTCTTGGCGTCTGTGGAAGCAAGAAACAACACAAGGGTCAGCAAGAAACAATTTTATCTGCTATATTACAGAGAGAGATAGAAAATTACAGTTGGAATAGAAACATCTCCCAGTCCATCAATTAACACAAATGCAACTCTCCTATGGGGCTTCTCTGAATTAACCATGCTTCTTCTTATACCCTTTTAAAAAATCCAACAGCTTTGAGGATCCATCATAAGATCATGACAAAACAATAAGAAAACTCAAAGTGAATACCCTTCCAAAATTCAAATTTTCAAATGTTTTGGACAGTGTGAGCATGCTAAAATTTAAATGTAATTGACCTAGGGTTCATAAACAATTGATCATGGAAATAAGAACAAATTGGAAGTGAAACTAAACCCTAGACTGTCTGTTACGATCATGAATTGAGATTGGAATGAACACAAAGAATAAAGAATCTCGAAACATGTTATGCTTAACCCATCATTAAGGGAAACACTTGCATCACTTGTGGGTTCATACAATTAACAAAGCAGGAATTGATAATATAAACACTTGCTGACCCTTGTGTTAATTCAGAGAAGCCCCATAGAAGAGAACGCAGCCGGAGGTCTCACCTGAAGAAGAGAACGCAGCCGGAGATCGAAGTGAAACGCAGCCGGAGGTCAAACTGAAACGCAGTGGAGGTCGAACTGAAACGCAGCCGGAGGTCGCACCTGAAGAAGAGAACGCGGCCGGAGGTGAAACGCAGCCGGAGGTCGAACTGAAACGCAGCGGAGGTCGAACTAAAGAGCAGCCGGAGGTCGAACTGGAGAAGAGAACGAAGCGCAGTGGTCGATCTGGTGGTCGGAGTGCAGAGGTCGAACTAAAGAAGAGAGGGATTGAGAGAGAAGAGAGGCGGCTTGAAGAGAATTAGAAATAAGTCAAAAAAAGTGGTACCCTAATGACTTTTTCGGTCAGTGCAAATAAAGTGATAAGTGGCAAAATAAGAGGGCAAAAAACAAACACCCTTATTTTAGGATGATCTGACCGAAAAAGTCATAAGTGGCATATAAGTGCTGATTCTAAAAAAACAAACACACCCTTAGCCGCACACACTGAGATGAAGAGAAATGGGGAAATTACGGTTTCCAACCCCTTTTATACATTTACACAAAACCACAAAACTTTCGTTTTTCTCACATTCACCACCACACTTTATTCATTCACAAAAAGGACCCGGTTAATACAAAAACATTTTTCTCCAAATATGGAGATAACCCAAAAAATGATTACTAAATGAAAGCGCCAATAGAATTCTTTCAAAAAAAAGATTTGGAGAGAGAAATAATTGAGTAAACTGCAATTTTGGTCCCTATGGTATGTTGTTTTTCTCACCTTTGGTCTCCAGAAAATTTTTATTGCAAGAAAAACCATGTGGTATACAAAAGTACTCGGTTTTGGTCCCTCAGACTAACTCTGTTAGTTTACCTCCGTTAAACCCCCCTCACATGCCTTGCACATGAGGGTATATTGGTCATTTTAGATCCTACCCTCCTTTTAACCCTAAAAGAATTCTCTCACCTCCTCTTAACACGTGATCATCCCCCTCTCAATCTCTCTCTGCCACCGACTCTCCCCTCCCCTCCTCTCTCTCCTTACTTTCACGACATCTCCTCTCTAAACCCACATAGTCAGCGATACAATTTGGGTTTCCTCTCGATCTGCTATCCACCATCAGTGATAGCTTCGATTTTTTCTCCACCATTATCGACTGCTCTCGAATGTCCTCCATCATCACCTGCTCTCGGCTTGTTCTCACCATCGACTGCACCTTCTCGGTTTGCACTCTCTTTGGGAGTGTTTTAGTAGCCTAAAACCTTATGAATATGCTCTGTGGTTTGGGGTTTGTTTGACGGCCGACAAGAGAAACCAATGACGAAGATCTTCCTATTCTGTTTTTTATATGCTTGTGTTCAATTAAATGTAATTTGATTTCAATTTACCGGTGGTTTTGGGGAAGAAGACTGGGAATGATGAAAAAACATTAATGATAATAAAAAAATGTGGCTTAATCTTATTGGTCTAAGGATTAAATGATATAAAAAAAAGCAAAAGAATGTGGTTCAATCTTATTGTTTTAATAATTAAATGATAAAAACAACAAAAAGCTAAAAAAATATTGGTCTGTGTAATGTTTGTATATATATATATATAATATTTTAAGAGTAAATTGCAATTTTGGTCATGTAGTTGGTTGTTTTTAGTTAAAAACAAAAAAGTAAGCAAACTGGCCAATATACCCTCATGTGCAAGGCACATGAGGGGGTTTAACGGAGGTAAGCTAACAGAGTTAGTTTGACGGACCAAAACCGAGCACTTTTGCATACCACATAGTTTTTCTTGTAATAAAAATTTTCTGGGGACCAAAGGTGAGAAAAACAACATACCACAAGGACCAAAGTTGCAGTTTACTCGAAATAATATTTTTAAAGATGAATGAAATATTTTAATATTATAATTAATATTTTTTTCTTCAAAATGGGGTGTTAGAACCAGATCCGTGCAACAATATAGAAATCATAATGATAAATCAATAAGAACAATGATTTCCAACTGTCATCCCTTTCATTAACTTTCAGAGAGAATTTACAATAAGAGTTTAGAAAGCTAAAGAGATGATTAGCTTGTTTTTCCAAGCTAATCTCACATTAAATACTATGGGCCCGTGGTTAACAAGCCAACGGCCCGTTCACTAATCAGGCTCAAATTAAACTATTACAATTCAACCCTTGAACTTTAAATCAACTATAAAACCTGCCCTAACAATCTCCCCCTTTGATTTGAAGTTCGAGTTCACGCCAGTTTGAAACATATCTTTTGCGCAGCGCGAAGTGAATCTCGAACAATCTGATGGCGCGGCGATAGTCGATGCGATCTTCAATCATTTCCAAGGCATTCCGAGCAACAGTTTCATTCTGATTCGGAACATAAGAGTACCTTGGATTCTCAGACTCGTGCTGAATAATCTTTCGAAGAGCATCTCTGACCTTTAGAAGTGTGCCGTCACAGAATCTTTCCACCTGACTGAAGCGCATGAACTTCTTCTCTTTTTGCTCGTTGAGGTAAACAATCCCGAATTCTGGTTCTAGAAGCATAGCTTTCTCGGGATACATGTTTAACTTAGGCGCTTCCAGATTCGGCTTGATCAGGTTTACCTTTTTCGCCTTGTTCTAGATAGCCATTTGGAAGTCCGTTAGATAAGACATCATGATGGTGCGGATCAGGTATCGACGAACAACTTCGAGCGCCTTTGTAATCTCTAGCGGTCGGATGGTTCTTGTACGTAAGTCTTTCAGAATAACCAGAAAGTCGAGCGGTCGGAGGTTCTTGAAGTCAGCTTCTGAAAATTTCCATTCGTTCCCATCTTCACGTCGAACAATGAAAACTGGGTAGACGATCCTCATAATGCGTCTTGAATAGATACTGATTACCTCTGTGATCCGAAGTTTGGTTCTGACTTGGTTGACTGGAAGACATCGCTGCATTGCTAGTATATACCGGCGTTGAAATTCTGGGCTAAAGTTGTAAATACCCAGACAGAAGGTCGGCTCGATCGGGCGAAACTTGTGTACGAACAGCTTTTTTAGGGATTCCTCCAGATGAGGGATAAGTACAATGATCTTCTCCCAATGGATTTGTTGCTGTTGAGGAGGAGGAGGATGATCAGAAGCTGTCGTAGGAGGAGTAGTTGTCGGAAGATCGAAAGTAGTAGACTCGGGTCTTATTGATGATGTTCCGGCGGGTTGAGCATAGTGAACGGGGGATGTTCCATACAGATTTTGGAGCAGGAACTGATCATAATCAATGTTGTCGTCCTCATCAGTGGGGAAGACCAAATTTACCTGGAGATTTACGGCACTGGCGGCTTTTTCGTACCATGCATCTTCGGTCTCCGGGTTGGCTTCACAATCTGGATCTATCATGTCCAGAATCGGTCTGTCTGATGAGTCAAAATCAATCAATTCCTGTGTTGAACCCTCGGGCTTTTCAACCATCGGGTCTTCTTCATCTGAGATCTCCATGTCTATAACCATAGGGGTGTTCGCGGTCCGGTTTGGGCGGTTTAACCCCTCAAACCACAAACCAAACCACTAGTGGCGGTTTGGGAAATTTTCAAACCGAGCGGTTTGACATCAAGTGTCCAAACCGGTCAAACCGGACCACGGTTTAGGCGGTTTGGTCCGACCGGTTTAGGCGGTTTGGGCCTTTTATGGGCTTTAAAAGTTAAACTTAAAAAAATACATACAATTAATGATAATGTAGGAAACAAAACATAGTCCACAAGTCTTTAAAAAACAAAACATAGTCCACAAGTCTTTAAAAAACAAAACATAGTCCATGAATAAATTAGCAAAGGCCACGGCTTGTTGGCTTCACTTCTTCTCTTTCCGCTCCATCCAAATCTTCATCTTTTATCACCAACAATCTGGAAAAAATTGACAATTATATAAATTATAAAGAAAAAATGACTTTTTCAACATTTTATCACCCAACAACCAACATTATATAATTACCTTAACTTGAAAATAAACAAACTTAGAAATAAACTAACTTAGAAAACAGATTAAACAAAACAGATTTAACTAGTAACTACTAACTACATACTAAAAAAACAGATTTTAAACTAACTTAGAAATAAATTTAGAAATAACCTAACTTAGAAACAAACAGTGAAACACATACTAATTTCACATCAGTTAAAAAAACTTAGAACATAACACATACTTTAACAAACTTAGAACAAAACTTAGAACAAAACACATACTTTAGAAATAACCTAACTTAGAAACAAAACAGTGAAGAAAACATATACTTGAAGCCGTGAGGGGCTGAGGGCTGTGTGCGTGCGTGGCCGCGTGTTGTCTGATGCCGTGTGATGCGGTGCTGAGTGTTGTCTGCTGCGTGCGTGTGGTCTGTTGCGTGCGTGAAGCCGTGGACGGTGGTGGCTAGAGGTGGACGGTGGTGGCTAGGTGTCGATGGTGGTGGCTAGGTGTCGATGGTGGCTAGGGTTGTGACTGAAGCCGTGAAAAACGAAAATTGAAACTTGAATAATTGAATTCTTGAAAGAGGCCGTGAAATTTGAAAGAAGAGGAAAGTCAAATGAAATGGGCCCTTACACAATTTGGGCTTAAACTTAAGGTATAAAATTAAAATATATATATATATATATGTGGCGGTCGGTTCGGTCCAAACCGCCCAAAAAATCCTCAAACCGCAGATCGGACCGGACCGCCCGGTTTGGCAATTTTTCAAACCAGGTCGGACCGCCAGACCGCTCAAACCGCCAAAAACGGTCCGACTTGACTTGGTTCGACCGGTTTGAGCGGTCCGACGGTTTTTTTGAACACCCCTATATAACCATGTCTGCTAAAGGCAGCTCGGCTTCAGGTGCTTCTGTTGTAGCTGCCGCAGTTGGGGGTTCCTGATGAACCACAGTTGTAGCTTCAGTCTAGATCAGGGAGGCGGTCTCGGTCAGACGTTGTCTTTTCTCCCCCTCACGGTGATCAGGATCATCCTGGTCATCGTGTTTCCGCTTCAGGCCGCCTGCTTGACTCTTGCAGGTATCTTCGAGTGAGCGGACTCTCTCGGACAGCGTTGTGAGCGCTTGGTTGTAGTACTTGAGAGTCGAGTCAATGGCGTCTAAGCGAGTGGTAATAGATGAAGATGGAGCAGTGACCTGTGATCGGAGAACTGAGATCAGGTCTGCTTCAGTAGAGGCGGTTGTATCTGATTCCTGGAGCAGTTGGGCCAATAGCATCGTCTTCAGGGTGTCCACCGAATAGATAGGTTGCGGTTGAATCGGTGGAGGTACAGGGGCGGTTTCAGTTTTGACGAGGTGGCCTTTACCTTTGATAGCGCGCATCTCTTTGGCAAGTCCAGCGACTACATGTTGCTGCATCTGTTGCTCCATATCCTGGCGGACAACCTTAAGGATGCAGTCCAGGGATCCTGGTGACACAAAGTCTGGGCGAGTAACTCCGTGTTCACTTAGATTACCCGTTGAGGCATCTACCGCGGGGGTAGAGCCACCTACGTTCACAGTTGGCGTGATAATAGCTGTGGTAGGATTTCCGTCCGATCCTCGTGTTCCGGCAGACGGAGACACTACAGACGTTCCGGTCGGGTCACTAAGAGTCGCGACTTGGTGTTGTTCCGCATCAAGTGTCCTAGTCAAAGAATCTTCAATAACAAGTGGATCTAGACTCGATGGTGAACTGAAAGAAGTCGAGACGGGGGGTTGCTGGTCTCTTGTTTCAACACCAGTACTCTCCGAGTGAGAGACCGGTGGAAGTTGTGCTATATCCCCGTGTGAGACTGAAACATCCGTCTTTTGAGAGACGGATGAGTGGCTGAGGGGGTCGTGCAATTGCTCCGCTGGGTCCACGGAGGCGACTTCAATACCCTGTCCCAACTCATGAGACAAGATAGCAGATGTGGCTACCCGGATGTCACTCATTTGGGGTCGCTCATGAGCCTCTTTTTCTTTACGGCTCGATCTTTCCTGGTTCAACTTTGAACACAGTTCTCTCCGCCTCGCATGATCTAACTCCTCTACTTGTTCTTCCTCAGATGTCCTAATAATAGGTCCGGTTCCAGTATGAGGAGGTGAGTCAAGAGGGATTCCATCTTTTGGTGGAATGTCGAGACTGGTGGTAAGGGTTCAGAGATAGCAAAGGCAACTACCTGGGAGTTGTTCACTCAGAGGTTCAAAGCTCAGTTTTGCCCGGTAGCGGCCGTTAAGAAGCTTGAGGAGAAATTTATGGGGTTGGAGCAAGGGACAATGTCAGTACAAGAGTATACGTCAAAGTTTATTGAGAAAGCTCGATTTGCCGAATTGTATGTGCCTACTGAGGAGAGGCGCATAGAGAGGTACATTTGGGGATTGAAGAGCAGCGTAAGAGAGTTGGTCCAGGTAAAGGATCCCGCTACTTTTCAAGTTGTGGTAGATACTGCGGAACTCACTGAGAAAGAGAAGAACAGGCAGATGACAGAGAAAGTTGGAGATAAGCGGAAGTGGGAAGGGCTGAATCATGATGTTAAGAAACCAAATGCTCCTAGACCCGAGCTATGGGTGGGACCCAAAGCAGGAGAGAAACCGTGTGGGAAATGTAACCGGATCCATAGAGGGGAATGTTTGGCTGATAAGGAAGGGTGTTTCAAATGTGGGAAGACGGGGCACATGGTACGGGATTGCCGTAGTTCGAGGTCATGTTATCAGTGTGGTTCACCAGACCATGTCAAGATGGACTGCCTGCAACTAAGAGGGGATTTACTGGTGGCTATAGCGGTAATAGTGGTGGAAGAGACGGCGATAGAAAGGTGGAGCCTGCTCGCGCGAAGACGAGGGCTTTCCACATGTCGGCAGTGGAAGCGGTGAATACGCCAGATGTGGTGACAGGTATTTTCCTTTTTGACTCGACTTTTGCTAAGGTACTGTTTGATTCGGGCGCCAGTCGTTCTTTTGTGTCGCCGAATTTTATTCAGAATTTGTGAGTGAAACCCAAGAGGTTGAACTTTGGGTTTGAGGTAGAGGTAGCGGATGATAGTCAAGTCTGGGTGAAAAAAGTCTATGAGGGGTGTAGCATTGACATATATGGTCAATCGTTTCCGTTACGTTTATACCCGATTGGTATGGGGGAGTTTGATGTAGTAATAGGAATGGATTGGTTAGCTAATAACGACGCTAACATTGTGTGTAATAAGAAGTTGATTTGTATTCCCTTGCCTAATAAGAGAGAAGTGGTGATTTATGGGGATCGAATGGATAGAAAGTCGTGTTTGATATCGATGATGAAAGCTAGACGATGTTTAAGGAAGGGATGTCTGGGGTATTTAGCTTACGTGCTAGATGCTAAGAAAGAGAAGAAGGGACTGGAGGATGTGCCTATAGTAAGTGAGTACCCGAAAGTATTTCTGGATGACTTGACAAGTCTGCCCCCAGATCGTCAAGTAGAGTTTAGAACAGATTTGATGCCTGGTGCGACACCGATTGCGCGTGCGCCCTACCGCTTGGCACCAGCAGAAATGAAGGAGATGATGACGCAGCTGCAAGAGCTACTTGACAAGGGTTTCAGTCGTTCGAGCTCGTCGCCTTGGGGAGCGTCGGTACTATTTGTTAAGAAGAAGGATGGATCTATGCGGATGTGCATAGACTATCGGGAGCTCAAACAAGTACCCACTTCTGAGGATTGATGACCTCTCCGACCAGTTGCAGGGTGCAAGCTATTTCTCGAAGATAGACTTGAGACCGGGTTACCATCAGCTGAAGGTGAGAAAGGAAGACGTGCCTAAGACGGCCTTTCGCACAAGATATGGACATTACGAGTTTTTAGTTATGCCCTTTGGCCTGACTAACGCCCCAGCAGTGTTTATGGACTTGATAAACAGAGTGTGTAGTTCGTTGCTGGACAAGTGTGTAATCGTATTCACTGACGACATTCGGATCTACTCCCGATCCCGTAAAGATCACGAGAAGAACTACCCTACGCACGACATGGAGCTAGCGGCAGTGGTGTTTTCTTTAAAGATATGGCGACACTACTTGTATGGAGTGAGGTGCCAGATCTACATCGATCACAAGAATCTTAAGCATCTCTTCGATCAGAAGGAGTTGAACATGAGACAAAGGAGATGGATGGAGCTGCTGAACGATTATGACTGTGAAATCTTTTACCACCCGAGTAAAGCGAATGTGGTTGCCGACGCGTTAAGTCGGACGGAGCAAGGGGAATCGACCAAAGTAGTGGCCTTTAGGGTCGAGGCGACTTCAGGTCTACTGGACGAGGTCAGAAGTCTCAAGACGAGGCGTTGCTAGAAGAAAATGTAAAGAGTGAAAGAATCATTGGAGTTACGTCTTTGCTTAGTGTCAACAGTAGTGGTTTGAGGTGCTTGAAGAACCAGGTGTGGGTTCCTAAGTTGGGGAACTTGAGGGTAAGCATTCGGGAAGAAGCGCATAACTCGCGATATTCGGTACACCCGAGGACGAATAAGATGTATCGGGACTTAAGGCAGTTTTACTGGTGGCCAGGAATGAAGAAGGACATCGCTCACTTTGTGGAACGATGTGTCACGTGTCTGAAGGTTAAAGTAGAACATCAACGACCATATGGGGAACTTCAGTATTTGGAGATACCCGTGTGGAAATGGGATAACTTAACCATGGATTTTGTTAGGAAATTACCAAGGAGTTCGAAAGGTCACGATGCAATATGGGTGATTATGGATAGTCTCACCAAGTCCGCACATTTTCTTCCAATCAGAGAATCCGATCCCCTGGAAAAGTTAGCAAGGTTATATATTAATGAGATCGTGTCTAGGCACGGGGTGCCGCGATCTATTGTGTCCGATCGGGATAGTCGATTTACATCGTTGTTCTGGAGAAGTCTTCAGCGGGAATTGGGCTCGCAATTGAAGTTGAGTACGGCTTACCATCCTCAGACCGATGGTCAAAGCAAGAGGACCATCCAAACGTTAGAGGATATGCTTCGAGCATACGTGATTGATTTCAAGGGTTCTTGGGAAGTACATCTACCTTTAATAGAATTTTCGTATAACAACAGTTACCACGCGAGTATCCAAGTGGCACCATTCGAAGCCTTGTACGGACGGAAGTGTCGGACGCCGTTGTGATGGAACGAAGTGGGGGAAAGACAGTTAGCAGGTCCAGAAATTGTGCAACTGACTGCGGAAAAGATAGAACTAATCCGTGAGAAAATGAGGATCGCGCAGGATCGGTAAAGAAAGTATGCAAACAAAAGAAGGAAACCTATCGAGTTTCAAGTGGGCGACAAGGTGATGCTAAAAGTCTCGCCTTGGAAAGGAGTAGTGCGCTTCAGAAAGAAAGGGAAGTTGAGGCCGAGATTGTAACGTCCCAAAAATTACAAGGAATTTAAAAATTTTAAAACATGCATTTCATTATAAAACAACCACAATTTAATAATTCGTAACTCAATTGAAATTAACGTCGTTAACTCAAACAGTCAATAAAGTTTATGCAGCGGAAATCTTATAAAATAAAATCCAAAGGTTTGAAAGTGAAATTGAAACAATTCTCGACACCCCGAGCTTAGTGTGTGTACCGTCAAACCCGACTGCCGCTCGCACCTGAAATCACAACATATTGGGAAAAGGTAAGCTAAACGCTTAGTGAGTCCTACCACACACGCAGGTAGCAACCCCACGTATATCGCCCCTACTCGCAAGTAGGCAACATCACCATCACCACGAATATAAAACCACATAATGATTAATGTATAAATACGAACCTCGGTCCCACCGAGTACACCAAAAATATATCGACACTAGCTCAGTCCCACTGAGCCCTCGGTCCCACCGAGCCCTCGGTCCCACCGAGCCCTCGGTCCCACCGAGCCCTCGGTCCCACCGAGTAAAGATAATGTAATTGTACTAGCTCAGTCCCACCGAGCCCTCGGTCCCACCGAGCCCCCCAGTCCCACTGAGGTGTACGCAAGCACAAATAATCCACATATAGATTCAACAAATCACAACTAATTATCACATCCCACTAGTCCACGTAAACACATAATAACACGTAACAACACGTAGCACAAAATAACGATATGCATGAAATTCCTAACTACGCGGTGAGAGAACTCACCTCAAACGCACAGCTTATGACCTCAACCGCATCACGAACCGGCCGACACCAGTTCACCTTGTTCCACCTAAATAAGCGTTAACAATTGTCAAAGTGACGCCCCAAACCAAAGCCACGACTACTAACTTCAAAAACACATTTTTCCAGTTTTTACTCTCAACACGCAGGTATGTTCGGGACCTCTTTAACCCCTTATAAGCTGATTAAACCAGAAATATTTTTCCATAAACACAAAGTTCCATGTCTTAGGGTTCTAGGGACATATCGCACGCGCTCTAACGATTTTTCTACAATTTATTAAGAAATTTACAAAACCAACCTGCTGCACAGCGAAAAACAGTACCTTTCAGTACAAAACAGCAGTTTGACACTAGCTATGGTCCGAACTGGTTTTTCCGCCAAACATAAGAAACTTACTAGACTCAGAATGGGAACGTTTGGCACTGGTTTCATCCCAATCCGACATTTTCCGAGAAAGTTATGGCTTTCACAAAACAGTGGCAGAAACAATACAATTCACATGAAATGATAACTATTGATTATAATTCTATTAAGTCAAGTCTTAACCCAAACAGACCCGGAAAGCCTAATAACTTACTGGAAAAAGGTCATACTAAGCTGGACAACAGCCGTGCACCACCCCTGCCGCCTCCGGCGGTGGTGGTTGGCGGCGGCGACGAGGGTTACGGTAACACCCTCCGGCGAGACCTCCCAACGTCACCCACTCCCGACTCCTCCGCAACTTCACACCCGCACACACCCACACACCCATACGCACCCCCTGCCGCCACCACAGCGGCATGCAGTGGCGGCCCCACCGCCGGCAGCCGTGGCTGCGGCGGTGGTGGTGGCGGTTTGCATCGGTTTTTGACAATTAACAAACGAAAGGTTTACGAACTACCTCGACGCAACGTTTCTCGTCCTCTAATCCGACCGAACTCGCCGGCGATCACCTTCTTCCTCCTCTATCCTGGTCGCCGGCAGCACCCTCTTTCTCTCTCTCGGCTTCTCTCTTTCCCTCTCCCTCTCTTCGATTTCTCTCTCTCTCTCTTTTTCTCTTCTCGGCCGAACACAACAAGAAGGAGAGGTAGCCGTAGGTTTTTCTCTTTTGTTTTCTATTCCTTCTCCTTTTCTTCTTGGTCACGGCAACAAGCAAAACAAACAAAAGAAAGGGTTTTGGTCATTGGGTAATATGGGCCGAACCATGCATGTTTTGGCCCTTGACACTTCTATCCCCTCAACTTAAACCTTCTCGCAACTAACCAAAATTCCGACATTTTTAACGATTAGGTCCAACTCGACTAACCCCGTTAACGGAAGCCACATTAAATCAAACTTAAAAGAAAAGAATTAATACTAATAAATTACATACCGGGATACGGGCTTTACAACTCTCCCCCACTTGGATTAGATTTCGACCTCGAAGTCTAGACCGGCGAATAACTCGGGAAAGTTCTCGCACATCTCCGCTTCGGGTTCCCACGTCCACTCGAACCCCTTCGATGCGGCCACTGGACTTTCCTCAATTAGAATCTAAATTTCTCACCCCGTCTAGAAATTCTCGAATACTTTTCTTACTATCAAAACTCCTTCAAGGACACTGAAATTATGCTCGGAGGAACACTCCTACAACTGGATTCATTCCTAGCCAAACGACTTCGGTTGTCTCCCAACCTTAGATGTTCTATACATCCCGATTCAACCTTCAAACTCTAACCATTCTAAAGGTGTTCACCAATATACCTTATAGGATACTCGAATCCGATCATTCCTACCATTACTGCCGATTAACTTCCACGAGTTCTAATAGACTCCCAAAATTTATTTCACACGGGTCATCAAACCAGTAAACTTATAATCATCCACGAAGGTCATTCCACCATAACCATTCATCACAATTAAGCATCTCAGGGTTACTACTACCATCACCATCATTATTTAAAATCAGCTACAAATCTCCGATTACACTAAAGGTGTTTGGCCTCAAGCCCAAAAGTTGACACCTAATTATTCTACTTACTTCAAAAAGGTTACTGCGCATTTATTCTCTTAATTACAAAGGGCATCCTTCCCTTAACCGACACTATTCGGCCTACCGTATCAACACGTGTGGAATACCCAATCCTCCACCGTCTACTTATCCTCCACGCTCGCTCTAGGAAACCTAGCTACACCGTATCGAGATACACCTTACGCCTACCTCCCAGGTACGTCTCAAGGCCCGGCATATCGGAACTACCTCCCAGGTAAGTGCCCAAGACTATATCCTCCCAGTGCCTACTGGAAAGTCAAGGTCATAACACAAGAATACCGGGGTCCCACCCTGAGATACCCAACCGACCATTACCAACGACTGACTGACGTGACCAAGGATCCAATGCAAAATAGTCTACAACAACATGCCTATCCCAGAATGACTCACTCATCCAACATGTAAATACTCAACGTGCAATAAGTGCAAAACTGTGCAACAAAACAACCCATCAACAAAACTCCACATCGAGCCATTAAAAACCGTGCAATTGACCCATGACTATCTCAAAGTCAAAACCGAGCAAAATGCTCCACGCTTGCTAGACCCATAAGTCGGTCAAAAATGCGTTTAAATAAAGTTAAAGCAAGCAATACTCTAAAATCAACATTAGTCCCAAACTCGACACGGGTTAAACAAAAGAGTTTTTCCAAAAGGACTCACACCCTTAAAATTCTCAAAATGACACATAACACTTATAAGCGCACTTCCCAAATGGTTTACAAAATCATTTACAAAATATTTTCAACGTCAAGATTTTTCATTTCAGAAAGACCGTAAGCAATAAAACTACTATTACCAGGTCGGTAGTTACGCAAAAATGGACACGCTCGTCCCACATATGAAAATCATGTTGAAAATCATTTCATTGCAGCTTAGTTTACTCACAAAACGTAAAGCGAAATAAATAATTTCTTTGAAAATGAACCGTCACGGTTCTAGTATGAATTGACTCATGACATGTATTTAAAGTAACCGCTCGACCTTACACTGGGTGCGACAAAAGAGTGCACATAATTTCAAAATCAGTTCCACGACATTTGACCCCAAAATTTCTCTTTTTCAACATAAAATGTCGTGGCACAGGGTCCACCAACAACTCTTACGCGCGTCGGCTAGTCATACAAAACGATGAAACGGTTTACAAATATATTTTTGTTAAAACACAACTGTCTCGTGTAAGTTTCAAACTTAAAGATAAAAACCAATCCGTTTCCATCATTTGAAAATATCGACTAAAATCTCATAAAATCTCAAAAGGTGAGGTTCTTTAAATTGATTTCCAAGATTTCCCCAAATGGTCACATAAACAAATAAGATATGCACCTCGTGAAATTAAACCCACACGACTCAACATGCCGTAAAACAAAACTTATTTTAACCAAATCACTCAAATAGCTTTATACAGACATCGTGGAATGTAACTTTCCGTCTCAACTCTAACATATGTGGAGGAGTTCCAATGTTAAAGTCACAAGCCGTAGTCACTTGCCCAACATTTTAAACACCACAAAACACGGATATCATCTTACCCGAAAGAACCGTTGGAAAATAACGAAATGAGACAAATTCTAACAAAGTTTGCACTCCCGTGATAAAACGATTTCATACACTTTCAAAACCATATTTCAAAATCTTGTGTGTGTGCTGAACATTTCCCAAAATTCCAAAACACCATCCATAAAATGATTTGAAACACAAGAATTTGTTAATGCAATCTATTTCAAAATCAAACTTTGTGCATGACTTAGTCGGCATTCTACGCCTCGACTCCTACTCCTCCAAATCTCTCCGGTCCACTAACGTCATCCGGACATTTAAACCTCTTAGGCAAATTGGGAAATTACGTCAAATAATCCCTACGATTTTTCCTCAAATCAAAGTCGGCTCTATAAGCCTATGATTCTAGCACAATCATCCATCTTGGCCCGAAACAAACATCATCCTCATCGTCGCTCCAAGTGATTAATACTAGAATCGTCCTTTGATTCCAACGACTACTAATTTATAACCTTCGTCACTACCCCAACGATCATCCCATCAAAGCAAATCAAGTACACACCTGTACTAGTAGGTTTACTATAGTCGTTCCTCCTTGTGATGGCTATTCTGGGTAGATATTACAACGAGCTATTAGCACATAATAACTCACCCTACCATGCTCACGCTCGACTCTTTGGATTCCTCGCGACTTTCCCCGACTCGAACATTGATCCTGTGCTTCCGGTAGTAGGAGCTCTACTACTACCATCTACACCTATCACTGTCCGCTCCGAGTCCCATCCTGAGTACCCAAGTAGTTGCTCGCCCAAACAAAAACCATACACGTATGCCTATACTGACGTATGTACACACTCTTCCTAGCTCCCTAGGAATAATCATAATACTCCACTACCCTTGCTAGGGCGGAACCCCCACTAACCCTGACGAGTCGCCTCGTAAACGCACAGTCGTATACAGTGGAAACCAGATAGACATTCGAATATAAGATTCTATCCTACAACGGTTGGACTCAAACAAGAGCTGCGCAATAGAACTAAATCCAACATTCTAAGGCTATTCGGTTCCTACCGCATACAACCTATAGTGCATTCGCTTGACAACCTATCATAGCTAGCATAAATTCCTATTAGCAAATAACAACCATACAGTACAGTGTAATAAGCACCAAGCAATCTAGCATACATAATCGTATATAAACACTCTTCCCGGCTCACTAGAAATTTCATCTCATCCCACTACCCTTGCTACCACGGAATCCCTATTAGTCATAACGAGTTGCCTCGCGAATACCCAGTCGCATGCAGCGTGAATCAAATAGACATTCGAATACACGATCCTATCCTAGAACGGTTGGACTCAAACAAGAGCTGCGCAATAGGACTAAATCAAATATTCTAAGGCTATATGATTCTTACTGCATACAACCTATAGGGCCTTCACTTAACAACCTACTATAACTAGCATTGATTCCTACTAGCAAGCAATCATCATACAGTACAGTGTAAACAACATAGGCAATCTAGCATGCATACCCTATGATCTAGAAAGCGATAAATATACTAAGTACTGTACCTTCCAACATAGCGTCGGCTGACTGTACACACTGCGCCCTCGATCACCGTTTCCCAAGCGGGTTTTCCTTTTTCCTTTATTCTCAAAGATTTTAATAAAAGAGTTTAAAACTTCATAGCCGCAACTTGAGACCAAACACACCGAGATTCGTAAAAAATTTTAAAACATGCATTTCATTATAAAACAACCACAATTTAATAATTCGTAACTCAATTGAAATTAACGTCGTTAACTAAAACAGTCAATAAAGTTTATGCAACGGAAATCTTATAAAATAAAATCCAAAGGTTTAAAAGTGAAATTGAAACAATTCTCGACACCCCGCGCTTAGTGTGTGTACCGTCAAGCCCGACTGTCGCTCGCACCTGAAATCACAACATATTGGGAAAAGGTAAGATAAACGCTTAGTGAGTCCTACCACACACGCAGGTAGCAACCCCACGTATATCGCCCCTACTCGCAAGTAGGCAACATCACCATCACCATCACCACGAATATAAAACCACATAATGATTAATGTATAAATACGAACCTCGGTCCCTCCGAGTACACCAAAAATGTATCGACACTAGCTCAGTCCCACTGAGCCCTCGGTCCCACCGAGCCCTCGGTCCCACCGAGCCCCCCAGTCCCACTGAGGTGTACGCAAGCACAAATAATCCACATATAGATTCAACAAATCACAACTAATTATCACATCCCACTAGTCCACGTAAACACATAATAACACGTAACAACACGTAGCACAAAATAACGATATGCATGAAATTCCTAACTACGCGGTGAGAGAACTCACCTCAAACGCACAGCTTATGACCTCAACCGCAACACGAACCGGCCGACACCAGTTCACCTTGTTCCACCTAAATAAGCGTTAACAATTGTCAAAGTGACGCCCCAAACCAAAGCCACGACTACTAACTTCAAAAACACATTTTTCCAGTTTTTACTCTCAACACGCAGGTCTGTTCGGGACCTGTTTAACCCATTATAAACTGATTAAACCAGAAATATTTTTCCATAAACACAAAGTACCATGTCTTAGGGTTCTAGGGACATATCACACGCGCTCTAACGATTTTTCTACAATTTATTAAGGATTTTACAAAACCAACCTGCTGCACAGAGAAAAACAGTACCTTTCAGTACAAAACAGCAGTTTGACACTAGCTATGTTCCGAACTGGTTTTTCCGCCAAACATAAGAAACTTACTAGACTCAGAATGGGAACCTTTGGCACTGGTTTCATCCCAATCCGACATTTCCCGAGAAAGTTATGGCTTTCACAAAACAGTGGCAGAAACAATACAATTCACATGAAATGATAACTATTGATTATAATTCTATTAAGTCAAGTCTTAACCCAAACAGACCCGGAAAGCCTAATAACTTACTGGAAAAAGGTCATACTAAGCTGGACAACAGCCGTGCACCACCCCTGCCGCCTCCGGCGGCGGTGGTGGTTGGCGGCGGCGACGAGGGTTACGGTAACACCCTCCGGCGAGACCTCCCAACGTCACCCACTCCCGACTCCTCCGCAACTTCACACCCGCACACACCCACACACCCATACGCACCCCCTGCCGCCACCACAGCGGCATGCAGTGGCGGCCCCACCGCCGGCAGCCGTGACTGCGGCGGTGGTGGTGGCGGTTTGCATCGGTTTTTGACAATTAACAAACGAAAGGTTTACGAACTACCTCGACGCAACGTTTCTCGTCCTCTAATCCGACCGAACTCGCCGGCGATCACCTTCTTCCTCCTCTATCCTCGTCGTCGGCAGCACCCTCTTTCTCTCTCTCGGCTTCTCTCTTTCCCTCTCTCTCTCTTCGATTTCTCTCTCTCTCTTTTTCTCTTCTCGGCCGAACACAACAAGAAGGAGAGGTAGCCGTAGGTTTTTCTCTTTTGTTTTCTATTCCTTCACCTTTTCTTCTTGGTCACGGCAACAAGCAAAACAAACAAAAGAAAGGGTTTTGGTCATTGGGTAATATGGGCCGAACCATGCATGTTTTGGCCCTTGACACTTCTAGCCCCTCAACTTAAACCTTCTCGCAACTAACCAAAATTCCGACATTTTTAACGATTAGGTCCAACTCGACTAACCCCGTTAACGGAAGCCACATTAAATCAAACTTAAAAGAAAAGAATTAATACTAATAAATTACATACCGGGATACGGGCTTTACAGAGATATGTGGGGCCTTTCGTCATTACTAAACGGGTTGGAACAGTAGCCTACAAGTTGGACTTGCCGGAAGAATTAAAGTGTAAAGCCCGTAACCCGGTATGATTTTATTTTACGCTTCTAAATCAAATGTTTATTTATATTTCTTTTCTTCTCCTGTTAAGAACTGTTAGCATTGTCGACCCAATTGTTAACGCTAGGCTTTATTGTATTTTTTCAATGTGTGGATAGTTGAGGGGCCAAACTTGGAGGCTTGGTGATTTTGCATGGGATCGGCCCAATACAAACCGACCCCTTCCTCTATTTCGTTTTTCTTCACGGCATTCTCACAAAAGAAATCACAACCAAAAGCAAGAAACCCTAAACTCTCTCCAAACTCACGGCCAAAGACCCCTTCCCCTGTCGCCGCTGCTGCTGTCGCCGGAAACCACCGCCACCACCATTGTTCGTCGGAGATTTCGAGAGAGAGAGGAGCAGGTGTGTGGTGTTTTAGCGAGGTAAGTCGTTTCCTTTGTTTCGTTTCCTTTTCTTTTCTTTTTCCGGCAAAACAACCACCGCGACGCCACCGCCACCGTACGCCGCCGCTGTGGTGGTCGAGGGTTGGGGCAGTCGTGGTTGTGCCTGTGCACGGGTGTGTGTGTGTGCACGTATGGCAGCCGAGAGAGGGAGCGAGAGTGCGAGGGTGGTGTGGGGTGACCGAGGTGCGTTTGCGTGTGTGTGAGTGTTGCCGGAAAACCGCCGCCGCCGCCTCCGTGCCCCACTGCCGGAGGTGGCAGTGGGTGGTGCCGTGGCCTAAACCCTAAAACCACCTCTGGCCGTAACCCTAAACCGCTAATCCTAGTCTTAAAACCACTCTATGTTTTCATGTGAAGTTTTCGTAATCTGCCTCTGTTTTGCTAAGACCATAACTTTTTCCACGTAACTCGGTTTGAGGTGAAATCGGTTCCCAAAGTTCACAAATCGAGTTGGGAAGGTTTTTCGTGTTTTACTGAAAATCCGATTAAGCCTATAGCTAGGTCTAAACTGACTGTTTTTGCAATCTGTTCCGAAACTTCCAGCTTTGATAGTCGTTCGTAGGAAATTCATATTAAATTGTAGAAAAATCGTTAGAACTCGTGCGATATGTCCCTGGAACCCTAAGACAGGGGACTTTATGATTATGGAATTTGATTTCTGGAATTATCAGTTTCAAGGGGGTAAAACAGGTCCCGAACAGGCCTGTGTTTTTAGATAAAAAGCTGGAATGTTTAGTTTTGTGAGTTAGTAATCGTAGTTTGAGTTGGGACTTTCCGTTGACGTTTTTAGTGCGTATTTAGGTGGGAAAAAGTGAGGAAAGTTGACGTGTCGGTGTTGCGGCTCGTGGGTGCGTCGCGTTGCTTTGAGGTGAGTTCTCTCACCGCGTAGTTAGGAATTTCATGCATATCGTTATTTTGTGCTACGTGTTGTTACGTGTTATTACGTGTTTACGTGAACTAGTTGGGATGTGATAACTAGTTGTGA
This sequence comes from Saussurea involucrata, assembly GCA_033807775.1. Lineage (NCBI taxonomy): Eukaryota > Viridiplantae > Streptophyta > Magnoliopsida > Asterales > Asteraceae > Saussurea > Saussurea involucrata. The sequence continues at coordinate 61,017,036 of CM066326.1, forward strand.
TTTGTTGAATTTATGTGTGGATTACGTATGCTTGTGTACACCTCAGTGGGACTGGGGGGCTCGGTGGGACCGAGGGCTTGGTGGGACTGAGCTAGTACGATTATATTATCTTTACTCGGTGGGACCGAGGGCTCGGTGGGACCGAGGGCTCGGTGGGACCGAGGGCTCGGTGGGACCGAGGGCTCGGTGGGACTGAGCTTGTATCGATATATTTGTGTGTACTCGGTGGGACCGAGGTTCGTGTTTATACATTAATCATTATGCAGTTTTATATCCGTGGTGATGGTGATGTTGCCTACTTGCGAGTAGGGGCGATATACGCGGGGTTGCTACCTGCGTGTGTGGTAGGATTCACTAAGCGTTTAGCTTACCTATTCCCAATATGTTGTGATTTCAGGTGCGAGCGGCAGTCGGGCCTGACGGTACACACACTAAGCGCGGGTGTCGAGAATTGTTTAAATTTCACTTTCATACCTTTGGATTTTATTTTATAAAATTTCCGCTGCATAAACTGTATTGACTGTTTGAGTTAACGACGTTAATTTCAATTGAGTTGCGAATTATTAAATTGTGGTTGTTTTATAATGAAATGAATGTCTTAAAATTTTTTAAATTCCTTGAAATTTTTGGGACGTAACAACTTGGTATCAGAGCACAGCTTGAGTGAATCAAACACATCTCGGTGTGTTTGGTCTCAAGTTGCGGCTATGAAGTTTTAAACTCTTTTACTAAAATCTTTGAGAATAAAGGAAAAAGGAAAACCCGTTTGGGAAACGGTGATCGAGGGCGCAGTGTGTACAGTCAGCCGACGCTATGTGGGAAGGTACAGTACTTAGTGTAATTATCGCTTTCTAGATCATAGGGTATGCATGCTAGATTGCCTATGTTGTTTACACTGTACTGTATGATGATTGCTTGCTAGTAGGAATCAATGCTAGTTATAGTAGGTTGTTAAGTGAAGGCCCTATAGGTTGTATGCAGTAAGAATCATATAGCCTTAGAATATTTGATTTAGTCCTATTGCGCAGCTCTTGTTTGAGTCCAATCGTTCTAGGATAAGATCGTGTATTCGAATGTCTATTTGATTCACGTTGCATGCGACTGGGTATTCGCGAGGCAACTCGTTATGACTAATAGGGATTCCGTGGTAGCAAGGGTAGTGGGATGAGATGAAATTTCTAGTGAGCCGGGAGGAGTGTTTATATACGATTATGTATGCTAGATTGCTTGGTGCTTATTACACTGTACTGTATGGTTGTTGTTTGCTAATAGGAACTTATGCTAGCTATGATAGGTTGTCAAGCGAATGCACTATAGGTTGTATGCGGTAGGAACCGAATAGCCTTAGAATGTTGGATTTAGTTCTATTGCGCAGTGGGGTATTACGACCTTTCTAGGGAGCTAGGAAAAGTGTTTGCATATGCCGGAATGGGCATATGTGTTTGTTTGTGGTAAGCAACTACTTGGACGTCCCGGGACAGGACTCGAAACGAGTAAGGATATGTGTGAAGGGTAGTAGCAGAGCTCCTACTATCTGAAGCACAGGATCCGTGCTCGAGTCGGGGAAAGTCACGGAGAATCCGAAGAGTTGAGCGTGAGCGTAGTTAGCAGGTTTTAATGTGTGCTAGTAGCTCGTTAAGGAGGAACAACAATGCTGATCCAGATGCTGATGCTGGAATTATTGTTGATCAGATTCGTGAGATGTTTGCGGTCGAGGTGACGCATATTTTGAGGAGGCGATCCCCGAGATTATTACCTCCATTCGTGATGAGGTAATAGTGTCGATGGAGGAGCGCATCACGGCGATTCCACCCCCTGCGGGTGGGCAGCCCCGGACAAGACAGTCGGGATCGGTTATGGAGTGCACATTCCTTACCGATGGTTGTCCTGCGAACTAGAAGGTTCGCTTCGCGGTGAATCTGTTGCGAGACGGAGCGAAGGACTGGTGTGCTACTGCTTTAACGTTTAACGAGCGCACTACTCTGACCGTGAGGAGTTTGTCGTACGTTTTCGTGAAGGGTATGCGACTCTAGTGGAGATGGAGAGGATTGCCAAGGATTTCTTGGAGCTCTCTCAGACTGCGGAGACTGTAAAAGAGGTGAACCGAAAGTTCACGAAAATGGCACTACTCTTTCCTCAGTATGCTGCCTCTGGGGAAACGAAAGGTGACGCAGTACAAGGACATGTTGCGTACCGAGATCAGGGAGTTCGTGAGTACTGCGCAATATGCTTCACTTGCTGCGGTGATGGAGGCGGCCTGAGGTAGAGTTCATCAATTGAGAGTAGAGGAGGCACGAGCTACGCATAAAGTGGTGACAGGTACGTTCTTAGTAAACTCGGTGCCTGCGGTGGTGAGGTTTGATAGCGAGGCTACTCATCCTTGCGTGTCTCACACTGTTAGTGAGTGTTTGGGCCGAGTTGTAGGACGGTTAAGCTGTTCACTTGTGGTCGAGGTTGCTGATGACAGGACCTTGACGGTTACCGACGTGTGTCGGGGGGTACTTTGGAAATCTCTGGTGTGAGATTCCCTGTTGACTTGATTCCGATAGCTATGCGTGAGTTGTGCGTAATTGTGGGCACGGTTTGGGTGGATGCTTTCGATGCTGAGATTGTTTGTCGTCGCAAACAAGTACAAGTTCGAACCCCAAGAGGGGGAGAAATGCTAGTTCAGGGCGACTCGCCCAGGCGGACCCCAGCGTTATGTTCGGGTGTAAGAGCTCGGAAATACTTGCAGCGCAGTGGCTAGGGATAATTAGCGTATGTGATAGACACGCGCGGCGTCGGAGAGAAGAAGACTGCGGAGGATGTGCCGGTTGTACGGGAGTTTGCTGACGTATTTTCCGATGAGTTATCGGGGATACCTCCCGAGCGACAGGTGGGGTTCCGCATTGATGTGTTTCCGGGTGCTGCTCCGGTGGCCAAGGCACCTTACCGCCTGACTCCACCGGAAATGAAGGGGTTGTACACTCCGTTGCAGGAACTTCTCGAAAAGGAGTTCATCAAGCCAAGTTGTTCACCGTGGGGAGCCCCGATTCTGTGTGAAAAAGAAAGACGGGTCCCAACGGATGTGTATAGACTACCGTGAGTTGAATAAGCTTACGATGAAGAATCGTTATCCTCTGCCAAGGATCGATGACTTGTTCGATCAGCTTCAGGGAGCCTCGTGGTTCTCTAAGGTTGATTTGAGATCGGGGTATCATCGGATGCGGGTGAGGAGAGAGGATACGGAGTAGACGGCCTTTCGTTCACGTTATGGCCATTTACAAGTTTGTGGTGATGCCTTTCGGGCTCACCAATGCACCCGCAGCGTTCATGGACCTCATGAACCGGGTATGTAGCCCTATGTGGGATCGATCGGTGATCGTGTTCATCGACGATATTCTTGTGTAATCGAAGTCGAAGGAAGAGCATGAGATGCATTTGCGAGAAGTTTTGGAAGTTTTGAGGCGGGAGAAGCTGTATGCTAAGCTCTCCAAGTGTGAGTTCTGGTTACGAGAGGTCCACTTTCGAGGGCATGTCGTGAACCAGAATGGAATTATGGTGGATCCGGCCAAGATTACGGCTGTGATGCGGTGGGAAGTGCCGAAGACTCCCACCGAGGTACGAAGTTTTCTAGGGTTAGCAGGATACTATTGGAGATTCATCCAAGATTTCTCTAAGATTGCATTGCCTATGACCCGTTTGACGAAGAAATCTGCGGCTTTCAGCTGGGGTGAGGAGCAGCAGAAGGCTTTCGAGGAGCTACGCAGGCGTTTGTGCGAGGCTCCTGTGTTGACTTTGCCCGAGGGCATGGAGGATTTGGTGGTGTACTGTGATGCTTCCCACCAAGGTTTGGGCGCCGTGCTTATGCAACGCGGTAAGGTCATAGCCTACGCTTCGAGGCAGCTGAAGCCTCATGAAGCGAACTACCCGACTCATGACCTGGAGTTGGGAGCGGTGGTGTTTTCCCTAAAGATTTGGAGGCACTATCTCTATGGCGTCAAGTGTACGATCTACACTGATCATAAGAGCCTCAAGAATCTGATGGATCAGCAGAACCTCAATATGCGTCAGAGAAGGTGGCTTGATGTGGTTAAGGATTATGATTGCGAGATACTTTACCACCCGGGTAAAGCAAATGTGGTCGCAGACGCACTTAGCCGACATCCGGTTGGTGAACCACTGAGGGGTTTGTGCCAGCGGTTGACAGTGGTTGCACCTCTTATGGAGTCGATAGGTAGCGCTCAGGAGGTGGCCGTTTTGGAGGAAAATGCAAAACGGGAGAGGGTTTCGGGATAAATTCCGAATTTTGTCCGTGATAGTCGAGGGTTGTTGACTCGATACGGTAGAATTTGGGTTCCATTCACCGGTGGGAACCGACAGATACTATTGGACGAGGCGTATAAGTCCAAGTTTTCGATTCACCCGGGAGCTACTAAGATGTACAGAGACTTACGGGAAGATTATTGGTGGCCCGGCATGAAGCGGGATGTCGCCAAATGTGTCGAGGTATGCTTGACCTGTCGGAAGGTCAAGGCGGAGCACCAACGACCGCATGGGAAATTACAGCCATTGGAGATTCCGGTGTGGAAGTGGGAGCAGGTTACGATGGATTTCATCACTAAGCTTCCCAGGACTCAGCGAGGGAATGATGCCATCTGGGTAATTGTGGACCGTCTGACTAAGAGCGCTCACTTCTTGGCGATCAGAGAAAGCTCCTCGGTGGAGAAGCTCGCGGAGATTTTCATCCGGGAGATTGTGACTAGGCACGGGGTGCCAGTTTCGATTGTCTCGGATCGGGATACTCGTTTTACCTCCCGGTTTTGGGAGAAGTTTCAGAGTGAGATGGGTACACGGTTGCATTTCAGCACAGCTTTCCATCCTCAGACCGACGGACAGAGTGAGCGTACTATTTAGACACTCGAGGACATGCTGCGAGCATGTGTTATTGACTTTGGGGGTAGTTGGGATCAGCATCTTCCGTTAGCTGAGTTCTCCTACAACAACAGCTTCCATTCCAGTATCGGCATGCCGCCGTATGAGATGTTGTATGGGAGGAAGTGCCGGACGCCCATTTGCTGGGGCGAGGTTGGTCACCGAGTATTGGGGAGCACCGAAGTCGTGTTGAAGACGACCGAGATGATTCAGATGGTTCGAGACCGGTTAGTTACTGCCCAGAGTCGGCAGAAGAGTTATGCCGACAAGAGGCGATCGGATTTAGAGTTCCAGGTTGGGGATTATGTTCTTCTGAAGGTGTCACCCTGGAAAGGAGTGATTCAGTTCCGCAAGCGGGGAAAGTTAGGACCCCGTTACATTGGACCTTACAAGGTCATTGCGTGCGTGGGAACCCGAAGCGGAGATGCGCGAGAATTATCCCGAGCTTTTCGTCGGTCAAGACTTCGAGGGTGAAGTCTAATCCAAGCGGGGGAGAGTTGTAAAGCCCGTAACCCGGTATGATTTTATTTTACGCTTCTAAATCAAATGTTTATTTATATTTCTTTTCTTCTCCTGTTAAGAACTGTTAGCATTGTCGACCCAATTGTTAACGCTAGGCTTTATTGTATTTTTGCAATGTGTGGATAGTTGAGGGGCCAAACTTGGAGGCTTGGTGATTTTGCATGGGATCGGCCCAATACAAACCGACCCCTTCCTCTATTTCGTTTTTCTTCACGGCATTCTCACAAAAGAAATCACAACCAAAAACAAGAAACCCTAAACTCTCTCCAAACTCACGGCCGAAGACCCCTTCCCCTGTCGCCGCTGCTGCTGTCGCCGGAAACCACCGCCACCACCATTGTTCGTCGGAGATTTCGAGAGAGAGAGGAGCAGGTGCGGGTGTGTGGTGTTTTAGCGAGGTAAGTCGTTTCCTTCGTTTCGTTTCCTTTTCTTTTCTTTTTCCGGCAAAACAACCACCGCGACGCCACCGCCGCCGTACGCCGCCGCTGTGGTGGTCGAGGGTTGGGGCGGTCGTGGTTGTGCGTGTGCACGGGTGTGTGTGTGCACGTATGGCAGCCGAGAGAGGGAGCGAGAGTGCGAGGGTGGTGTGGGGTGACCGAGGTGCGTTTGCGTGTGTGTGAGTGTCGCCGGAAAACCGCCGCCGCCGCCATGCCCCACTGCCGGAGGTGGCAGTGGGTGGTGCCGTGGCCTAAACCCTAAAACCACCTCTGGCCGTAACCCTAAACCGCTAATCCCAGTCTTAAAACCACTCTATGTTTTCATGTGAAGTTTTCGTAATCTGCCTCTGTTTTGCTAAGACCATAACTTTTTCCACGTAACTCGGTTTGAGGTGAAATCGGTTCCCAAAGTTCACAAATCGAGTTGGGAAGGTTTTTCGTGTTTTACTGAAAATCCGATTAAGCCTATAGCTAGGTCTAAACTGACTGTTTTTGCAATCTGTTCCGAAACTTCCAGCTTTGATAGTCGTTCGTAGGAAATTCATATTAAATTGTAGAAAAATCGTTAGAACTCGTGCGATATGTCCCTGGAAACCTAAGACAGGGGACTTTATGATTATGGAATTTGATTTCTGGAATTATCAGTTTCAAGGGGGTAAAACAGGTCCCGAACAAGCCTGTGTTTTTAGATAAAAAGCTGGAATGTTTAGTTTTGTGAGTTAGTAATCGTAGTTTGAGTTGGGACTTTCCGTTGACGTTTTTAGTGCGTATTTAGGTGGGAAAAAGTGAGGAAAGTTGACGTGTCGGTGTTGCGGCTCGTGGGCGCGTCGCGTTGCTTTGAGGTGAGTTCTCTCATCGCGTAGTTAGGAATTTCATGCATATCGTTATTTTGTGCTACATGTTGTTACGTGTTATTACGTGTTTACGTGAACTAGTTGGGATGTGATAACTAGTTGTGATTTGTTGAATTTATGTGTGGATTACGTATTCTTGTGTACACCTCAGTGGGACTGGGGGCTCGGTGGGACCGAGGGCTCGGTGGGACTGAGCTAGTACGATTATATTATCTTTACTCGGTGGGACCGAGGGCTCGGTGGGACTGAGCTTGTATCGATATATTTTTGTGTACTCGGTGGGACCGAGGTTCGTGTTTATACATTAATCATTATGCAGTTTTATATTCGTGGTGATGGTGATGTTGCCTACTTGCGAGTAGGGGCGATATACGCGGGGTTGCTACCTGCGTGTGTGGTAGGATTCACTAAGCGTTTAGCTTACCTTTTCCCAATATGTTGTGATTTCAGGTGCGAGCGGCAGTCGGGCCTGACGGTACACACACTAAGCGCGGGTGTCGAGAATTGTTTAAATTTCACTTTCATACCTTTGGATTTTATTTTATAAAATTTCCGCTGCATAAACTTTATTGACTGTTTGAGTTAACGACGTTAATTTCAATTGAGTTGCGAACTATTAAATTGTGGTTGTTTTATAATGAAATGAATGTCTTAAAAAATTTTAAATTCCTTGAAATTTTTGGGACGTTACATAAAGGGAGTTCATCCAACGTTTCATGTTTCGAACCTAAAGAAGTGTTTGGCCGAGAAAGATGTGGTTGTTCCATTGGAGGATATCAGCGTCGATGAGAGACTGACGTACGTAGAGGAACCGGTAGAGATTGTGGACAGCAAGATTCAAAGTTAAGGAACAAGGAGATTAGATTGGTAAAGGTCCAGTGGCGGTTTCATAAGGGCCAAGAGGCAACTTGGGAGGTAGAGGCGGGCATAAGGGCCAAGCACCCTCATCTCTTCGACCAAGGAATTCCGAGGACGGAATTCTTTTGAGGGGGGAGTATTGTAATATTCGGGGTTCTAATGGGAAGATTTGAGAATTTAGCGAGAAATGTTAAGAGGCTAAGACTTTGGGGGCTGGTTTGTAAATTTGGGATAAGGTATAAAACCCTTATTTTGGGCACAAAACCCTAGATTTCACCATTTCTCACTTGGTGCGGCTAGAGCAGAGAAGAGGAAGAAGCTTGCATTAACGATTTCTGGGAAGGAAGAGATTCTTCACTAACTAATTCTAGGTAATCTCTAATGTTCCCATGTTATTACTCTGTTTATTTGTCGATTTTTGCATTTGAGCGGTAGATAGATAGTTGGGGATTGTAACTCTTGAATGAAAGAAACCAATCAATGATTTGGGGTTTGAGATTAAGGGATTTGTTCATTTTGAAATCAATATTGTCTGTTTGGTGTGTTTTCCCTTGGCTATCTCATTGTCCTAAAATCATTTGGGATTTTTGGGTCCAAGGAATTAGAAATTTGGCCTGCTCGTATTCGAAATCGCCACAGACTAGAGGTTTCCGGGTAAGTTCCCGGTTAGCAGGAGTTTCCGAATAACTTGGGAATCCGGGTAGAAGTTCCCGGGAAGTTGTTTCCGGGCATCCCCGGATAGAACATCCGGATAATGGGGTTTTCGGATAGAGTTTCCGAAAGAGATGTCCGGATAGTGTAGGGTAGCATCCGGATAGTGTAGTCCGGTAAGTAGCATCCGGACAGTGTAGTCCGGTAAGTAATATCCGGATAGTGTAGTATCCGGGAGTGGTGTCCTGGTCTGGTATCCGGTTAGCTTATGTTTTCATCCTTTTACTCAGGTAATTCCTTTGGAGGTCAAAAGTGATAGAAATATCCGATCCAACGCAACAGGTGAGTTTTTCTAACTAAATACGTATTTTTAACGTGATTTCTGAAGTAAGGAAGGAGTATGAAATGGTTTATTTATGTTATATGATGAATGTTTGGAAAGTCAGCTTAAAGTGTATGCATACATTGTTGATAGATGTGAATTGGCTAAGTCGGGGGGTGGGGCCCGACAGTGCTCATACCGGGGGGTGTCCCGTTTATGCCATGGGAGGAGTGACCCAGTAAGGCAGTGTGAAACTGACACGTTGTCACTTCCGAGTGACTTCAGTGTGCCATTTACATGTGTGGTTTTATATGAAAGCTTTGTTTAAAGTTGTTGTTTATAAATGTATGAAATGTTTTAAATATTTGATAATGAGACTGTTGCCACTAGATGGAGCTCACTAGATCTCATGGTCTAACCCTTGTTTTTCCAAAACTAAACCTTTTCAGGAAAGTCGTTAGTAGGAGGCTCTGGGAAGGGCAAGGAGAAGAGTTAAGGCGTGTATATATTTTTTTCCAGTTGTCTCTTAGACTTTCAGTTTATATTTTCAGTTGTGTATAGGTTGTTTACGCAAACCTAGTTTTGAGACAGTTGTATATGAGAAAATTTTGGGACCCCTTCGGGCTGGTTAATATTTAATGTTATGCTATGCTTTATATTTTGTTTGGGTTGTTACACTACTCCAACCCCCCATTAAGTTGGTTATTAAGAGATTCACCTTACGACCCGAAGAATGCGGATAAGGTTTATCACGTTTGGAAAAGACCTTTTTCTTACAAAATTACATCATCTGCATATTGCAATTGAGAAATCCCAGGGCCGTGATTAAGGAAAGATAGGCCAACAAAAATCTCTTTTTTCTTTGGTAGCCTACATCGCCACATCAGGCCCTCCGCAACTATAATAATGGAAACGGAGCAAGAGGATCTCCTTGTCGAACCCCTCTTTCTAGATGAAATTCCTTTGTAGGGGAGCCATTCACTAAAACCGGATCACGAGAGGATTGCAGACAACCCAAAATCCAAGATCTCCATCTCGTTTCAACCTTCGTTTGTTCCATGACAGAGTCGTGAAATCCCAATTCAATGTGTCAAATGCCTTTTCCAAAGCGACTTTCAGGATTAATAATTTTCTAGAGGAATTAATAAACGCTACAAAACTTTTTAAACCATTAATTTCTATAGAATTATTCATATTTTTTTTTCTCTATTTGAGGTCTATTTGTTTTTTTTTTCTTTAATGAATTTAATGAGTTATTAATTACACCACTATGTCAGTGTTTATTTAATTATAATATGATTTTCAACCAACAACTATAATAATATATATTTGTTATCACTTTCATATTACAGTCATATTATTTCAAATAGATGATGATAAAAAAAGAAAAAAAAATCAAACTTTATTGTTGATTATATTAATTATGAAGTGATTTTGAAGCATGCATGAAGACAACATATTGAAGAAAAGAATAAGTAGTATGATTATGATAATTTGGCTAAAGTGGGTTTGATGATTGATAATGGAAAGGTGTGGTTTAAAGAACAAAACTATGAGAAGAAGCAAGAGTTGTCAACTTCAATTCAATTCAATTCAATTCAATTCCAAGCAAAATCTTCATCTTTCATTTTGGTCAACTCTCCATCTCATCATCATTTTTCATAATCATAAGTTCCCTTTTATGTCGCTATTTACATCACAAGTTTCATATCGTTTATGTATTATCATATTGTTATTAGCTTTGGAATCTTTGTATGTTATTGTTTTTATGCTAAATGACTGAGAATATATCTTAATGATCAACTTTTGATCCCTGCGTTATTTTGTATGAAATGCGATAAAGAGAAAAATTAAAGTCCTCAAATATCAAATTCTCATAATTTATTCTAAGTCGTTGGAACCCGAACTCTCTTAATTACTTCATAAATATCTATAGCTTATACTTCAGAGTAGACAAAAGATGAGTTTTTTAGTTGTAAAGTACAAACATGCTTAGAACAGCAAATCAAATGATGACACATGTTAAAGTTGAAAGGTTGCATTAAATGCAATAGAGGTTAGACCATCCACACCCCTGCAAAACCAGACTCCTTTCTAAAGTGTTACATCAGCTTTGCAATAACACATTTCACATCCATACAAGACCAAAATAATATATATAATTATAATATAACTAATAAATTAATTATAAAATATAGATAACTGAAATTTTACTTTTGTTTTCTTTTACTATTTTGTGTAAATATAATTTAATTAACAAATAAAATACATGGATATATCGAATGATGATGTAATATTATGTTGTATTTATTTATGTAATTTTTGATGTTTGTGTACGTTTATCTATTATTATTTGTATTTTTGTAGTTTTTTTATACTAATGTATTTTTATTTTAGTAGTTTTAATTAAAAAAACATCGCATAAAAATATCATTTATTTTTAAAAAAAAATATTGGTAAGAATTTTTAATAAAAATAATAAAAAATAATGATAAATGAATTGTATTTAATAAAATATTAATAATTAATGTTTAAAGTAACTAATAAAAACACTAAATTAAACAAAAGTGTATTTGTTTTATATATATTTCATTGTGAAAGGCTTTTCCAAAGATAAAAATCTTGCTAAACTTGCAAGGTCTTGCTAAACCTGCAAGACCTTGCAATACACATAACATGCAATGTCATATTGAAATGCCTTATGCAAGATGGGTATGGACGCTTTTATAAACTTTTTTTGTGAAGGGTTATTAGTAATTTTGGCGTCACAATCTTAAGTTTATCTTAGCTCCTCAGATCTGAAAAAAAAAACTTATTTTTTTCGTCATCAGTCAGATTGTTTAGGATTACATGTCTTATCGTCGTAGATTTCACAACAAATATGTAATTATATGTTTTGTTAAAATACAAAATGAAAAATGAAAAATTATTGTGTTTGTATTCAACTCCACTTCTACAAACAATTTTTATGTAAATCATTATAGTCCAAAACCAACAATTATTCTATTTAGCTATCCAAGTATGTTTGTTAGTATTATTTTTTTTTGTTACTATTATTTTAAGTATCAAAAAATAGTTACAAAAGAACTTGTTGTTTAATTATTATTTTTAAGGATTTTTATTTGAAACTAAAATAGGTCAATGAATGCATCAAAAGTGGGTAGGCATGCCTTTATTAATTAATTCTTATAATTTGAAGCCCCCAATTAGTAGGCTTTAATGATTTCATGGTTATTGTAATTTTCACTCTTGGAGAATAATTATTCAATTAGTAAAAGTTATATTTTATCTTTTTCATCAACATTATGATTTTCTTAAATGTTTTCAAGTTTAATTCATGTTTTTAATAATTATTATTACTATATATTACATAAAAATTAACAGTGAACAATTCTTTGGATATAATCGATCTTATAAAAAGGTATATAACACATAATTAGGAAACAATTATCGTAAATTAATTAACGTCGTATTGTTTTATAATAAACTAGATATGTACCCGCGCGCGATGCGGCACAAAGTATCTCGAAATCTAAAACCGAGAATTCGAAAAAATAAGTTTGTTTCATGTTCATATTTATTCGTTTTTAAATCGCATATTAAATGTATAAAATTAAAGGTCAATATGGTTAATTGGTCAAAAAAATGAAAAATATTCGTTCGATAGTGGGGTCTTCAAACCCATAACATTTGTGCTCATTTTGAAGGTTTTGATGAACGGTTATAATGGTATAAGTTATAAAAAAAAAGAAAAACATATTTGTTTAATGTATTTAAGTTTATGTATGTTGATATGATAAGGATGTAAAATGAAAAATGAAAGGAGAATAGATATAAAGTAAATTAAATAACTAATTATAATGGTATAAAGTGTAATTTAAAAATAAAAAATAATTTTATTTTTAATTATCATGTTGAACGTTGATGGTTTTAAAGCTTTTAAACTCGTACATGATGTATTGAAATTTGTACTTCTTAAAAATTCAAGAATAACCGTAACTGTAATTATTTTTAAAAAAGTATAATAGATAAATATAGATAAGAGCGTAAATGTACAAGTTAAAAAAATCGGTACATCATTCTTGAAAAATCTTGATACGTATTTATGATATTTCACAATATTATTAAGTTAAAAAAATATTCAATAATAAAGTTATTTTGAAATTGTTGACAAGAATATTGTAATAATATAATTTGTAAAAAAATGCATTTATTAATATGTTTTAGTTAAACTATGATTATGTATTTTTAATATTATAAGGGTGTAAAATGAAAATGAATAATGTAAATGATATAAAACAAATTAATTCGTACATGTTTATGATATTTAATAATATGATTAAATCCAAAAATATTTAATATTTGGCTCATTTCGAAAGTGTTGACGAAACGATTACAATTGTGTAATTTGTAAAAAAAGAAATGTATTTTTTAATGCATTTTAGTTCATGTACATTATTTATGTTTATATGATAAAAGTCTAAAATGAAAAATAAAAAAGTAAGGGATTAAAAGTAAACTACATACCTAATTATAAGGGTAGTAAATGTAACGTATAAATTAAAAAAAATTGAATTAAGAAGAGATTTAAGGAGGAATGAATGTGAGTGTAATAATTGAACTTATAATGTAAATTGCGTCCAGATACATGTTTAGGCGGGAAAATACTGAAGTCGGCTCACCAGAAGTCGACACGTGGCATGCTAGTTACTTATTTATTATATGTATAGATTAATGAATAGTTTGGACGTCACTAGACCTGACAAACGTGTCGTGTCAGATTCGTGTCAGGTTCAAAGTTTAACAGCTTGAGAGTGTCTAACCTTAACCCGACCCATTTAATAAACGGGTCAGAAAATCCCAACCCTAGTGCATATACATCGGGTTCACGTCACTTACTAGTACATATATACAAATCTTGTATATATGTATCTATAATTTTATATATGAGATTAATCATTTGAGAACTTTAAAGTTTGTAATCTTTGTGAGAACTTTTTTATTATGATTTTGTTTTATATGATTTCTTTTCTAAATAAATATAATATTTCTGTATTAATTAATATCTATTTGTTTTACAATTTATTTGTTTCATATGTATTCGGTTCACAATATACAAATAATTACGTCTATTTTTATTCTAGATATACGCAAAAAAAGTTTCACATTATGAACTGGGTACATGTAAAACAAACACGGTGTAAAATAAATATGTTAACCAGTACATTAAATTATAGCATTTATAATTAGATCCATTTGAATACGCTTTAATATTTTGATAGCTCCCTTCACTATTTGAAAAAGTCTTAAGAGCATCTCCAACAACTTCTCCAAAAAAATTCTAAAATAAAGAATTAAAAGTCAAAATCTGAAGAAAAAAAAAATTACATTCATCTCCAACAGATTCCTTATTTTGAAAAAAAAACAATGATTATAATACTAAAATATTGTATTCATCTATTAAAATATTATTTCTATCTCTAAATATTATTTTTCAAAGTTTTTTATTGGTGCTCTCACTTATTAATAATTTTTTGGGTTAACTCCATATTTGGAGAAAAACTCATTCTCTCTCCTACTTTCTTCATTTTAGGGATATTTTTGAGGAAACTGTTGGAGCAAAAAAAACAACCCAAAATTTCTCATATTCTCTATTTTTCTTCAAAATAGGGAAGCAATTGGAGATGCTCTAATAATTTTATCCATTTTTTAAAACATTTCTGACATGTATGTTATATTTTCACTTATTTTTATTAAATTGGGAGATTTCAACATCTTTTCTCATTTTCCATCTAGTTTAAAGGACAATTATTAAATCAAACTTTTCTCAAATTTATAAAATTTCTCAAATAATAAAACTATACATTACAAATACTATAAACACACACAACTCATAGTTAAACAAAACTTATTTATATATTTGGTTCTATCAAACACCATTAAATAACAAGTAAAAAATTATTTAGAAAGTTTCATCAAATTGTAACGTTTATTTTTCTTTAGTCAAACTTGTAGGTCAAAATTATCATTTTTGTAGTAATTTGTTATGCTAATTAAATAACTTCATACTTGAAAGAAGATTAGTTTATGTTCTTGAAATGTTTTTATAAATTGCAAACTTTAATAAACTATGTCTATAGTTTTAAAGATTACTTTAAATTTAAAAAAAATTCATACTCTCTTCTTCTTACTTTTTTAACATATTAGTTCTTGAAGTATAAAAACTCATCTTTAACAACTATATTATATCAAAAAAATTGGTGAACTTATTTAATATATAGTTAATATTGTTAGAATTGTTTAAATAGATTAGTTGTTGGAGTTGGATATAATTTGGACATTGTTATCTATATATATATCTATTCAAAACAGAATCAAATCATATATTGAAAATGTAAAAAGTGAGTTTTGATAAGGCAATTCTATTTGCATATGTTTAATGTTAGGATCATATCAATTATGCATTAAGGGTTTAAAAAGTAAAATTTGATATTAATATATGTGAGAAGAAACTTACTTTCAATTTTAATATATGTAATGAAAAAATTGATCGGTAAAAATGCATTCACGTTATCCTTATAATTTCTTTTAAAGATTTTTGACTTTTATTATTCTAATTTCATTAAAGAATCATGTCAAATCATAAACACCACACAAATCATGTCATGGCATGATGCATTCACCACCATCATATCATGTATCTACGAGGGAACATAGTGATGATGATGAGAAAACTGTAGGAGTATAATAATAATAATGGGAGGCCATCGATGTCAAAAACATGTATGATGTATGACATGATTCAGTTTTTTGTGGAATGCATGTCCCACCCTTGCCCAACATAAAACAGCATCCCAGGTTGAAGAAATATTTAAAGTGATTGAAGGAATGCAATTCATGATGATGATAATTATGGCTACAAATGATAGTAATGATGATGATGATTAGATATGTGTGTATATATATATAATCAAAGACGAGAAAGCATGGCGATTTATAATCATGTTGTCTGCTCATTTTCCACTCCTAGGGTTTGCATGAGAACCTCTCTTTTCAATCTATCATCTTCTACTAATCATCATTCATTCACATTCCTTTTCTTTTATCAAATTATTGATTTCAAAATTAATATTAGAGTAAACTACACTTTTGGTCCCTGTGGTTTAGTGTTTATAACATATTTGGTCCCTATAATTTAAAAATTACACTTTAGCCATTGCAGTTTGCTATTTGGTCCGGATTTGGTCCCTCGTCGTTAAGTCCATTAAAAAACTCAGTTAAGTGGGGGTACTTTAGTCTTTTTACACTTTTTTGTCTTTTTCTGTTAAAAATAAAATAAAATAAAATAAAATTATATATTTTATATATTATATTATATTAATAAAATTTTATATATTTTTATTATAGCGTCATCGTGATCTTCTTTTCGACAAAAAACGAAAAACCAAATTTTCAAAAAGCCCCCCTCCACCGGACTTGAAAAGCGACTCTTTCGCCGGCCCCATTTTCCACCCACACACTCTTTAAAACCGACGGCAGTTTCTCTGCTACTACCATCGCGTTCGAAGTTTAAATCGGAATATTTTCGTGTTCTTACTTGAAAAATTACAGATTCGAGTTTCCACCCAGAAACAGAGTGATTAAAAATGGAATCGCCGGAACCGAAAAAGATGGTGAATAGGGTGGCCGTGAAGTCATCGGTGATAGACTCGATAAAAGGATGTTCGTTATCGGGAATAATGATTCCGAAAGAGAAGTTGCGGCAGAAGATCACGATCCGAGAGGTGTGTTGTAACGAAGAAGAGGAGGAGCAGTCCATTACCTCTGTTTCGTGTAAGCTGCGCATGTTCGCGAGATGTCTTCTGGACAAACAGGGGTTGTGTGCTGCATCCATTCTTTTCCCGGGTGTTGTGGTGCATTCATAGTGTGGCTATGTGACAAATTGACACATAGATTTTGTTTAGTCTTGGTTTTAGTCTTGGTGTGGGGTCTGGTTGCCTAAAGTTTGTTGTTGGTCCCGAAGGCCTATACAAGTTTGTAGAAGGGGGGGGGGTTGAATACAAACACACAGATTTTACTTTTCTAAATTGTTTATTGATAAATCATTAACAATTTACAGCTTGTTGCGGAGACAAGATTAAGGATAAACCTAAATCTAAACAAGTTGGAACACTAAGGTTTCTTGCACTAAGAAAGATAAGGAAATTACTAATAATAACCTATCTTGAGATAAGAGATATGAACTTGTCCAGAGTTAGCAAGCTTCTTCAAAATGAAGTGAGTTCATCTCTTTATATACTGCATGCATTTAATGCAAGTCAGTATATACTTTACACGTGTCATCAGCTGGTTGGTTGCATGTCATTGACCTTGGTTGACAACCTTAGTAGCCGTATGGATGAATAGTGTAGTATCAGAGTGGTTGTACGATTTCAGATATTCGGAGGTTCTTTTCTGACATTTCGTACGGAGGCGTGCAAGGGTGGTTAAGACAAAAGTACTTTGTACGGAGGACTTCATGATCAGCTTTCGTTGATTAACCGATTATCATTTACTATTCAGCAGATGATAAAGTTCAGCGATAGCTGAAGTCTTGTACTTGATACTTCACGTTGAGTGGACAAATCTGAGTCTTCGCTGATCCGCATCAGTTCATTAGGAGACTTGTCGCTGGTTCTTGAGCTTGATCTTCGACTTCAGCGTAGAACCTTTGTTGACGTGAAACTTGTCTTCAGGGATCATAAGTAAACAACTAACTTATCAGCGATCATCATAATGACTGAACAGACTCAGAGCATTTATGATGAACAGTTTCGCTGAATGTTTAACTTAAAGAGCGAGAGTTCCTATCAGCGGTACGGTAAGATCTTAGTACTTATCAGCGATAGTGAAACTCTGATACATATTGTTTACTTACAATTTTCACTAAGTATATAAGAGAGGGTCATTATCAAATCACTGAGGGTTTGGATCAACAATCTCCCCCTATTTGATTATGACATAGCAACAAAGAAAATTGCTATTTAATGAAAACATAAGGATAAAAAGAACTCATAAAATATTTGTCCCTTTTACTGTTTTATGGGATCTTTTCAGTACTGATGGAGTAAAGTACGTTCGCTGAAATCTTTCTTTAAAATATTGAATCAGGTTACAATGAAGAACAGAAAGATTACAAGTACAAGCGAAATAATTTACAAGTACAGAAGGATAACTGATACAATAGAGAAAAAGGAGATTATATCAGTTTTCAAAAGGTTCTTCCTTAATGAGAAGTTCATCAAGGGTCGTCTTTTCAGTGGGGATCATCCAGTCAGGAACCGTTACGCCTTGTTTTCTTTTGTTCAGCGCTTCTTCAAAGATCAAGGGTTTTAGGTGTCGTGCCTGAATGTCTTTTCTGAAGTCACACCAGTAGATAAGATCTTTGAGCTGTTCGATTGGAGTGATTGGAAGCTCAGCGATCCGTTGAAAACATTTACGTCCGTCGTAGTCGAGAAAGAATATTCCATAAGGATTACTGATGACTTTACCAGGGACGAAAAGTTCACATGGTGGCAAAGAAATGTCAAGGGCAGATAGATCAGGGTCAGGACCAAGCACTTCAGCGCGAGAGAAACCAATTCCAGTTTCATTTCGTATGACAGGACCTGAGTTTGAATCTTGACGTTTCTTCTTTGGAGAGCCCCTTTTTCTTTTCAGCTTTAGATCAGGAAGAGGATGAATGTCCACACAAGAAGATATCAAATCGATCTGTCTGTTTATCAGCTTTTCGAAATGATCCTTGTACTTAGATTGTGACGATTGGATAGCTAACCTCATCTCCAGCCATTCAGAGAGACCATACCTTTTTACAGTGTCAGCGCGAAAGGTTTCAGATTGGCTATCTTCTCTGAAAAGTTTGATGTCAACAATAGGTACTCCGATAGATGTTCTTCCAGAGATGAATACCTTGTTGATCTTCGTTGGACGATATCTGATGTGGATTTTCTCTTTACACCAGATCAGGGTGGTCTGAGAAACTTCAGTTTTCTTTTCCACGATCTTCTGGGCTTCTTCCCAAAGCTTTCTTTGGACTTGAATGGGAACACGTTTCAGCTTGGGGTCTTTGACAGATTCTTGAGTGAGCTTGATGGCGTATTCTCTGTCTTTTTCTTCAGCTTCCTTTCTATCAGCGATGAGGCGTTCAGCTCTGAGGTGTTCCTTGTATTCAGCTTTTGAAATTCTGAACTTAAGAGGAACTGAAGGCAGTTGATCACGCCTTAGAATGATTCGCTGATCCTCGAATCGCTTTATTATTTCTTCTCTTTTCTTCTGTTCTTCTTCTCTTAGCTTTTGAGGAGCCAAGGAAGGTCTGTTTCTGTGTGAGAGAGTTTGTTCTTCAGGTTCATCAGTCTCAGAGATCAAATCCAAGACTGGGATTATTTCTTCAGCGGCAGCTGGAATTATTGGTGAAGTCGCAGTTGTGGAGCCTTCAGCGATATCCTCAAACAGGGGAGAGGACTAGCTGAAACGCAGAGATCTTACAAATAAGAACTGGGTAGAAGAACTTGGGTAGAAAAGATAGAAAAAGAATGTGGATGTGTAGAGAGGTTATTGTGTATAGAGATGTTCAGGGAAGGAATATAAGTAAAGTTTAGTGTACCTGACAAACCGGCTTTTCAAGCAAGATCGCCAGATTTTCATCTTCAGCGAGGCCTTTGCCTTTGCCTTTCTCAGCGCCAGAGGCTGAGGGCTTTGTCTTTGTCTTCTCCCCTGAAGGTTCTTTTATTGAAATACCTTTAAGAGCTTTGGTTCGAGGAGCAGGTTTGACAACAAAGAAATCATCGTCATCATCATTATCATCATCCTTCCTTGGAGAGGAGGATGGTCCATCTTCAGGGATGTCGATGTCTTCATCTTCTTCTGCTTCGGATTCCTCAGCATCTTCTTCGAGTTGCTCCCCCTCAGATACAGAGGCGAGCTTCTCGGTTCTCTCAGGGTTTTCATCTCCCTGAGGTTTTTCAGCGATCAGATCTTCATTCCTCTCTCCCCTGATAGATTCATCATGGGAAAGGTCTTCAGCGCTCTTGTTCAGATCTTCAGCGCTTTTGTTTAGATCTTCAGCGCTCTTCTCAGCGGTATGTTCAGCGCTCTTCTCCCCCTCTTTCTCATGATGACTGGGGGAGGAGTGGGTAGACTCAGCGTTGGTGTTATCTCTGTCTTCTGGGCCAGAGATTTTCACACAAATAGCAGGCGTGATTTTCTTCAGCTCTGTGCGATCCGCCGCTGTGAAAGATTCTAAAATAGGAGCAGGAGCTGGAGTTCTTGCCTTGTTGAGCATCTCTTCAATCATTGTTTTCATCGAACCAACGTCGGTCTTTACAGAGCCTAAGTCAGTCGTCAGAGTTTGAACATTTGTCTTCACAGCAGACATATCACCTTCTAGTGCTCCAACCGATGTCTTCAGCGTTGTTACTTCGCCGGACATGGAGGAAACTGATTGTTTGAGTGAGGTGTAGTCTGTGTAGATGTCGGCGAGCACTTTGGCGAAATCGCTGAGAGTCTTATCAACAATCTTGATGTCGTCTGTGGAAGCTTTCTTTTCCACCACCGTTGTCAGCTTCGTCAGATTCTCTCCAGCGTTTGTTACAGCTGTAGAGTTGTTGGAGAGTGTGGTGGTGAGATCAGTCAGCTTAGTTTCCACGGACTTCAGAGACTCGTTGATGTCTCCCAAATTAGGACATGTAACACATAAGTACTTGTGAACAAAGGAAAGCTCAGAAGTTTCAGGTTTAGTTACAGTGTATATGGGTTGATTTGTACCTGCAGGAGGATTGATGAAATCGTCAAAGTTGCGGACTCCTGAATAATGTTCCATATCCTCTTCGAAAGTACGGTAAGGTATGGTGATCTCTGCAGGTCCTGTCTTCATCATTTGTTGAGAATCGTCAGCGGTGGCTTCTGGAATGATGGCATCTCCAGTGTTAGCTGGAGGTGTGTCCAAAGAAGTGGAGGGAGGAGCGAAGGATAAGAATGGGATTCGGGTACTGAGTTCAGCGTTGGAATCGCTGACAATCACTTCATCAGTCTTTTGAGAGACTGAGGGAGGTTGGGTAGTTTCCAAGTTTCTAACCTCAGCGTTTGGAGACGCTGAAGTCTGGATTGAAGGGATGGCTTGAACGGGTGTGGCAGAGCGTACCACGGAACTTTCCTTCAGCTCTTCAGAATGAGCTGAGGAGTCTTCAGCATGGGATTGCTGGGGTTGCTCCTTGGTTTTCTTGATCCTTTTGAAATCAAGTTGGGTGTGAGAGGGTTTCCTTTTCTTAGAAGGAGGGGATTGTGTGGCCGGGGTATCAGCGATGGGTATTGTCGCTGAAGGAGCCACAGAAACCGGAGAATTTAGAAGAGTGAGAAGAGTAGAGAGACGTACCTCGTTGGCGACAGGTTTGAAATTGAGCACCTTAGGGCCAACCTGAGAAAGTTTCAGGTCACCCTCTTTAGGATAGCTGTCCTTCAGGCCATATTGGAAGATGGCGCTGATGAAACGGGGGTAGGGAACCCATGCTGGTCGGTCAGCGGCAGAATCCACGCGTTGTACTAGGTCATCATATATAATAGAGGCCCAGTCAATGTTTAGACCTTTCAGCAGTGCGTATCCCATAGCTTGCGTTGGTTGTGCGGCTTGATCAGAAGAGCCGGACTTCGCTGTCATGCAGCTGATCAGGTGAGCGAAGATGAAATTCATCTCGCTGGGCATTTTGGACTTCTTTATCAGCGTCAGCTTCTTCTCGGGCTACTTGTCCCTTCCAATGTCCCAGATGTAACCCATTGTGTCGAGAAAAGCAATGATGGCATCTTTGTCAGCTTGCTTCTTATGGTCAGGGAATGGAACGAAGGGTTTTTCTTTGGTGGCATTGGGAAAGTTCAGGGCTTTTCGAATGATTGCGGGGGTTATCTTAATTGTGCCATACTCAGTATCGCTGAGTATGCAATCGATGGTTTTGGAGGGGTCTTTGGCGGAGGGTAGCTGAGAGTGTCTGGCAGAGTACCAGAACTGGGATAGTAGTAGCTGACTTGCAGGAGGTGTGATGGTCAGGGCTGTTGAAATGCAGCAATTTTTCAGGAAATTCACAGCATCATCCAGATGTGTGACTTGCTTTCGAGGAGGAAACTCGAGAAGCACAGAGAGGTTGTTCACCTTAGTCCAATCTAGTTGATCCAGCTTGAACTTTACTTGAGGGGCTTTGATGATGTCCACTTCCTCAGAGTCAGCGGAGATGGACTCAGCGGTGACATTGATCTTTGAAGATGCCATTTCACTGTATTATCAGTTCAACCAAAGATGTTAACAAATAAGAATTATCTTAATGTGGAAAGAAATTTCCATTAAGATGTTTCGAATTTTGTCCATTTCATTCAGACATAAATGTCTTAATGAAGATTAGGGTTTTTCATGATTTTTGAAATGAAATGTAAAACCCATAAAGTCTTGTATTCCAGTTTCTAAAAGAAAACTGGATACGAATGAAGAACAAGTTTAAGATTTAGATTTAAAACTTGAAGAACAACCATGAAATGGTTGTGTTCATAAAACCATGAAAGAAATGATTTTATTTTACAAAGTTCTTTTGTTTGATCTTGTTAAAACAATGAGAAGATCGAAAACAAGTTATACGCATTTGATAATAGATAAGAACATATTAACCTTGATGTTTTGATGAAGAAGATGATGAACAGTTCTTGAGGTTTTGAGAGCACAAATGCAACAGTAATTTCTTTCTTGCGGATGAAGATTGTTCGCGTAAAAGACAAATATAAACCAAGAGTTGTTTATATAGGGAGTTTTAGAGAGAGAAAACCTTGAGCGGGAAAAGGTTTTCATCATGACACGGACACGTGTTTGCATTTGATTGGAAGTTTGAACGAAACGTGCAAACGTGTGTCAGAAAGAAATCGTGCCTAGTGTTATCCGTTGCAATGACGTCACAACTGTCCTTTCACATTCTTTTAGGATGTCTCTGAGGTTTTGAAAAACTCAGGGACTCTTTTGAAAAACATGAAGCACTGAATAGAAAATATCAGTGAAGGTTTAAAGAACTTTCAAAATATCGCTGTTAAGGAAGAGATATTCAGCGATGCAATTTATTTTGAAATCTTGCATTTACATGCGATTGTCAGAGAGAGAAAACATACCTGGATATCAGTTTTACCAAGTTTATTCAGAGAGAAGATGATGAAATGGATTATATAAGTTGATTTTATCCCGAAGGCTATACAAGTTTGTATAAACGTATCGCTGATCAAATGTGAACCGCTGAAGATTTTACCCTTCAAGGTTCAGCATTCCAAGCTCACTGATGAGAAAGTTGAATCTTGTCTCATCAAGAGGTTTGGTAAACAAATCAGCTAACTGATAATCAGTTGGGATAAAATGAAGTTCTATATCACCATTCATCACATGATCTCTGATAAAATGATATCTGATTTCTATGTGTTTTGTCTTTGAGTGTAGCACTGGATTGTTTGCTATAGCGATGGCACTTGTGCTGTCGCAATAGATTGGAATTTTGGAGAGCTGAAGATCATAGTCTAGTAGCTGATTTCTCATCCACAAGACTTGAGAACAACAGCTTCCAGCGGCTACATATTCAGCTTCAGCTGTGGAAGTGGACACTGAGTTTTGCTTCTTACTTGTCCAACTTACCAGCTTTCCACCCAGGAGCTGACATCCTCCTGTGGTGCTTTTCCTATCCATTTTGCAACCTGCAAAATCACTGTCTGAATAGGCGGTTAGATCGAATCCTGAGTCTTTGGGATACCAAAGACCTAGATTCGTTGTACCCTTAAGATATCGAAAGATTCGCTTTACATCTTTCATATGGGATATCTTAGGTTCAGCTTGATATCGTGCGCACAGACATGTTGCAAACATAATATCGGGTCGGCTAGCTGTAAGATACAATAGTGAGCCGATCATCCCACGGTACAGCGTGACATTGACAGGAACACCCTTTGTGTCCTTATCAAGTGTCAGCGGTGGTGCCATAGGGGTTTTCATAGCTGAACTTTCAGTTAAGTCGAATTTCTTCAGCATATCTTTAACATATTTTCCCTGATTAATGAAAGTTCCTTTTTCAGTTTGCTTAATCTGAAGACCAAGGAAATATGTTAGTTCACCCATCATGCTCATTTTATACTCATCTTTCATTCTATCAGTGAAACGAGTACAAAGCTCAGGGTTAGTAGAACCAAATATAATGTCATCAACATATATTTGAACTAAAATGATATGACCTTTCACTTTTCTAAAAAATAGAGTTTTGTCAATCTTACCTCTCTCAAATTGTTCAATATGGAGATAAGTAGAGAGAGTATCATACCATGCACGAGGAGCTTGCTTTAAGCCATAAAGTGCCTTGTCCAATTTATAAACATAACCTGGATGCTTAGGATCTGAGAATCCTGGAGGTTGTTCCACATACACTTCTTCATTCAGCTTTCCATTCAGAAACGCTGACTTAACATCCATCTGATGTACAGTGAAGTTTTTGTGTACAACATATGCTAAGAAAAGACGAATAGATTCGAGTCTTGCTACTGGAGCAAAAGTTTCGTCATAATCTATGCCTTCTTCTTGTCTGTATCCCTGAGCAACAAGACGAGCTTTGTTGCGAGTTACAGTACCATGTTCGTCCAACTTGTTTCGATAGACCCATTTAGTGTCTATCACCGTTTTGTCAGTTGGTCTACGAACGAGTTTCCAAACTTTGTTTCTTTCGAATTCAGTCAGCTCTTCTTGCATAGCGCTGACCCAGTTTGGATCTCTGAGGGCATCATCTATTTTCTTTGGTTCAGTTAGAGAAATAAAGTTAACAAATAAACAAATATTACCTGCACTTCTACGAGTCTGAATACCAGCGTTGGGATCACCAAGAATTTGATCGATTGGGTGATTTACAGTCCATCGCTGAGCCGGAGCATACGTCGCTGACTCAGTCTGAACTGGAGAAACTGAAGATGAGGCTTCAGCTACTTCTGGATTATCAGCTAAGAGAGGAATGTTTGCATTTGTCACTTCATTCACTGATTGTTGAGAAAAAGATGGAATGTCTGAGACATTTGGATCAACTGCAGGTATAGTGTTTATAGGAACAGCTGAGACCCATGATGTTTCAGCTTCACTATTCTGCATGTTTGGAATGATAGTGGGACTATCATCTTCTACTGGATGAGCATGAGGAGTGGGAATATCTTCTGAATCACCAAGATGAGAAAACATCCATTGATTCAGTTCTTCTGTATCAGCGTTCGGTTTAGAGTTCGTTGAACGGGATTCGTCAAACGTGACGTGAATAGTTTCTTCTACAGTTTGTCTTCTACGGTTGAAGACTCTGAAGGCTTTGGAGACTGAGGAGTATCCAAGAAAGATTCCATCATCAGCCTTAGGATCAAACTTTCCAAGGGCATCTCTGTTGTTCAGTATGAAACACTGACATCCAAAGATGTGAAGAAAGCTGATTGAAGGCTTTCTCCCATGAAAAAGTTCATAGACTGTCTTTTTTAATCTTTTAACTATCAGCGACCTGTTTTGCGTAAAACAAGCAGTGTTGACAGCTTCTGCCCAAAACTGAGTAGGCAGGTGAGAATCGCTGAGCATTGAACGTGCAGCTTCAATAATTGTTCTATTTCTTCTTTCAGCGACTCCATTTTGTTGCGGTGTTCTCACTGACGAAAAGTTGTGAGAAATACCCTTACTCTCAAGGAAGAAATCAAGAGAACTGTTTTTGAATTCAGTTCCATGATCACTCCTTATTGAGCGAACAGTCATATTGTTCAGAGTTTCCATCTTCCGAACAAAGGTGATGAGTTCTTCAGGGGTGTCACTCTTAGAACGGAGAAACATTACCCATGTGTAACGAGAGAATTCATCAACTATGACCAGCGTATATTTCTTTCCAGCGATGGATTGTTTGTTAACGGGGCCAAACAAATCCATATGGAGTAGTTGTAGAGGAGATGACACTGAGGAGACTTGCTTTGACTTGAAGCTTGCCTTGGTTTGCTTCCCTTTTTCACACGCTGAACATAAAGACTCTTTGGCGTAAGAATGCTGAGGTAGACCAGTGACTAACTCTTTGGAGGAAAGAGTATTCAGTGTCTTGAAATTTAGATGTGAGAGCCTCTTGTGCCATAGCCAGTTGACATCAGAAGATGCCTTTGAGAAGAAACAGGAGTTCTCAGTGGTTGTTGAGTCCATGTTTATTACATAAACATTTTCCAAACGATAACCGCTGAGAGCTATCTTCTCCTTTTTGTCAGAGACAAAGCAGGATTCCTTAGTGAAAATCACTTTGTTATCCATGTCGCAAAGCTGACTGATGCTCAGAAGATTATGTTTCAGCCCTTCAACATATGCGACTCTTCTGAAGGAGGTTGTACCATTTGAAAGTACACCATACCCTCGGGTATGTCCTTTTCCATTTCCATCGAAAGTCACAGAGGGACCTTTCTCTTCCTTGTATTCAGCGAGCAGGCTTTTCTTACCAGTCATGTGTCTAGAGCATCCGCTATCGAGATACCATATACCCTTCTTAACCTGCAATACAAAGGAAGATTAGTTTTTCTTAGGTACCCACTTAACCATGTATACACGTTTGTCAGTGGAAGTAGTTGGAATGGAAGGTTCAGCGGTCTTCGCAGCATTTGAAGATTCAGCTTTGTCTTTCTTCACTTTGGTTAATTTCTTAACCTCAGTGGTAGAATTCACCTTGACCTGATTTGCACCAGGGTTGGTCTTCTTTGCCTTGGGGGCAATCTTCACCTTAGCTATCTTTTCAGCTTTGGTGGTTGTGGGGCACTTACTAGCAATATGATCGGTAAGTCCACAGTGATAACATTTCCTATAACTAAAAGTAGTTCTAGGACCACTTGTATGCTGAGCTTTTAATTTTGAATTAGTGCCAGCACCAAGTAAACTATTGGCTTTAGAGATGGGACGAACATTCAGTTCTTCAGATTTCTTACCAAGGACATCCACTCTGAGTCTAGGAGTAGATTGCTGAATAGATCCAGAGATCAGCTTTCTAGATCCAGAGGGGTTGGTCACTGAGGCTTTAGAAGCATTCAGCTTTGGTACGAAGGTACCCTTCTGAGGATTTTGATAAATAACAATTCCTTTACCTTTGTCTTTAGAGACAAAGGTAGGTTTTGAATAAACCATTTTCTCCTTGCCTTTTGAGGAGGTAGGAGTTTCCTCAGGGATTGGTGTAATGGACGAGGAGCACTGAGATGATGAAGTGTCAGCGACTGAGGATACGAACGTTCCAAATTTAAGCATTGAACGTTCAGTGGTTGGTTTTGGAGTATCATATTTATAACCCAGACCACGTTTATCACTTAGAGGAATCTGAGCCTTAATTATCTCAGTGATCTTTGTTGAAGAATTACACCATCCTTCAACAGTAGCTTGTTCAGCTTTTAATGCAGCGATAGCTTCTGCTCGTTCGATTTTGACTAGCTGATTTAAATAGACTTGATCTTTAAAATCATCTTCAATTTTAGAAAGCTTTTCTATTTGAAGGTGGCAGTTTTTAAGCTTTTCAGCGAGATCAAGATTTTGGTTTTCAACCACAGTTTTGCCGTTCATGGCTTCGTATAAACTTCTAGTCAAGAGATCGATCTTACAGAGACTATCAGCTTCATCAATATTTGCAATATTGGTAAAGAAAGAAGGTGATACCTGAATGGCAGATGTTGAAGTGGAGGGAATGTCTGAACTTTCTTCCTATTCTTCAATCTTAGCCATGAGACATTGATTTGCTTCATCATCTTCAGAATCAGATGATGATGCTTCTTCATCAGAAGCAGCCCAATCATAGTCAGCCATCAGGCCTTTTCCTTTCTTCTTAAAGCTTTTCAGCTTTGCATACTTCTCCTTCAGCTTTGAGTATTTGTCATCTTTATTCCTTGGAACAAAGGATTTCTTTGTAAAAGCTGAAGGTCTCATGATTTTCTTTGACCTGCACTCATTAGCGAAATGACCTGTCTTTTCGCAGTTGAAACAAGTAGCAGTAGCCTTATCAACGAAAGCTGATGTTTTAGGCTTGTCAGCTATGGAAAGAGTTTTGTTCTTTCTAAACATTTTCTTCTTGGCGAATCTCCTGAACTTTTTAGTTAGGAGAGCCAAGGATTCATCATCATCTGAAGAATCAGAATCTGATGACCTTTCAGAGTTACTCTCTAACTCAGTGATAGTGACCGAGGGTCGCTGAGTAGAAGGTTCCTCTGAGAATAAAGCAACAGGGGTGCTTTTGGAATCTTTTACAAGATTCTTCTTAAGATGGCTAGATTGCTCATGATTCAGCAACGTGCCATATAAGGTAGCAAGGGTCATTGATCTTAGATCCTTTGATAGCTTGAGACACATGGAATAATTGTCCCAGCTTTCAGGTAAACATTCTAGAAACTTTGTCAGCACTTCAAAGTTAGAATATTCCTTACCAACAGTTTTCAGATCTATAATTAAACAATTAAAACGTTGGTGAACTTCAGAGAGAGTTTCATTCTTACCAGAAATGAAGCTTTCGTATTGTCTTACCAGGTTGGTCTTTCTTGAGTCCTGGATTTCAGACGTTCCTTCATACTGAACACATATTGTGTCCCACATGGCTTTTGATGATTTCAGGTTCATGACGGAATGGTAGACTTCGTCAGGAAGGGCCATGGATAGTATGGATCTGGCTTTTGTATCTATAGCCACTTTCTTCTTATCTTCGTCAGTCCATTGATGGATTTCTTTAGGTACCAGCCTTTCTGGAATAGCATGTCTATTCTCAGTACCTGGAACTGCAACATCAAATCTTACGGGGATGAATGGACCATTCTCAAGATAGTAAGGCATAGTAGGGTCTACACCTTCTAAGAAGAGTATCATCCTATTTTTCCATAAGTTGAAGTTATCTCTGGAAAATCTAGGGGGTTTTGCAAGAGAACCATTGTCTATATAATTTGTGTTTGTGTGGGTGGCCATTTTCAGATAATAGCAAGGAAGAGAAATATCTTAGATTAGATCTTGTTTATGAGATTAAACAAATCCGCTCTGATACCACTTGTTGGTCCCGAAGGCCTATACAAGTTTGTAGAGGGGGGGGGGGGTTGAATACAAACACACAGATTTTACTTTTCTAAATTGTTTATTGATAAATCATTAACAATTTACAGCTTGTTGCGGAGACAAGATTAAGGATAAACCTAAATCTAAACAAGTTGGAACACTAAGGTTTCTTGCACTAAGAAAGATAAGGAAATTACTAATAATAACCTATCTTGAGATAAGAGATATGAACTTGTCCAGAGTTAGCAAGCTTCTTCAAAATGAAGTGAGTTCATCTCTTTATATATTGCATGCATTTAATGCAAGTCAGTATATACTTTACACGTGTCATCAGCTGGTTGGTTGCATGTCATTGACCTTGGTTGACAACCTTAGTAGCCGTATGGATGAATAGTGTAGTATCAGAGTGGTTGTATGATTTCAGATATTCGGAGGTTCTTTTCTGACATTTCGTACGGAGGCGTGCAAGGGTGGTTAAGACAAAAGTACTTTGTACGGAGGACTTCATGATCAGCTTTCGTTGATTCAGCGATTATCATTTACTATTCAGCAGATGATAAAGTTCAGCGATAGCTGAAGTCTTGTACTTGATACTTCACGTTGAGTGGACAAATCTGAGTCTTCGCTGATCCGCATCAGTTCATTAGGAGACTTGTCGCTGGTTCTTGAGCTTGATCTTCGACTTCGGCGTAGAACCTTTGTTGACGTGAAACTTGTCTTCAGGGATCATAAGTAAACAACTAACTTATCAGCGATCATCATAATGACTGAACAGACTCAGAGCATTTATGATGAACAATTTCGCTGAATGTTTAACTTAAAGAGCGAGAGTTCCTATCAGCGGTACTGTAAGATCTTAGTACTTATCAGCGATAGTGAAACTCTGATACATATTGTTTACTTACAATTTTCACTAAGTATATAAGAGAGGGTCATTATCAAATCACTGAGGGTTTGGATCAACATTTGTTCCTGACAAGCTTTTGCAATTCATGGTCACTGTTTGTTGTTGGTTGAATTTTGCTCCATGTGGGCTCTGTTTGGGACTTTGGGGTGGCTTCAATAGTCCCATGGAGTTTATGTAATTTGGATTTTGTTTGTTAATGATAATTGCTTTTAAAAAAATGGAATAAGAAATGACTGATTTAAGAGAGGAGCAGGTGAGGTCGTCGGAGATGGTGACCGGAGAAGGTGAGGTCGCCGGAGATGGTGACCGGAGATGACTGTCCTACCACCCCCACCGACCACCGTGACCCACAGACCCACAACCAGTGGCGGGCCCAGGATTTTAGGTGAGCGGGTGCACAAACGAAAAGTTTAAGAAATTGTTGTGAATGTGTTTTTTGCCGAATTCTGTATTTGGGGAACTTTTTAAGCTTTTAGTTGATTTCGAGATATTTTCCTGTCTTTTGGTTGATTTCGAGGGGTTTTTTAAGTTTTTTTGTTGATTTCGATTAAATTTTTTGGTTTTTTGTGTCGATTCGAGATATTTTTTGGGGTTTTTTTTATTGATTTCAAGAATTTTTTTAATTTTTTGGTTGATTTCAAGAACAAATTTTGGATGTTTTGCAAATCAAAATTAACTATGCATATACGTAATAACTAAAAATGAAGTAGAAATACAAAGATAAAAATTTAATAATTTTGGAAAAGGTTAATGATAAAATAACATTATATTAATTTAATAGAGTGTTTAATGTCTTATTAAATGTAATTTACGAAGAGGAGTTATTGACTTTCTCTAGTTAATAGACAAAAAATTTAATACACAGTTGTTAAGAGAGGGATTCGAACCACAGACCTCATGAACTACAAGCGCTAACAAAGTCCAAACAAACCATCTCGCTGGAACCTTATTTTGGTTACAAGTTCTGTTTAAAAATACTTAAGAGCACTCTCAACATTAAGCGGGTGCACCTTCAAGCAGTCTACATTTTTTCCTCTTACGGTAATCAAGTGAGCGGGTGCACGGGACCCCCCCCCCCCCCGGGGTGAAGGTAGGTCCGCCCCTGCCCACAACCCTCCTTTCTTTCTCTTCTAGACCCACAACCCTCCTTCCTTTCTCTTCTTGACCATGTTCCCATCGATGTGGAGGAAGCTGATCATATGTGTATATATTACATATACATATATATATATATTCATATATATATATTTATTATTATATTAATATGATATTAATATAAGTTAGAGTAAATTACAGTTTGGTCCCTTAAATTTAAACAAAAGTGTGCAACTCGTCCTTGAAATAGAAAAGGACGAAAATACCCCTTCACTTAACTGAGTTTTATAACGGACTTAACGACGAGGGACCAAATCCGGACCAAATAGCAAACTGTAGTGGCTAAAGTGTAATTTTTAAATTGTAGGGACCAAATGTGTTATAAACACTAAACCACAGGGACCAAAAGTGTAGTTTACTCTTAATATTACTATCATAAACCCACCATTATTATGGTGTCTTTTTTTAAGATCTTGATAATATATAGATTATATATAATATAGAGTAAATTACATGAATGGTCCCTGTGGTTAGGTCCAAATCTGGATTTGATCCCTATTTTGAAAAAAGTACACCAGGCGTCTCTGTGGTTGTCATTTTGTTTCACATCGGGTCCCTGACGCTAACTCCGTTAAAAAAAGTCCGTTAACTCAGGGGTAAAATGGTCATTTTACCCCTGTCTTCACCGGTCACCTTCTCCGGCCACCCCTCCTACTCTTCACTGCTAGATCTCTCAACACCTCCATTTCTATGACCCTCTTTCTCTCTTTAACACACCTACATAAATGTAAATTATTTATTTAAATAACCCTTTTGCAAAACCCTTTTCCAAACAAACTTGATCTATAGTTCTGCACCATTATACGACCTCTTTCCCACAAACACCACCGCCTCTTGCGTCTCCGATGGTGACCCCTTCCCTTTTCCGGTGATGAAATCACAACACAAAGTATCCCTTACCCTATAGCTCCCACGATCGTTGCATCCTCCCACTTGTCGGTTAAATCTTGTTCCTCTCCTAGTCTCAACTCCAAGCGACGGTCCCTACCGGTATCAACTCCGACCACCGCTATCATATCCGATCTACTTCGACGTCCTCCTTCTACTCTGTTTTCTTTTGAAGAACTAAGGCTAACAAGGAGGATTATATCGAGATCTAAAGAAAAATTTCAAGATTGAATTTTAAACCGCCATGGGAGTTCGAATCGTGACCAAGATAACCCCATTTTGAAGATATTGTTCTCTCATAACACAAAATCTGATCTGCTCCTCTAGACTACTTCGTATCTTGTTCTATATATATTTTTTAAATTTATGGTTGATTTAGGGTTTATTTTGGTTTTGATTTAGAGTTTTGATTAAGGATTTCTCTGAGATTTTGATTTTAAGGCTTTATTTAGGCTTTGATTTTAAGGCTTTATTTATGCTTTGATTTTAGGCTTTGTATCACACCTTTTTGAATTAATTTATATAAAATTCGTGTTTATGTCTTATGTTAGTGGTTGTTTGTTAACGCTAATGAACTTATGTCGGAGAAGGTGACCGGAGAAAGTGACCGGTGAAGACAGAGGTAAAATGACCAATTTACCCATGAGTTAACGGATGGAATTTAACAGAGTTAGCGTCAAGGACCCGACGTGAAACAAAATGACAACCACAGCGACGTCTGATGTACTTTTTTCAAAATAGGGACCAAATCCATATTTGGACCTAACCACAGGGACCATTTATGTAATTTACTCTTATATTATATATATATATATATATATATATATATATATATATATATATATATATATGGATAGTTTCATTTGTAAATCAACCTAATTTTATATATCGTGTAAACCATCGATTTTATTGGTTAAGTTAATGAAAATGTTTCACGAAATTATTTAATTTTATTATAGTGTTTCATATAATTCTTTTTTTGATGAAATTGTTTAATATATTTGTATTTTTTTATATAAAAATAAAAAAGTTGCATACGAATGAGAAAATACATGAAATAATTTCATTCTTATATAAAAAAACACAAATATATGAAACAATTTCATCATGAGAAGAATTATATTGATAAATTTCATCAAATTATACAATTTAATGAACCAATTTAATTATTTAACCAATGAAATCGACGGTTTGCAACGTTTTCAAAATTAGGGTGGTTTGCATTTGATCCTATATATATATAGAGAGAGGCGGGTTCAAACGAGGAGCGTACAAATTTAAAAAAACGCGAGGAGCACCACCCATGTACTGAATCACATGTGATTCACTACACAAACCGCGGGACAAACCGCGCGTGTCCGAATTTTGATTTTAGTTGTGAATCACATGTGATCCACTACATGGGCGGAAGCCCCCGATCAGTTGTGAATCACATGTGATTCGGCAGTAGTGAATCACATGTGATTCAGTACATGGACGGTGCTCCTCGCGTTTCTCGTAAATTGTTACGCTCCTCGTTTGAACCTTTCTCTCTCTCTCTCTCTCTATATATATATATATATAGCCATAGGTTCAAATGAGAAATGCTAAGTGTGTGAGAAATAGAGAAGTAATTCTAGCCATTCACACGGTCAAGATCGGATTTGATTGGTCAAAAATTGCGGCTTTGACTAGTCAATAGTTGCGGCTTTAACTAGTCAAAAGTTGCGGCTATTTCAAAAATAGAAAGACAGTTTCGTAACTTTTACAAATACGCGAGACGAGTTCATATGTTAATCTATGTGATTCACAAATGAACTATATATATGTTCATATGCGAACCCGTGTAATTCACATATGAACTCTTTTTAACTGATTCACATATGAACCTTTGTGATTCATATATGAACTAATTAACTATAAATTCTTATGTGAATCAGTTGAAATAATTAACAGATTCACATATGAACTAATTAACTGATTCACATATGAACGTATAGTTTATATATGAATCACAGAGGTTCACATATGAACTCGTCCCATGTATTTTACGAAGCTACCCCTCTATCTTCTGCAGACCACGCGAGGAATTATCCGGTGCTTCACAGTCAAAGCCGCAAATGTTGACCAGATACTCACACACTTAGCATTTCTCATTTGAACCTCTCCCTATATATATATATATATATGTGTGTGTGTGTGTGTGTGTGTGGTTGAGTTCTGGTGAGAATTGCTAAATATGGTGAGAAGCGTGATAAGTGGTTATCAACCGTTGGATGAGAAATAGACGAACATTAGGATGAGATGCACCAAGATAAGATGCATCGAGTCAATTCCCTTTTAAGCCGCAATCCATGGGATGGTGTTTGATTAAAAGTGATCAACGTTTAAAAGGATTTCTCACACTTCTCACCAAAAATGGCACTTCTCACATGATCTCATGCCTATATATATATATATATAGAGAGAGAGAGAGAATAAGGTTTATGTAACACCCGTAATTTCGGATAAGTGCGACTTTGAGTCAGTGTAAAACCGATCTTTAAGAAAAATATGAAAAATAAGATTTTGGGTCAAATCTTAGATTTTATGGTCTTGTTGGATGAGGAATTCAAGTACGAGTCCAACGGTCCTTTCCGGAGCAAAAACGGAGCTAAAACGAGGAAGTTATGGCCAAAACGAGTTTCGGTACACATTGAGCTATAGTGCCCAGCGATTGTGACACTGTCACAATCGCCGTGTCACTATCGCCCAAGTGGTACCGAGAGTTGTGGGAGTTGAGCGATTGTACCCTGGCGATTGTGACATTGTCACAATCGCCGTGTCACTATAGCCGACGGGCTCCAGGGTGTTTTAAACCCCTTTTCTTCTTTCTT
The DNA here is from genome assembly GCA_033807775.1 of Saussurea involucrata. Lineage (NCBI taxonomy): Eukaryota > Viridiplantae > Streptophyta > Magnoliopsida > Asterales > Asteraceae > Saussurea > Saussurea involucrata. The sequence continues at coordinate 61,051,491 of CM066326.1, forward strand.
CTTCCTCATTTCACATATCACTCTCAACTCTCTCATCTCTCTCTCTAAAAATCGGTTCTCTCTCAAGAAACCCTAAAACCTCCCCTCTCCTCTCCATCTTCTTCCCCAAATCATCACCACCACCATGGTTGGAAAACATTAACTTCTTCAAGATATCGTCCTCTTCATCTTCTCCACCAATTTCTAGGGTTTTTACCCAACCCTTTCCACTCCTTTTGAAGATTAGGAGTTGTGGTGCATCTTAGAGGTTGTAGAGACATTTTTGGGTTGGTGGATTCAAGTATGGTTAAGGTAAATCTCCTCTCCTCTTCATTTTGAAGTTAGGGTTTTGGCTAAGTGAATATTGTTGGTATAAATTGTTTGGATGATGATTTCTTATGGTTAGACTTTAGTATTTATGGTTGGAAACTCATAAATCTAGGTTTTGGAAGTTTTGGCTTGAGGATGCAATCTTCATCAAAGGAGCTTACGTTGGAGAAACTCTAGATTTAGCTTAATCTAGCTAAGGTGAGTTCAAGTACTTTGCGAAAACTTTGTACATGCCAAAATGATATTTTTCAACCATATGTGTGTTTTACTTGAAAAATGGTTATGTGGAGTTATTTGACTAGTTTAACTCTTTTGAAAATGTGTATCTTCATAAATGTGTAAAACACCCATATTTGGGGTTTTTGGATTTTTAGATGGGTTTAATCTATAACTTGTATTTAAAGGATTAATTGTTCAAAATGAAGTTATTTGATTGTTTAATCATGGAGTGTAAATGATTTTGACAAAACAATTGGGAAAGTACACTTTAAGTGTTATGTGTTATTTTGGAAGGATATTTGTAAATTCGTTGGAAATGAGGGCTTTCCCGATCCAGTTCGTTATTTTGGGAGTTAATGTTGGTTTTGGTGGTACTTGTTACTTAACCGAAGTTTAAACGGATTTTATGCAAGGATGACCAATATTGTGGGTCTAGCATGTTTAGAGCGTTGTGCTCTGTTTTGACTTTGAAATAGTCTTGGAACATTTGTCCAACTTTGGGTAACTTATGAATGAGTTTTATTAATGAATGATGTATTGAGGAATTTCATGTTTTGAACGCATTTGCGTATATGTTTGGGGTCGTCTAATATGTTAGACCTTGTTAGCTATGGATCCATAGGTATTTGAGTTCCCCTTAGTCTCGCGGGCAATGAGCTCAGTTTACGAGACCTTAATTTCTTTTATAGCACGGAATAGGCATCGTTTGTCGTGATAAGTAAGGCGTGGGCCTATATGGTCGGGCGTCGTCTTATGGACAGTAAGTTGTAATTCCATTCATGTGCTTAGCACGGGATAGGCATCGGGATCCATGATAAGTAAGGCGTGGGCCGTATGTCGGGCGTCGTCTCGTGGACAGGTTTGTTCCATGATAAGTAAGGCGTGGACCTCTGGGTCGGGCGTCGTCTCATGGGCAGTAAGGTGTAATCCCTAATGTGTTGCTGTGGATTTGGAGTGACCCAATGTATAGACCTGGAGTGGTTGAAGTTGGGGGCTCCCTAGTCTCGCGGGCAATAGATCTGGAGTGATTGAGCTTAGTTTACGAGAGTAATCCACGTGGGTGTTTTTTATTACATAGTAAGTGACCCACTTTGGTGTTCTGTCACGTGCGATGTATACGGGTCTCCCCCGTCACCGAAAGGTGTTGTTTTAGGTATTTGTTGCTACTTATGTTTTTGGTGACGTGTTCTATTTATATGGATTGTTTTCCATGGTACGTAAGTTGTGGGTTATATCTCATCCGTGTATGATGTTTTGGGTATTTGTGTTACCTCCACCTTCAACGGATACGGGTCTTCCCCGTTTATGGTATTTGATCTTTATTACCTTTTACGGTCGCGTGAGTATTGCTTCGTATTGTGTTTTAATAAAGAGTTATATTTAACGGATGGTTTCCATGTTTTACGGGTTGAATATGTATCGTCAACCGTATTTGAAGGTTTTGCCTAAACTAAACTTATTCACGTATTTGAGTGAGTTGGGAATGTAATTCATTTTGGAAAACGTATTATACCTTTCGGGAACTTTCCCATGGAAGTGTGTGAGTTGGAAAATGGATGATTTGCAATTAAAGTAAACTCTTTTGAAATCATGACTAAACTATTACTCATTTGATTTATGTTTTTATATAGTCATGATAAAATGCTTGAACTCACTAGGCGTAAGCCTAACCCTTTTTATTTGTCGGCATGTGCAACAGGCTCAGGTTGGGGTAGCTCTTGCTACATTGTGAAGTGGCGAGTGCTAGTAAAGTGCACGAGAGGTGACTTGTTTAGTGAAGTCTTCCACAATAGTTTGGACTAGCAATCATGTGTGGTGTTAAGTAACACCCGATTAAGTTATTTATTTGTAGAATTTATGATGTTTTAATTCCGAGGTATTTTGAGGAATGATTTGTAGAAATGATTTTGTCTACGTTGGGTTATTTTATTAAAATTTTTATTTAGTTGCTCGTTCCAAATTTGAGGGTGTTACAGTTTAGGGAAAACCTCAAAAAGATAGAAAACTAAAGAACACCCTGGTAGCCCTTCTGCTTGACGGTATGCACTTGTGCATACAAGTAATTTATAGCATGCACACGTGCATATGCACAAGTGTATAATGCAATTGTGCATAAAAACCAAAAAACAACATAATTTACCTGTATGCACAGGTGCATACCGTCCAAATGAAAGACCACCACGGTGTTCTTTAGTTTTCCGTTTTTTGAGGTTTTCTCCTGAACCTACCTCTCTCTCTCTCTCTCACTCTCTCTCTCTCTCTCTCTCTATATATATATATATATATATATATATATATATATATATATGTGTGTGTGTGTGTGTGTGTGTGTGTGTGTTTTCGTCCTTGAGGTTTGTTGAAAATTTTCTTTTTCGTCCCTGGGCTTTATGTATTACGCTGGTAGTTATTGTAGTTTGCGATTGATTTCATTTTTCGGCCCTGGGTCTAACTATCGTTAAAATTACCCGTTTAACTCAAATCCATTTTAAATTTTTACTCTCCATCTTAAATCTATTTTAATAAATATAAATATATTATACATTATTATACATATCGATACAGAACCAACGATCTCCTTTCCATTACCGGCGTCTGGTGGCGGAGCCACATTGTAACAAGAGGGGGCATTGTCTCCCCCTCTCTATCACATGTTATCTCATTTATTTATGTTAAAAAAATATTTTTTTATTGTTTGTTGCTTGTAAATGTTTAATTACTTTAGCATTGGCTCCCCCTTGACAATAGGCATGGGAATGGGGCGGGGACCTCAATCCCCATCCTCGTCCTGAATCCCTCATCTTCATCCCCGTCCACATCCCCGTCGAGAAATATGATCACATCCCCATCCCCATCTCCAATGGGGAGCGGGGATCCCTAACGGGGAAATGGAGATTTTTCCCCATTTATATAAACAATTTTAAATTAAATATGTGAGACACCGTACATGCATAAGTTTCATATATTTCCAATAGAGGGAGGATCATGCGAGAATGACATCAATTTAAAAGAATAAAGGAACAATTATGGACCAATCATAATTAAGAAGTTAATAATTAATTTTTTTAATTAAGAAGTCTTTATAAAAGGGTATTTACGTCTTCTTCATTCCTGATTATTTTAGGATAGTTTTCTTCATCCCTAAAATTAAGGGATTTCACAATATCATCCCAATCCAAATTGAAATGAATCGTCTCCAAATATGCAACCATTTCCCGAATTTGGTGCAAATCGCTATGAGAGTATTAAACACAGGTTAAAAATCGGAGATATATTTGAAGAAAAACATTTCATTGTTCTACCGTCCGACGATGGAGGTTGTGATTGAACCGATGGTATCCATTGGTAGCGCACAATCCCTCTCTAAGCTAGATTTCGTCCCCTCAAATGATGTTAACATCAAAGATAATTTTGTCTAGATTGGTAAGTATTAGTATCAAATGTTTTGTTTTTATTTGTATATTCCAGTGAAAATAGTTTGTTCAAGATTGATAATATGCTCCAGATTGGTAAGCATCATTAGAGTTTCAGGGTTTTGTCAATTACAAAATAACAACAGGTGATTTTTTTTAATCTTAGTCACACCTCTGTTTTCGAATAATATGCATAATATCTGGTCTTGATTGAAGTTTTGATCATATTTCATATCTTCCAGATTTTGAAATGGTGGTTCATATAGTATTAATAAGATCATACGTGATTATGTTTGGTACATTCATGTTCAGTAATCATTTTAGTTCAAATCATCAGATTTTCTGAGTGGGTTCAGCTCCATAGTTGTTGCTTCAATCGTAGTAGGGATGTTTGGATTGGAGGCTGCTTGGATTAAGCATTGCATGTGCTGTTTGGATCAAGGGCAGGTTGGATTAAGCACTGTGGGTGCTTTTGGAGTAGCGGCTGTTTGGATTAAGCTCTGGCGCGAACGAAAGTGTAAAATTGATTGGGTCTTACGGCTGGCTGCACTGACGACTTCGTAGGTTGCTGTGGATTTTGATCGAGACTGCAGGTGGTCTCGGCACATCAGCTCGGTTCCGTTCGGGTCTGAAGTACCGCAACGACTATGCTTACTTTCTGTTCTGTTTCGACGCTGCTGGAAATTGCATCTGTAGCTTTGTTTTGTTTATGTAATTGTTCATGTGGTCTGTGATTGTTGTTGTGATTGGTTTACTTCTTGCAAACGTGAATATCTTATTCACTGGTTCCCGTGATTTATTATTTGTGGACTTCTTCAAATGCATAACTATGTTAACATTACATCATATAAATAAATCATATGTGATGTTAATATAGTCCAATTCAATATAATCATATGTGATGTTAATATAGTTCAATATCTATAACAAAATCATATGTGTTTTTACTATAATCTAATTGGACAGGTGTTCTTATTTTTGGTTCATCACATCAGTTGTGATTAAAATGTGAAAGAATGTGACATAATCTATAGTTATAATACCCATTACATGATCATTTGTGATTTCATGCCTAAATCATATGTCATTACAACACTTAGTAAATAGACATAATGTTATATTATATAATCCATGACAACACCATATGTAATTATACTATATTGGAATTGGACATAATGTAATTATTACTCTGCATGAAGTAAAACACCTGTGATTATAATGTAAATGAATTAAGCAGAATGCTTAACTACAATACCCATCATATGATCATTGGTGATTTTACAAAACCTATCATAGGTGATCATAGGTGATTTTACTACAATACCCATCATATGATCATAGGTGATTTTATAAAACCTGTGATTATAATCTAAATGAATTAAGCCGAATGCTTAACTACAATACCCATCATATGATCATAGGTGATTTTACAAAACCTATCATAGGTGATCATAGGTGATTTTACTACAATACCCATCATATGATCATAGGAAATTATATATAACATGTGATTATAATCTAAATGAATTAACCAGAATGCTTAACTACAACACCCATCGTATGATCATAGGTGATTTTACAAAACCTATCATAGGTGGTCATAGGTGATTTTACTCTTCATAAGGGTTTGCACAATTTTCAACCCAATGTAGTCGCTTCTCCAGATTGATACAATTTCAATCTTGTTCTCCAGGATTTCAACTCTATGAAGGTGGTGATCGAGAGACAAAATCACAGTGATTAACATACCCAACACAAAGCTCAACATATTCAAAATCAACAGTGATTAACATATCCAACACAAAACTCAACATATTAAACATATTCAAAATCAACAGTGATTCACATATCCAACACAAAACTCAATATATTAAACATATTTAAAATCAACAGTGATTCACATATCCAACACAAAACTTATCATATTCATAAATCAACAGTGATTTATACCACTTTTTGGGCAATGTACAAATTAAGAGGATAAGTAAACCCTATTTTGAGATCAATTATTGACTTCATTGTGATTATAGTATGAATAAATTGGACAGGATGTTGAAATCTAATATGCATCACATAATCATAGCAATATTTGTCAAAAAAAAAATCATCCATTCATTTTAAACAAACCACATCATTAACCCATAACATAGTAAATAAGCTATTATTTACTAGCATTATAATGCTAAGTCTTCCTAAGACGAAAATAATATCCCAAACGTAAATTGTTCAAGAACTTTTTCAATGATGATCTAATGAAGACGTGCACTCTTGGTTTTCGATGCATATTGTACTCTTTCTTCTGAACCCCATTTATGTTGCATTGTTGTTGCGCAATTGACGTTGATCTTACAACATTAAACAGGGGGTTTGATGTTGTCCTCAAACGTATTCTAGTTGATTGCTTGACAAGTTATTTATTCGTTGTCACTTTGTTCGTCTGTTTCTCCTTTCACCCTTTGTTTCGTGCTTTGCTTGATTTACCACTATCAACGACTTACTTCTTTTTACCTTTTGTTTTCCAATGCTATCGTGATTGGTGCAAGCTCCTTTTGGTATCTTTGATGACTTATCCTTTTCTCGTGTTGGTTTTCGCTTATTAGTTGAATAGTTGAAGGTCCTGCTCATATTTGATGAATTAGTGTTTATACATAGTTTACATGAATCACAAATGATTGATTGCTTAAAACCATAATATAGTCAAATAATGAACATATGAATACTAATGCAAATAACCCCAACAACAATCACATTGTGTATCAAATCCATTTGTATATCACAAATGTTGTAAATCATGCATGGTTTTAAATACTATGAATAGGAACCCCATGAACTCCAATTTCATTTTGTGAACACCATATGCATATTTTAACAGTCGTGAATCACAAATGATATAAATAATATGAACATGCCATCTTTGTGGTATCAAATAAGAACACCGTTCAACTCACTCCCAAACCACAAAATAGGTTTATGATACCAATATCAGATGTGATTAGTTTCACTAATCATACAGTAAGGTATGATTAGTAACATTTTGTTATTCAAGGACCACATAAACGCCAACAACATGAATCCAAACCCTAATCAAATTGTTAATCAAATCACACATGAACCCATATTACATTCTGATCACACCATATGCATATTATAACAAATTTTAATCACAGATGATTAGAAAATATATGATCATGCCACTTATGTTATATCAAATAATGACTTCATTAAACACATTCATAAACCCCAAAACATACATTTTTATTTCACCAACATCACCATTGATTAGTTCCCCATAATCATACAATAAGGAATGATCAGGAGTATTGTGAATCAAAGATGATTAGAGATATATGAACATGCTAGTTATGTTTGTACAATTTATTATAGCATCAAACACAATCGTGAACCAAACATACATCAGTGATATTTTTATAACTTTTGATAAGGTTCAATCGTTGTTTTCACTGAACTCAAAATCATCAATGTCAAGTGGTTTTAAATGGTGTTTCATAGTCCTTCAATGAAAATCAGAACACCATTGTTACCAGAAACCCTAGGGTTTATGTTCAATAAACCAAAATCGAGCAAAGGTTTGGAAGATAGAGTAGTAAATCATACCTGTTGCATCCATTGTTGAGATTCCAAACATTGTTCTTGTGTAATCTAACTGTGAATGATGCAAATGTTTAGACTTATAGCTTCCATAGTTCCATGGAGTCGAATAGGAGAAGATGGCCTTTGATAAACTTGAAGCAAATCTTCAATTCATAGCAGGTAACAATCGATATTTTTTTTGGAAGTGATTTAGTCAACAATTAGGGATATGTTTATCCCTGTTTTTTCACCTGCTGATTGAAAGTTTTTTGTTTGTTCCCAGTATACCCCTAAAATCTTTTGCCCATGGTGGAAAATTGGGTTTCATCTCAATAAATTACAGATTTTGTCATTAGTGATTATAGCCCTTGATTTGATCCATGGAGTGGTTGAGATCTATCCCTTTATTCTCTTAAATAGGTATCATTCTCGTTTTCTCTTAAATTTCGTATATTTCCAATAAACCTAAAATCCTAAGGAATTTAACTTCATACAAAAATTTTACAAGATCATAAAGCAAAGCGTTTTCCTTCCTCTTCCTATCGGAAAACAAGAACCCGCCAGCTAACTTCTCTCTAGTGGGCTTCACTTGTACGCTATCCTTCCTGACCTTACCTCGACACTACTCTCCTCGACTCTACTCTCCAAGCTTACTGCTCAACGCTCGCCTGACATATCGGTCTAAAGTTTCTTTGATCACTTAACAATTTTTAACCAAAAACAAAAATAAAATCAATCTAATCTAAAAAAACTTAGCGTCAAACGTACCAAAACATATCGAGTAATATATAAACCATGTCGAGTAATATCCAAAACCATATCGTGTAATTGTATTTAGATTTGACATAACATCTAAAAAAATATCAAAAAACATTAATTAATATATAAATGGGGATGGGGATGGGGATGGGGCGGGGCGGGGAGTGCGATACCCGTCCCTGTCCCCATCCCCGGCTGAGCGGGGAATCCCCATCCCGATCGAGGCGGTGGACCGGGTTCCCCGACAGGTCGGGGCCAATTCCCATGCATACTTGACAATTAGCTCTATATTTATTTTTAACCCAAATATGTTTTTCTAAGTTAAATTATAAAGGTTGTTAATTTGTAAAATGGATTAATCTTCATTTGTTCTTGAAATCCAACAAAATTTATATTTATTTATACTGATGCTCCCCCTAACTATAAATATTGGCTCCGCCCTTGCCGGCGTCCCCTTCCCATCATCGGCGATCTCCATCACTGACCACTTCATCATTTTTCTCCTCCTACATCACATCTCCCCCTGCTCATCTTCAAGAAATCACATGCTCTTTTTGATCGGGAGTGAGGAATTAGTTACTACTGCCCATCTCCATTTGCGACCTCCATCAACGGCCAACGACCAACGCCATCCATCTCCTATACTGGACTCTGGACACCGTCGACCTCCTCCCTTTATCTCCTCTCATCCAATCGACAACACCCACCAATCCCTTCCTTGGATGCACGGTTGATTCCAGAGGTCTAGGTTTTTTTGTTTAGATCTTTGTGGTGCAGCCGTGTACGGAGGGAATCCATAAAACGTGTTCTACATCGTTATGGGTTGCATAAAAGTGAAAGGATATGTGATTTAATTTTTTTAATTTATTCACATAAATGGTTCTTAACCATTTGGATCTGTGTCCCAAAATTAGTCTTCCCAAACTCGCTCTACCCGGGCTAAACCTTCTTAGAGATCGCACCGTTAGAACCTGATATACATGTCGACACCAAACAAGTGTTAGACCAAAAGTCCTAGTGAGTTTGAACAATTAATGATGAGTAATTAACAATGTGAAATAACCATTTATACCATCGTGTACATCAACATTTGGAGTCAACGGGGGAGACCCATAGCACCAATCAAGTTTCACTCAAAGAACCGATATACCTTAGTGTCAACTACCATGCGACACCACAAGGCCTGACACTTTCGATGACGACAACCATGGCATTGCCCCGAATGGCGGAGATCTAGGCATATACCCACACGGTGGCACCAAAGACTATATCCTCCTAGTGCCTACTTGATGGTTCATCCAAATTCCAAATAAGCCATAGAGCACTTTACTCCAAGTGAGGTGTATAAAATACCAATATAGGCGACGTGTGGCTTAACTCACCACATATATCATGAAAGAAATTTTTTATAATAGCTCAAGAGTTCTCAGAGGTCTAATATGCATATTTTCTTACATAAGAGAATTTCAAGCTATAAAGCTTCACAATAGGTATATGAGAACCAATACCATGAACCATAGTAATAAAATCAAGATGTTTCGTGAGACCAATGGGCTGTTTTTTTTAAACCTCTTAACACCTCTGAAGTGTGAATCGGTCAGATGTATTTACGTTCAGACCGCTTGTTTTTTTCGATTTCAGAGGCTTTTAAGTATGAAATATGTCTTGAATTAGAAGACGTAGCCTAATGTATTATAACCTCTTTGTAACACCCTCAAAATTGAAAAGAGCAACCAACTAAAAATTTCAATAATACAACTGAAAAGAATAGAATTTCTCCCTATAAACCAATACTATAAATATCTCAAATTAAGTTCTATAATAAACCTCGAATAACTCATTACCCAAGTCTTATTACAAAGACTAAATCCATATCGGGTGTTACTTAACCCAAGTACAAGTTGTTAATCCCAAAATAGATGCGGAAGACTTCACTAAGCAAATCACTCCTCGAGCACCTTACTAGCACTCATCTCTTCACAGTGTGACTAGAATTATTCCCAACCTGTTGCACATGCCGACAAATAAAAAGGTTAGGCTAACGCCTAGTGAGTTCAAGAGTTTTATCATGATTTCGTAAATCAATAAACGAGGAGGATGTAGCTTGAAAACACAATTTCCCAAAAGAATTTTATAACAGTTATGTAAACAACTCATTTTCCCAACACACACAAATCTTGAGCCGAAAGCTTTCATATTAAACATTTTCCAAAATAAACTTAATCCACAACTCACTCAAAATTGTGCTTTGACGTTAAATATCCCAAGTAATATAAACGTGGATAAAACTCCAATATTTAAAACATCCAATAAGCGCCAATAAACCATGGAAAACAATCCATACAAATAAAATACGTCACCGAAAATATGGATAAAAGTAGATACCCAAAAACAACATCTTTCGGTGACGGGGGAGACCCGGTTCCATCGAACGTGACGGACACACAAAGTTAGGTCACGTATGATGTTATTGGATTACACCTCAAGTCCCGGTTTTAGTTCCCATGCCATAAAGACATCACAACCTCAAACCATATACATGCCTTTATTGCCTACTCTGTCGAGTTACACCTCAAGGACTTATGGGACCATATTGCCTATCCAATCTAGACGAGTTACACCTCAAGGACTCCAATGTCCCCCATTGCCTACTCGCTAGTGGCCCCAAAACGGCCTACCGCATATAACCATGCGTTCCAATAGTCCACTCCTCGTGCACAAAGAGATAAACACCAAAATAATTCATAATCCCGAGGTACAACCCATAACGGTTCCTCTCCACAAAAGGAACGAGACATCAATAACGCTAGTTCGGCATAAGCCCCAAAGTGAGAATATCAAGACTCATCACTATTAAGTATGACTGACTTACATGCATATGGATCCAATGCATTACAGTTACATGACTCAAAAACGAATGAACTAATGCATTCAAAATATGTAACTTCCAAATAAGATGCAAATAAATGCGTAACACAACCAAAGCTCCATCTCGAGCTATTAAAACTGGGCAAAAGGCCCGAGACTCATTTGGGTATGGTTTAAGCCCAAAAGGCAAAGCAAACGTTTGGCTAACTCTACGAGCCCATACGGTTATATAAACCAAAACATATCTTTACTCAAATCTTTAACTCATAAAACACAATTGGCCCTCGGCCCAAATCTAAAAGATTACAATTCACAAATGTCCATAAAGTCGAGATTGACCAACTCTAACAATTCACACATTTGTATTTTCCAAAACGTACCGTATCATATTTTGTGCATAATCAAGACAACACTAAAAACATGTTTTTACCCAACAACCTCCATTTGTGAAAATAAGTTAAACAAACACTTTCAATCATGATTTACTTAACAAAGTGTCCAAAATCCCAAAAGTGGGTGTTTTATAAGATTTTATAAAGTTAAACACTTTCATAATCAACCCCCACCAAATAACTCCACAAAGGATAGTTTTCATGTAAACACATAATCACTTTAAAAAATGACATTTTGGCATGTACAACATTTTCACAAATCAACTTGAACTCACCTTGCTAGATTTAGGCTAAATCTAGATTTCCCCCAACTTGAGCTCCTTTAGAGAAACTCGGATCTTCAAGCCAAAACTTCCAAAACCTAGATCCACAAGTTTCCAACCATAAATAATCATCCCCAAACACTTATATATGTTCCCCCAACATAAAATATCCAAAACCACCAAATACCAAAACCGTAACTTTTTAGATGGAGAAAAATGAGAAGCTTACCTCAACCACCACCAAATACTCTTGGATCATCCAATATACTTCAAAACTCTTTCTAGATCCTTGAAGAGCTCCCAAAAACGAAACCATAGCAACTTGAATCACTCAAATCGGAGTTGGGATGCAAAGGTTATGAAGGAATGAAGATTGAGGGCTTGAAATTGCGTCTTAATACACCAGACCCACTCCCGAGGCCTACCTCGCGGCCTCAAGTCGCAAGGTAGGTCGCTCGCCTCCCACTCCAGAGGCTTACGCGGCTTGGGCCGCGGCCTAAAGTCGTGCACCAGCCCGCACGACCCCTTTTTGGTCGGATACTGATTTGGCCATAACTTCTTCGTTTTAGCTCCGTTTTCGCTCTGGAAAGAACCGTTTGACTCGTATTCGAATTCCCCATACACCAAGACCATAAAATATAGGATTTAATCCAAAATCCTATTTTTCATATTTTTCTTAAAAGATCAGTTCCACATTGATTTGACATTGTACTTATCCGAAAATTACGGGTGTTACAATCTTAAAGCACCACCTCTTATTAAAGCAGAAGTGAAATAAGACTTCAGACCTCTTAAAAAACAAACACCACCCCCAACACTCCAAGTTAGGTCAAAACCCTAAAATATGGGTCATTCCACAAAGGTGATTAAAATGCCAATATAGCTTGCAACCAACATAGTTTTGCCCTTCGAAGCATCAAGATACACTTAATACCAAGCCTCCACATATTTTTATGAGGGTGTAATAAGGGAGATATGCACATAAAAGAGTGGGATGATAATAAAACACAAATAAGGACATGTATCTACTTTTACAAAGGTTTAGAAAACTCACAATCTAGGTTTTTAGTAGAAAACCTAGAAACTTAGAAAACCCTAGAAAATGGAGGAGTAAGATGAAGAACTTGATCTTGACTTGAGATTCCTTAGTATATGCTCCAAAAGGTAGACTTTAAGCTAAATCAATGATCCAATTAACCCTACGTGGGAATTCAATGAGGAAGGAAGTTTTGGGGCTAAAGAATCGCACTAAATGCTCTCAAGTTCGCACAAAACGGTTTTGGGAGCAAATTGTGTAACACCCTCAAAATTGGAAAGAATAACTAAATAAAAACTTCGGTAAAATAATCAAATAAGGATGAAATCCCCTTCTACAAACCATCCTTGGAAATACCTCAATAAAAAGAACATAATAACTTCAACATTCAATATCCTAAGTCATACGCCAAGACTACAGAAGGTTGGGTGTTACTCAACCCAATACAAAGTTGTTATTCCCAAAATGCGGAAGACTTCACCAAGCCACTTACTTCTTGAGCGCACAACTAGCTCTCTACTCTTCACGATGTCACTAGAACTATATCCCAACCAGAACCTGTTACACATGCCGACAAATAAAAGGTTAGGCTAATGCCTAGTGAGTTCAAGAGTTTTTATCATGGTTATATAATTCGTAAGACGAGAAAGGTGCAATTTAAATCATGAGTTACAAAAATGATTTACTTTACATGCAAACCACCCATTTTCCCACGAACACAAATTCCGTGACGAATGCTCCCATATAAAACGATTCTCAAAAGTGGACTCAACCCAAAACTCACTTGAAAGGTGAAATAGTATTTGATTTCCAAAATTATAAAAACATGAATAAATCTCTATTATTTAAAGCATCCCAAACACGGATGAGGCATAAATCACAACCCATAAAATATGGAAAGCAATGCATATAAATAAAATACGTCACCAAAAACATGGATAAAATAATTACCCAAACAACACCTCTCGGTGACGGGGAGACCCGATTCCATGGTATGTGGCGGGACACAAAGTTAAGCCGCATAACCATGTTATTGAACTACACCTCAGATCGTGACTCTATTGTCTGCTTTAATAAGCTCCAACTCGAGTAAGACTTTATTGCCTGCTATAAATATAGCTACACCTCTAGTCCCACACCCAGCAACGGGTGGCACCACCGTATCCCCTATTGTCTGTTGTGCCCAACTACACCTCAAGGATACACGACCTTATTGCATGTTCATTCTCTGGTAAGTTACACCTCAAGGTTTCCATTGGACCCATATTGCCTACTTACCAGCATTCAAGAATTGGAGTCTCGACTCCTTACTTGATAACCCAAGATGTTCAACCCTTGTGCACAAGTATTAGAACATCAAACCACAAACCCAAAATTTCGGAGTACAACCCAAATACGGTTCCTCTCCACAACACCGAACACAAAATGCCAAAATGGCATACTTCCCAAAGTGAGAATACCAAGACTCTCCATTATATAAATATGACCGACTCATATGCCTATGGATCCAATGCATTACGGTCTAAAAGTACATGACTCCATTTGAACGACACACGCACTCAAAACATGTACTCTTCAAATCAAATGCAATAAATGCAACTGACGACCAACGCTCCACATTCAATTGTTAAAATCCGGACAAATGTCCTCAAGACTCAATGAAGTCATAAACCGAGCCATAAGCTCAACCAAAACCAATAACCGCTCATAAAAACCAAACGATGCATTAAAACGTATGTATCCCACGTTTATGCGAAATATGCTCTATAGACTCGAATTACTCAACACACTCTTAAATTAAGACACGTCATTTCCAAAGTACACATCAAAGAGCATTTATACCAAATGATTTACAATCGTAAGATAAATCACTTAAAATAACAATACTTAAGATTCGTCCATCAAAATACACAAAATACATCTTTTCTCAAACCAAAAGGTTTACAACTTCTAAAATGTTCACAAGGCCGAGAATGACCAAAATCCAATAACCCACATGTTCGTACTTTCAAAACGTACCACAACATAAATTATGCATGTTTCCAACAAAACACTAAAAGTGATTTTTTACCAAATAATCTCCAATTAGGCAGTAATTATCAAAACACTTCCATTTATACTCATTCTATCAAATTACCCAAAAATCCCAAAAATGGGTGTTTTTTTTTAAGATTTATAAAGACAAACACTTCAAATAATCAAGCCCACCAAATAAACCAATAATTGATAATTTCATGTAAACCACATAAACATTTTAAAATGAACATTTTTGGCATGTACAACGTTTTCATAAATCAATTTGAACTCACCTTGCTAGATTTAGGTTAAATCTGGATTTTTCCCCAATTTGAGCTCCTTTGAAGAAACTTGAATCTTCAAGTCCAATCTTCCAAAAACTAAATCCACAAGTTTCCAACCATAAATATTCATCCCCAAACACTTAGAATCGTTCACCCAAACGTATTACATCAAAATCTTCATTTTGACCCAAAACCCCAATTTGACCTAACTTTTCTCAAAATCATCCAAATCGAAATTGGAGAAATAAAACACTAGGAAGTTAACAATGGATCAACATTTACAACTCATAAAAAAGTTTAGAAACTAGAAGGATGAACTCATCACTTAGGTTTTGGTGAAAACCTAGAAAGCCCTAAATTTCTTGAAGATGGAGGTGATGATGATGAGCTCTTGATCTTTGTTTCCACTCCACCACCAAATACTCTTGAATCATCCCAAAACTAACACTTTATCCTCAAAAAGCTCTCAAAAAAGAAATCATAGAAACTTGAATCAACAAAATCGGAGTTGAAATGAAGTTTGGGGCTGAAAATCGCGTTTTTATGCAGGTTCAGCGCTCGGCGCGATTTCCCGCGTGGCTACACCTGCGCCAAGACCCGTGCGCGACTCTGGTCGCCCGGTTTTTTCCTGAACACTGTTTTGACTATAACTTCTTCGTTTTAACTCCGATTTCGCTCCGGAAAGAACCGTTGGAATCGTATCTGAATTCTCCATCCAACAAGACCATAAAATCTAGGATTTAATCGAAAATCCTATTTTTCATATTTATCTTAAAAGATCGATACCTTCCAAAAATCGGGGTGTTACAAATTGAGCTGAAAGAAACGGACAACTGGTTTTATACCCAAACAGGCACGCAGGCAATTGTTCCTGGTGATTGTGCTCAGTGGCACTCTCGTCGAGTCCTCCCCACTCTCGGTACTAATCCAGCAATAGGACTCGCGATGATGCCATTTGGCAAGATCGCTGTCATTATCGCACATATTGTACCTTGGCTAAACCTTCTCCAGCGATAGTGATGGCGATGATTCCCTGTTGTCACTATCGTTGTCACTCTCGCCGAGAGTATACCGAGACCTTTAAACCGCTCCGATTGGTGCTTTGTTCAACCCTTAAGACACTCTTAATATCTACCAACATATGGGTCAAGAAATTTAGCAACATTATCTTATCGAATGTACACTAGACTAAAAGAAACGAATATCTTACTTATATAAAATCTCAGGTGTTACATTTAAGACATAAATATGAGAGTTTACACCAAAACCCTCAATGACCTCCCGATATGCTAGTATGCACATTTTACCAAATAAGAATAGCATAATCAAAATGAAGCATGAAATGAGGATGGATAAACATATATAGACATGTACCTAGTTTTTAAAAGCAATTTAAAACTAACCATTTAGGTTTTAGGAAGAAAACCTAGAAACTTGCAAACCCTAGAAAACTTTATGGAGATGAGATTAGTGGCCTGATCTTGACTTGAAGCTCCACACTTAATGATCCACAAGGTAGTTGTGATGCTCAATAAATGATCTACCAAAGCCTAGTGTGCAATAAATGAAGATAAGGGTTTCAAGACATCAAAATTGCCCAAGATGCTTCCAAAAACGTGCCCAAGACTAATTTAGGAGAGAAAGTAGGGCTAAAATCGGCCAAAGTGGGTTTTATACCAACAGAGCACGTCGACAACTATTCCTAGTGACTTTTCCAGTGGCATTGTCGCCCAGACTGCCCCCTCTACGTTCCTTTCCAGCGACAATGACAGGCTACTATGTCCTCTATCATAGTCGCTGCTACTGCCCCCCGTTCTGTTCCTTTTCAGCGACAATGATAAGATACATTGCCACCTATCATAGTCGCGTGTAATGTCGCCCAGACTGTCCCGGCTACTGAAATACGATTTTTATTTAGCCGATTCGCCAAGCTTAGATGGTCGATAACTCAATACTAAACCTTAAAACTATAAACATAAAATACCAACATAAAACATAAGTGATCGAAGATGAATACCCATACTTGGATTTTACGAGTGTTACAATCCTCCCACCTAGAAAAGAATTTTGTCCTCGCAATCTCGTCCTTTCCAAACAAGTGAGGATATCGCCTCTCTATGTGCTTCTCGGCTTCCCAA
This sequence comes from Saussurea involucrata, assembly GCA_033807775.1. Classification (NCBI taxonomy): domain Eukaryota; kingdom Viridiplantae; phylum Streptophyta; class Magnoliopsida; order Asterales; family Asteraceae; genus Saussurea; species Saussurea involucrata. Next base: position 61,068,776 of record CM066326.1, read on the forward strand.
GTCACATTAGCACCCCGATGGTGCTTCCACTGAACCTTGACCATTGTCACCTCCTTATGGCGGAGTTTCTTTGTGTCCTTCTCCAAAATGGCTTCCGATTCCTCTACACAACGATTGTTGTTATGTACACGAATTTCCGACAAGGGGATGACACTATCTTCTTCGGCCAAACACTTCTGTAGGTAGCAAACGTGGAAGGTATGATGGATTCCATCCATTTTCGGTGGTAAATCCAGTTTGTATGCTTGGAGTCCCACCCGCTCCAAGATGGTGAAGAGTCTAAGGAAACGAGGACTAAACTTCCCATGCATTCCGAATCGGATAATGCCCTTCAACGAAGACACATTTTCAAGTTTAAAACAATAACTAAGGGTAAGAAAATTGGAACAACCCTCAAGTTATTGTGCATGATACCTTTAAAATCAACACAAACGGGTTTAAAAGTATAGTCAAAACAAGAAATAAACTCAAGAAATGTGAAAAAATGGTGATAAAGAAGCATAAATTTATACAGTTTCTCATTGGGTATATCATCAAGAGACCATAAAAATATCAAGTGGGAGAAGTCAAGATCTTTGAAATTGAAGACCTTGCAAAATAATAAAAAAATGTTGAAGAACCTGCAAAACGCAAACATCGGTCATAAAATTCTTGCCCTAGAGTCCACATCCATAGAATGCCATAGAAATTCAATGCAAAAATCAAAAACCAATACTAAGATAAAAAAATAGATCTACCAGGAGATGATCGGATAAAGAGGATAACCACAAGATAATTATGAATCGTTATTGGGGAGGGGATTGTGAACAGTCGTCTTGGAAGGGGGAGAAGGAGGTTGAAAGTGAATGATGGTGGAGAGCGTGAATTGAATATGTGTGGGAATATAAACTTGGTATTGGTTAGTTGTAATTTAGGCTACTGAAGTTGTAATTAAGAGATTCTAAAAATTATGCATTATAAAACGATACTCTATGTTTAAAAGGTTGTCTTTTTAACTTTTATAAAATATGTTTTATAAAATAATGTATATATGTATATATATATATATATGTATATATATAAATATATAGAGGCGGGTTCAAACGAGGAGCGTATAAATTTAACAAAACGCGAGGAGCACCACTCATGTACTGAATCACATGTGATTCACTACACAAACCGCGGGACAAACCGCGCGCTTTTGCAAACCGCGGGACAAACCGCGGGTGTCCGAATTTTGATTTTAGTTGTGAATCACATGTGATCCACTACATGGACGGAAGCCCCCCGATCAGTTGTGAATCACATGTGATTCGGCAGTAGTGAATCACATGTGATTCACTACATGGGCGGTGCTCCTCGCGTTTCTCGTAAATTGTTACGTTCCTCGTTTGAACATTTCTCTCTCTCTCTCTCTCTCTCTCTCTCTCTCTATATATATATATATATATATATATATATATATATATATATATATATATATGTGTGTGTGTGTGTGTGTGTCTTTGTAGCAAATCATGTATAAGTCGTCTAAAGTTAGAAATTAAGGCTACGATTGGCAATCTAACCCTCTTAATCTAACTGCAAGTGTACGGATCGAATCAAGTAATATGTACTTGGAAGTACGAGTATCGAACCAAGGGAATTAGAAACTGAATATCACAATGACTATAATCACTATTAACTGGACGATCCGATTGGTGAATTGTTGATAAACGATTAATAACTAAATTAAATAAATAAACTTTAGAGTAAAAGCAAAGAACAATTTGGATTTTCGGGAGAAAAGTAGTTGAGAATTGGAATCCCAATGGTTTCACAAAGAACACTCCACTTATGATAATTATTAGACTAATCCAAACAAGTGAATACACAATCACGTAAATAATTGTTATTCTCTCTCGAGCAACAACAAAGTTATTTCTAGAAAACGCAGATTTTATCTCTCGATCTCAACCTAGGAGTTCAGAAATTCGTTACGAACAAGATTGTAAAACAAGTACTAAGGTTTACTTGGTATATCTCTATCCAATTTCTCACCATAGGCATACAAATTCAAGCCAAGTATGGAATCGTTCTCTCGAATCGGATTCCTAACAATTAAATCAATTTGCACGGTGATCAAACTCACAAAAGCGTTAACACCAAATTTATATGCTTCATTGATTAGAAAAACTGATAAGAATCACAAGGTTTCGTGTTCATATGCTTACAAACCAAAGTTCATCCAACCCCCAACAATCTAAAGATTAGTTCATGTTGGGGGTGTTAAAACACAAATCAAAAAAGAAGAAAAGTAGAGTAGACATGGTCTTTTGAACAAGAAATCAATGTATATTAACAAGAAAAGTATAGCAATATAACATGTTAATTAATACAACCAATGTTATAAAGAAAAATTAAATAATATAACATGTTAATTAAAAGAATTTAGAATTTATTATTATATATACAATAAGATTTGAATTTGTTAAAACATGTTTTGGAAAAAATATATATTAACTTATGATTTTAAATAACCGATACGTACAAAATGAAAAAATAATCAAATAATAATTTAAAAAAAATAGTAATTGATAATTAAAATATATTGATTACTATTAAAAATAAATTATATGATGAACAATAACTCTAAATAATAAAAAATTAATATCAATGTATAATTAAAATTTAATTTAATAATTTTTAGTTAATATTTAATAATTAATAATAATTAAGTTTAAAAAATTAATATTTATTTACAAAAATAGTTAATAAATAATAATTAATATTAGTAAGGACAATATTGAAATATTCACACAAAAAAACTACAGAAAAGTTATTCCAAGTAGCATTTCAAAAAATTAGTTTATGGTTATCCAAACATGTACCCAGAAAAAAAGCTAGCTTATAAGAGCATCTCCAACAGGTTTTCTATATTTTTTCTAAAATAGAGAATCAAATGTTAAAATTTCTAAAAAGAGTTACATTCATCTCCAACAGCTTTGCTATTTTAGAGATTTTAACACAAATTATATTAATATAATATTTTTTAATTTATATTCCCAATACACTTTAAAAGAAAAACTTAATATAAAATAATAAAAGATTTATGTTATTTGTGGGTTGAATAAAATAATTATTTCTCTCTGTTGTATAGAGAATTATAAAGAGTTCTCTATATTTAGATATTTTTCCATGATTCTATATTTTAACAAAAAAGATAGCAATACTATTGGAGAAGAATAACAAAAAAACCATTTGTTTCTATTTTAACAATGCCTTTTTTTTTCCAAAGAATGGGTAAGTGTTTGTTTTCACATATATTGTTTATTTGTGAAACAATAAGTACTCAAAATGATTTTAATAATTTTAACATGCAAACCATTTTTATATAATTCGTAAGGTCATCCGCAGCGCCCTTCGGGCTCGAGCTCGGGCTCGGGCGGGCCCGGGCGGGCAGCGGTGGGGGGCATGCGGGCAGCGGTGGGGGGCATCCGGGCTTCATGCTCGGGCTCGGCGTGCGGGCTTTCAAACCCGAGAAATCCGAAAGAATTTGTTTGTTTTTTATTTTATTTTTTTAAAATTTTGAAAATAAATAAATCCAACGGCACTCCAACGGTAATTTTATTTTTTTTTAATTTTTTTTTTCCAATTTAATCACATTATATATATTAATCCAAACTTCTTATTTTTTACACCAAAATCTCTCAAACTCTCTCATTCTCTTTCATTCTCTATATTTTAAACAATATGGATTCGCCACAACCCGGTTCACCGACCGCATCATCATCATCCGTAGACACCGACGAGTTGTTGAATCTACAAAGAGAAGTTTTTCGACATACTGCACAATGGATTTATGGTAGCACCGCCTCGTCGTCAACAAGAGAGAGGGCCGCGAACATAGAAAGAGGTCGAGTAGCTGCAAACGAGCGGCTTATGCGGGACTACTTTGGCAACAACCCGGTTTATACACCGGATATGTTTAGGCGGCGGTTCATGATGAGCATGCAACTATTCGAACGAATAGTTGAAGATTTAGCAGGAGAGTATCCGTATTTTACACTTCGGGTGGACGGCAGACGCAAACAAGGTTTTTCTCCTATACAAAAGTCCAAAACCGGGTCACTCATAATAACCTTCGGTCGGATTTGGTCGAACATATTTGGCGTATCCAAGTTCCCAACAATGACGACGAGTAGATTTTTAAATTTATTTTGTAATTTTTAAATTTATTTTGTAATTTTTATTTTTAATGAATGATATGAATTTTTATTTTTATTATTTATCTTATTTTTATTTATTAAAAAATATATAAATATTTTTATTTTGTTAAATAATTAAATGTATAAATAAAAGAATTAAAAAAAATGAGGTGGCAAGAGTGTTTGAGGGTAGCGCTGCGGGTCTTTAGGGCTTGAGGGCTTAACTGATGTGGCGCTGATGTAACGTTGAGGGCTTTTATTAATGCGTTGAGGATGGCCTAATATACATGTATATGTATATATATATATATATATAGGGTCGGGTTCATGTGAGGAGCGCATCAAAACGTGAGAACGTGAGGAGCACCGTCCATGTACAAAATCACATGTGATTCACAACACAAACCGCGGGACAAGCCGCGCGCTTTTGCAAACCGCGTAACAAACCGCGCGTGTCCCAAATGTTAATCACATATGATTTTTAGTCCTTGTGTTGTGAATCACATGTGATTTTGTACATGGACGGTGCTCCTCACGCTTCTCACGTTTTGATGCGCTCCTCACGTGAACCTTCCTCTATATATATATATAGAGGAAGGTTCACGTGAGGAGCGCATCAAAACGTGAGAAGCGTGAGGAGCACCGTCCATGTACAAAATCACATGTGATTCACAACACAAGGACTAAAAATCGTATGTGATTAACATTTGGGACACGCGCGGTTTGTCCCGCGGTTTGCGGACACGCGCGGTTTGTCCCGCGGTTTGCGGACACGCGCGGTTTGTCCCGCGGTTTGTATTGTGAATCACATGTGATTTTGTACATGGGCGGTGCTCCTCACGTTCTCACGTTTTGATGCGCTCCTCATTTGAACCCAACCCTATATATATATATATATATATATATATGTAAGAGAGGAGGGGGTATAGTAATAGTATAGGTCAGCTGGGAAAGGCTTTGACCAGAGGGGGTTGTAGGTCAGCTGGGAAGGAAGGATCTCTTAACCAAATCTTTACGTACAGAGCCCCTCGGTCGTCTCAGATTCTTTTGTCATATCACCGTCTCTCTGCATTTCCAACTGTCCTTTTCACTTTTATTCCTCCATAATTCTCTCATCATCTTTTCTTTTCTTTTCTTTTCTTTCATACTCAATATTTATTTCATTTTCTAATAAACCCATATATATATATATGGAAATTAATCTTTATAGCATTTTTTGGAAACTAATAGTCATTTTCTCTCCTAAATTACACAAATACTTATTTTACTTGTGAAAGATCTTTTGATCGCGATCTCCTTCATAAAAATTTCAGGAGGCACAGGGACTAAAAGTGTAAATTCTGGAATTTTTTATGAAGGATATCGCGATCGAGAGTTCTTTCACGAAGAAAATGGGTATTTATGTAATTTATGAGATAAAATGACTAGTTTGGGTAGGAGCTTCTGAAAAATGGCTACAATAATTAATTTTCAATATATATACTCCTTTTTTTTAGCAAAATGCACTCTTTTGCTTAATATTATATGGAGTAAATTACTATTTTGGTCCCTAAGGTATGTTAAAAATTACGAAACTGGTCCTTTAACTTCAAAAATTATGGTTTTGGTCCCTCAGGTATGCAGTTTGTTACGAAATTGGTCCCTCGAGCTGACGGCCGTCTATTTCCTCCGTTAAGCTCGAGGGTAAAATGGTCTTTTATATATTTTTATTTCTTTTAACATTTTTTAATCAATTATAATTCTTTTACTTGAATATTCATCTTCTCCAACAAGATCATGAAGAACACCAACAAAATCAAACTTTGAATCGAAGTAGATTAAACCCCTAATAACAACAATCATACAAAAACCCAGATCAAGATTGATGCAGCTATACTAAACCCCTAAAAAATAAGAAATAAAGAGGAATTTTTATAAAGAGTTTAAAAAACCCATATGAAATTACAAATTTAAGAACCCAGATGAAAGAGTTCAAAAAACCCATATGATCTTTTATAAAGAGTTCAAACAAATTCAAGAACCCATGTTGAAATTGCAAATTTAACAACCCAAACTAAGTTAACTTTCTTTAATAACTACAAAAATAAACAAAACCCAATTGAGAACTGATGCAAAATCAACATATGGCGACTTCGTCTTCTCCGGCGACTTCATGTTCTCCGGCGATTTCGTCTATCTCTCTCTCTTCTCCAGATCTTCTCTCTCTCTCTCTCTCTTCTCCAAATCTTCTCTCTCTCTCTTCTCTCGATCTTTATCTCTTCTCCTGAGAAGCACAAGGACGATCCTTCTCTCATATCAACATCTCTCTCTCTCTCCCTCTCTCAGATCTGGTGGTGGTGGTGGTCTTCAACACGCTTGAAGATCTCGAGCTCTATCTCCTCTCATATCTCAGATCTCTTTCTCTCTCTCTCTCTCTCTCTCTCTCTCTCTCTCTCTCTCTCTCTCTTTCTTTCTTTCTTCTCTCTCTCTCTCTCTCAGATCTGGTGGTGGTGGTGGTCTTCAACACGCTTGAAGATCTCGAGCTCTATCTCCTCTCATATCTCAGATCTCTCTCTCTCTTTCTTCTCTCTCTTTTCTGCCAATCTCCATCTCTCTCTTTTAGCTGGGTTTTTTGTTTTTCTGAAGCAATTGCTTCTTTTAATACTAAATAATTTTGTTAAAAAAGAGATCTAATATTATTTTAGGTTTTTTAAATCTTAGGTTTGAGTTAGTTTTTAAATCTGGATTCAATTTAGGTTGTTGAATATGGGTTTGATGGTTCTTGGTATTCATGATAATCTTGATATGGTGTTCTTCATAATCTTCTTGAAGAAGATGAAGATTCAAGAAAAGAAAATAAAAATTAAAAGAAAAATGGTATAATTAATAAAAAAATGGTAAAATAAATAAAAAAGGATAAAATGACCATTTTACCCTCAAGCTTAACGGAGGAAGTAGACGACCGTCAGCTCGAGGGACCAATTTCGTAACAAACTGCATACCCGAGGGACCAAAACCGTAATTTTTAAAGTTAAAGGACCAGTTTCGTAATTGTTTACATACCTTAGGGACCAAAACAGTAATTTACTCTATTATATGACATTTAAAATGACACGTAATTCAAAAAAGCTATTTACTAATAATTAAAATGGTAAATTTAAGAATGTCATGAGGATAACACGAACTTTTCTTCATGACTCCATTTCATTTTTGTTAAGTATTTTAATTAAGATTAAATAAAAGTATAATGATTTAAAAGAAATAGAGTAAACTGCAAATTTGGTCCATGTGGTATGTTATTTTTCTCACATTTAGTCCCTAGAAAATTTTTATTGCAAGAAAGACCCTATTGTATGCAAAAGTGCTCGGTTTTGGTCCCTATGACTAATACCCGTTAATTGCAGCTGTTAAATGCCTCCCATGTGCCTTGCATATGAGGGTATATATGTTCTTTTACAAATACAGACTACAGGGACTAAAATTGCAATTTACCTTTTTGTTATTATACTATTTATTTAAAATATAATAATTATATTATATAATTAATAAATAAATACCACATGATTTAAAAATAACATATTTAGTAAAATGACAAAATTTTAATTAATTAATAGTTTGTTTACGTGTCGTCAACCAAAAGTAATAAATTTGTTACTCTAAGTTAATTAATTAATAATTTGTTTACTCCAAAAAAACTATTAATTGGTTAATAATTTATTTACTCTAAAGTAATATTAATTAATTAATTGCAAATTTATTCTAAAATAATTTATGTTTTTGTTTTTGTTAAATTTCATTTTTAATATAAAATAAATTATTCAATAAAAATATGAAGTTTTTTTATAAGAATTCTTATTATAAATACTTGAGAAAGATGATCAATAATAAAAACACAAAAATGGGTTGGAGATCTCTTATATAATATTTCTACTATAAAATTAATGTTGTAATCTGAAAAATAGAAAATCAGTTGAAATTAAATTTTGGATTATTTTAGAGTAAACAAATTATTAACTAATTATTTAAGAGTAAAAATTTTATTAGTTTTAGTTGACAAAATGTAAACAAATTATTACTTAATTAAATTTTTGTCATTTTATTAAATGTGTTATTTTTAAATCATGTGGTATTTATTTATTAATTATATAATATAATTTTTATATTTTAAATAAATAGTATAATAACAAAAAAGTAAATTGCAATTTTGGTCCTTGTGGTCTGGTCTTTGTAAAATGACATATATGCCCTCATGTGCAAGGCATACGGGGGCATTTAACAGCTGTAATTAACGGATATTAGTCTTAGGGACTAAAATCGAGCATTTTTGCATACCACAGGGTCTTTCTTGCAATAAAATTTTTTTAGGGACCAAAGATGAAAAACAACACACCACAGGGACCAAAATTGCAGTTTACTCAAAGAAATTATATAAATTATTTCATGACATGCAAAATTTCATATTAACCCCTCCACTCCATCTTTATTTTCAATTTAACCTTTTTAATATTTATTAATTAATCTAGTTTATTATTAGAAGTAATATTTTACAAGAAAATTATCCTCTATATATAACCCATATTTCTTATATAATCATATAACTTTCTCTTTCACTTGCTATTTCATACTTCTAAATATGTCCGACGATGTCATCGTGCAACTCTTGATACAAGTAAATGAATTTATTATCGATGAACTGGCAGACGATACCGACGAAAAAATAAGCATATCATAAATTGTTGTGTGACGAAACTAAAGCGAGATATGTGATTTAGGTTTAGAACTACTTTTTTAAATATCGTTTTCTGTAATGTTTTTAAATATTTGAATTTTGATGTCAAATAATTTTTGTTTTCAAAGAATATGACGTAGACTTCAAAATGACAAATTAAATATAAGGGGCTTTTATAAAACATTATATATAGATGAGGATAGATTATAATAAAATTGATGAAAAAGCTTTTGAAAAGGTTTTTGAGTTGGAGAAGGTTTGTAATGATAGGTTTTTATTGAAAAAAGTTAGTGAAAATCTGATGAGCAAAAAGTCATTGAAAAGGTTATACATCCTGGATGCTCTTATATTACATTGTGTTTGATATGCTAATCAAATCAAACAAAAGTAATTGCTTGTATAATGGTTGCTAAATATAATATAATATTTTCTTTTTATTTTATTTTATTTTATTTTTCATTTATAATTTCTAATGTTTGACAAAACTAACAAAATAATCCGTGATCAGCCAAAATTTATTTTCTAGGTAATTCCAACAAAATACGTGTTATAAATGCAAATATTTGGTGCAAGTCTTAAAAATGACATTCACGGAAATAATCACGTTTTCTTTTAAAAACCACAATTTTATTAACAATTAAGACACAACTGAAAATACTAAGGTATTTTTTTAGAACAGTGGTAAACATTAAGGTATTATTTACCCAACGCTTGTTCGGTAACGTTTATCACTAATAACTAATATTGTCACTTAATTTACAGAGTACAATTGCAGTTCATTTAAATGACTTCGTATATAATATTTTTATCCGGTAATCGCTTACCGGTTAAGAGTCGACTAACCAGGTAAAAGTCGTCATACTCACTTATCGGATAAAACTCTCGATCATTGTTATCACCTTTAGCGGATAAGTTCCTCAATCCTTCTTATGTTAATCCGATAAGATAAAATGAACCAATAATCATTTACCAGGTAAATGTTTAGTAAACGATCTAAATTGGTTCTCTATATTTTGGAACCGGTCCCGGAACCGTCGGTTCCGGTTCCGGGTACCCAATGTCAATCTTTTAATTTTTTCTAACAATTATACAATAAAAATTGTAATTTTAAGTCTATTTCAAACTATAAAGTGCCAACATAAAGTAATAAATACAACAAATGGTGAAAACTAATCCAATAAAAACTAATTATTTCATAAATAAGTTAGAAACTTTGATTATTGACATCAACAAAACGACTTCCATAACAATTCACGTCTTTACGTCAACACCTCAAATAAAATAATTGGATGAAAACGAATAAAACACCTAATAAAGATACAAAACTAATACTACATCATTAAATATTTAAATATAATAAATATACTAAATATATAAATATTTTTTATTAAAAAAGCGGGACCGGATACCCAGCGGGTAACAGTTCCAAAAGAATGAGAACTAGAATCGGAACCAGTCTTAATCATTTTCGTATTTTAGGAACCGGAACCAATCACATCGGTTCCGATTCTGGAACCGGCAGTTCTATAGTGGATCCGGTTTCAAAGGCGGGTATCCAGTTCCGATGTTCACCCCTATGCAATGGAGTGATGATCTTTATGGAGAAAACATCTAGTTGGCTATTTTTTGATAATCCAAAGAACCGCTTGGATGTTTGTGCGACTTTCCAAAAATTATGCTACGTTGGAAGAAAGAAAAATTGGCTATACAATGACGTGTTAATCTTCAAATGTGATATCGATGTTACTACTTTTGTCATAAGGCAAACCTTTGTAATACCAAAAAAATGAGGTTCTTGCATAATGGGAAATTGATTTTAATAGCTATTTTATTTAATATAATTGGTTTTCTAGCCAATTTTTTCGGTTTTTTTTTATTTATCAAAATCTCACTATTTCTATAATATATAGATCCTTAGTTATAAACCTATATGTTACACAATTAATGATATTTATGCAAAACCATATAAAATGACTATTTGAGTCAATTTCGCTTGCCGAATACGAGTTTGTTGATCTTGTCGGAGTTGGTTGTTGGCACAACAGCGTGGTGCCTTACCCCACCGCACGAACCGATTTTTAGCTTAAGCCTATCTTTGCGGAAAACATTTTTTTTCACTCTTTCATATACTAGGGGATTTCACTTGGAAAAGAAAATGTTCCATACTGATGGATTCGGGTCCATAACCATGGGTTCAAATGCACACCTCCGTTATTCTTTAGAAGGCATTCTTTCAAGAGTGAGAGTATCTCCAACAAATTCTCTATAATATCTTCAAAATAGAGAATCAAAAATCAAAATCTCTAAGTAATATTACATTTCATTCCAAAGGTTATCTATTTTAGATATTTAATCGATAATTATATTATTAAAATATTATTGAAGTTTATTATCCACAATGCACTGCTTTTTAAAAAAAATTATAAAATTACGATAGTTTAATCTTATTGGCTAAAATGAATAAAAAATAAATTTCTCTCAATTTCCATTAAGTTTTAAAGAATTTTCTAAACTTAAAGTTTTTCTTTATTTTCTCTATTTTAGAGTAAAATATAGAGAATCTATTGAATTAATTTAACAAACAAAAGGACACACAATTTTATAAACTTATAATTATTATATATTTTTAATTAATAAAATACAGCTAATTATAAAGAAATTTCCTTTCTTTCTTTTATAGCTAAGGATAAATAAAGAATCGACATTTATTTTTTAACAAACTAAATTTCATATTTTACAAGTGTACGTCATTAAAAATATAAATAACAATAATTAGAAATAAAGAGTTAATTAGTGTTTTTGGGGAAGGGATGATGGAAATGGTGATGGGCGCGAGGCCAATGATAGATAGGGTTAGGGTTAGGGTTAGGGTGGGGGTGGGGTAGGGTGGACAAGGGTGCACCACGGTGAGGGGACAAACTCCGCCGATGCAATCATTCCTATGGTCCTCATCAATCCCATCATTATTTACTACTCACGTGACTTCCATCCTCCTCATCTACCTTTTCTACCCCTAATTAATAATATATCTATCACTCAATTACATTCTAGGTCCTTTATTGATTTATAATATTGGCCCCTAGAGTTTTGAAAAACACATCACTGATCCAATTTTCTTGTTTCAAACTCATACTAGTCCCTTAACTTAAAACATTAGAAGAGACTCCGTTAACTTTATCATGTATCGCGAGTATGAGGGGCAATTTTGTATAGCTACCCTTCTTGTTTATTCTCTTTTAAAAAGTAAGTAAATATATATTTTATGTTATCAAAAGATAATATTAAATCTATATTTATGACACCTTCCAAATCCCGTCGAATATATATATGACGAATAAACCCTTATGATATCTTGTTAAATCTCTGGAAAATGTACTCCCACTCATTTCTCATTATCCAACGACTGTAACCCTGAGCATCTCCAATGGTAAATTTAATCGCTTGACGAAGACGTGATGCAAAATTTGACTATTGGACTTAAAACTTGAAGAATGGCTTGACATCCAATGACTTGGTGGATGTCAAGTGTTTGAGGATTTATAAAATGTTTATATTTGATCCTTCAACAATCATAGGTTTACATTTTTTATTTTACACTTTCATTCAATAATAATTCAATTATTAAATATTTAAAATATTATTATTATTATTATTAACAAAATACATTATTGAAACGCTTTCGTAAATATCGAAAATTAAAAAACACAAAAATTAAATACTTTTGTTTTTAGAAATCATAGTTTTAAGTATATATAGTTTATATTTATAAAAAAAACTACATATTATTTTTAGAAACTTTTGTTTTATTTTGAAAAGTGCCAACTCTCACCCTCTCAATCTCCCTATATATATACACACACTCATATCCTATTCTTATATCATCATCTCATTCTCACATCCTAATTTTCAAATCTCATATTTTCACTTCCACCATGTCTGATTCTGATTAGATCATTGAACAACTTTTTTGTAGATGTAAGTGAATTCACCAAGTAAAGGATGCCGCAAGAAAATTGTATTATTCTACATACAAGAAGAACTTCAAATATGAACATGCATGGGCAATTGTTAAGGATGAGCCAAAATGGAGAGGCGGGAGCACAAATGATGTTCATACGAAGAGAACAAAGACCGACTCATCTGGTAGTTTCACATCATCATCGGATATACAAACAAGTTTCAAGGAGGAAGATGATGAAACCAGAGTTCGTCCGATGGGGAAAAAAAGGCAACAAGGAAACAAAAAGGAAAAACGACTACCTCAAATGCCGAAATAAATGAAGTAAAAGATATAATCAACGAAACAAGCACTTTACAGATGTCCACGATAAATGGTGTAGCTGAACACTTAAAGGAGCTAAAAGATTCGTACAAGTCTTCAAAAAAAATCAACGAGCTAAAAATGTTAATGGAAAATACGCAAGGAAACGAACAACTAAGGTATCAACAAATGTTGACTGAGGAAATCAAGAAGAAATATGGAATTTAGGTTTACTTTCAGTTTTTCATTATCGTTTTGTAATATTTTTATTAAATTTTATGTTATTGTTGTATAATATTTGTTTTAAAAAACTATTTGTGCTTTAAATAACGACAAATAATGGAAGGAGTTTTATAAAACATTTCAAATAGATGAGGATAGTTTATGTATATATATTAAAAATGAATTAAAAATGCAAAAAAAAACTTTTAGAAGACTTGACCATTAGAGTAGTTATTTGAAGAAGACTTTTTGTTGACGTGGCAAATGGATCAAGTCTTTGAAAGACTTGACCATTGCGGATGCCCTTATATTCCCTTCACTGGTGGACCTAGCTTGAAGGATACGGTGGCACGTGCCACCGTATCGTTCTTCCGGCAAACGGTAAAAAAATTTAGTTGTGTGAATAGTGCAACCGTATCAAAAAGACTCTTAAAAACAACCAAAAAATTCCAAAAAAACTCTTAAAATCAACCAAAAAACCCGAAAAGTTCTCTCGAAATTGTTTTTTTTTAAATTCCTCAAAATCGAGAAAAAAACTTAAAAAAAATCTATCAAAGCGATGGAATTAGGCTAAAACAACATTGGGCGATGTGGAAATTTTTTAGGTTCGTCAAAGGTGTCACCGTAAGAAAAAAATTATGGGTCCGCCTATGATTCCCTTTCCCTCCGTTAAGTATCAATTAGGAAGAAACAACAGTGAACACCGATCGTGAAAATCCCTTTCTCGAATGGTTGTTTCTCTGGCGAACCTAACCCCATTATCTTCTTTGTACATCAAGCAGGGCCGATCCTGAGAGTTCGGATGTCCATGGCAGAAAGCCGAAAAAATGCCCCCTTATGTATGATCATAAGTATGTGGAATAAAACATATATTGCCACACAAGTTGTACACTGGATTGAGACGCAACCAAGAATGTATTTGAGGTGGATACTCTTAGCAGCTAAAATAAGAGTTTGGTCTTAATGAAAATGGAGGGTTGTGTAGTATTGAACACTGGAATACAAGACTTGAAATCCTACAATCTCGAAGTTGTATGGGCGGTTTGAAACAACTCAAACTAATTCATTATGAATGAAATAGAGTATCATTTCCATTTCCTATTAGATCCCTTTGAATTCCATATCCTCTTAAGTCCTAACATAACTTAAACTAATTTAATGAATGGATCCACTGAAAAAGAACCTTACTCCTCTCGGTTAAAACCAATTGAAAAACATGTGCATAAGATATTTGTGCAAAAAAGTCCTTTTAACAAACCATTAAAATGGGAAGGCCTGCAAACTCAGAGAAGACACTACAAAATTGAAGAAAGAAAGAAAACAAAAACTTTTGCAAAATCAAAAAGAAAACCAAATCGAACAATGGAAGATTGTGAGATTTAGGGCATCAACCAGAAAATCGTGAAACCGATTGTAGGTCTTAGAAGCAATCGATTTAGGATTTTAGCGACGATTAGGGGCAACAAAACATTAATTTAAACAATAAACAAATAAACAAAAACTTAATTAATCTGAAATACAAAAAACAAACAGAAACGATAAACCTAATATAAACACTAAGAAAACAAACCTAAATCAGTTCATCTAAAAAAACATAAACACTAGAGTTAATTATTCAAATGTAAAACATACCAGAAGAAGATTGATGAGTAGTGAATACTGAAAAATCTTTCGAGATAGAAGAATCGAGAGGGGCAGGCAGAGCCGCAGAGGGCAAGGTCGCAACATGAATGCCCACACAGCCACACTCCACAACTATGAGTGCTCAAATTTCCGACCAACCCGACCAACCCAGTCAACCGAACCAACCCGGTCAACCCAACCCAACCCGAGGCAAAAAAACTCAAACCTAGCCAACCCGATGTATAATCGATACTATTTTTTACCAACCCACATATATTGGGTTGATAACGGGTTAGGCCCAAAACAAACCGACCCAACCCGACAACCCATGAAAAACATTTAAATCTAATTTTGAATTCTTGTTACTGTCATTTTTGTTACGGTCAAAGCAATCTTGTTACTATTGAACATTTATAAACAGGAAATTGTTGGTCACTTGTTACTTTAGTAATCTTGTTATTGATTCTTGATGCCACATTTATAAACAATCTTTTATTAGACGATTTAGTAATCTGTGGAACATTTAAACATTTAGCAATTTGTTTAGACACGATAACTTAGTTGAATGGTGAAATGATCAACAAAAGTTTCAACCCGACCAACCCAATCCAACCCGAACGGTTTGGGTTGGGTTGGGTTGAGATTTTTCAAACCGCAATGATTGGGTTGGGTTGTTAAAGTGCCTTCAATCCGCCAACCCAACCCATGAGCACCCCTATCCACAGCCGTAGAATCGTCTGAATCAAAGAAGAGACGAGGATTGTTGGATTGGAAGTTCGTCAAGAGGTCAGAGAGACAGAGAGTGAGAGCGTCGAGGTCACATTCCTTTGGGCTTAGAACATAATGGTTATTTTTCTCAGACCCGAAACTTAACTAATAGAAAATGATGTCCATGAACTTTGTTATGTCTTGGGTCGTAGCCCCACTGGCCTAGATTCGGCCCTAACATCAGGATACCATCACCATCACCTTCAGGGGAGGAGCCAGGAAGTCCGCTTAGGATGATCCTCTTAAATATAATTATGTAAATATGAATAAAATTTAAAAAAACAATTGCAAGATGACTTTATATTATTGAAGTGATCACCCCAAAACTGTAATAACCGTTGTTTAATAATCTCCATTTCCTTGTAAAGTGGTGGTCAATGTGGGAAAAAAGGGAGAAGTAAGGGACTTAAGTACAAATATGGAAGGTATAAATAGAAACCAAAATCCCTAATTCTTCATTTTGGTGTCGGCTGCAACGTGAAAGGGAAGAGGGGGAGTTGAGAAAAGATTTTGGCAAGAAATTTAGTTAGAGGAAGTTCTTGAGGAAATAACACAAGGTAAACTTCCAATCTCTTAATCGTTATTGATTTCTGTTGTTTGGGTATGTTTCGAATGGAGGAAACCCCTATTTCTTTACTGTGTTCTTCTCTAAAAATGGTATTAAAGGGTTTGGTGTGGTTTTGGGTGTTTAATGGTTAAATAAACGGATTATTGGATGGTGTAAGGCTGAAATGTTAATCCAATCTTATATTTAAACAAGTTAGGTCGAAAACCATTGCTTCTGATCGATTTAAAAGGGTTTTCGAAGTTTACAGTTCGTAGTGTCTGGATGTCGCCTGGTCCGGACAGTTTGATTTCCAGATGGGTTTGGTTTCCGGATAGGTTTGGTTTCAGGATGAGTCTAGTTTCCGGATGGGATAAGTTCCCGGGTGAGGGTTTCCGGAAAGTAGAAGTGTCTGGATAGTGCTACCCGGAAACTGTAAGCTGATGTTGTACTGTGTCTGGTTTTTAGAGAGAGTCCGATTTAGAAGGGTCTGGCTTGGAGGGGACCTTTCGGGTACGTTGTGTCCGATATTATCTCATATGCTATTTGGGGCACTTGTAGGTTGACGATTCGTTCGTAAGAGAAGTTGGTGTGAGTCGAAATTGTCACATTTCAGGTGAGTTTCCTTATACCTTTTTTTATGGAACGATATGTTAAACATTTTTGTTTACTACTGAATATGGTATGAGATGTGAGCAAGTTTTATTTATAAACCTTTATAAATCCCTCGCATGAATGCTATGTTTTGGAAATGCTTATTTCGCATGCTATGAGCTGTTTTATAAAGATACATGCATTGCTAATTTACTTCTAGCCTTGCTTGGTATGCTTGTATGTGGAGTCGGGTTGCACAGTGGGTTGGTGGTACCTTGGATTGTTGAGAATCCTTGAGAGTGTGGTTGAACCGTGTGCCTTGAATCTGTTTCTCGTGCACACGGATACGGCATCTACTGGGGGGCCATAGGGATCTACTGGGGGCCCCGAGTGTGGACATCACGTGGAGATGATGGGCGTGAAGACCACTGTGCAAATACCCTTATGTGAAGTTGATTACTTAAAATGTTATTTTATTCACTAATGTGACAGTTTGTATGTTTTAAAGTTGAGAAATTGTTTGAACTGTTTTCGAGAGGGAATTCACTAGAACTCATGATCTAACCCTCGCTTTTCAAAAACTAAAACCATTTTCAGGTAAGAAGCTAGTGGATCTTCCTCCAAAAGGGAAGGACATTGTCTAAAGGCGAAGGCTGCGAGATTAGAGCACTATAGTTCTTATTTCTTATCTTTTATGCTTAGTAGATTCTCGGCTGTGGAATTATGTTTCCGCTGTTAGATTTTGAAGACTCTATTTTAAATTGAGATGTAATGGGACCCTTGTTGGGATTTTCAATAATTATGTTATGTTATGAGTTTTGGGTTGTTACAAAAACTAAAAAATGTATGTAACTACTTGTAAAACTGGAATACTAATGTAACACCTCGATCTTTAGAAGGTATCGATCTTGTAAGACAAATATGAAAAATAGGATTTTAGATTAAATCCTAGATTTTATGGTCTTGTTGGACGGAGAATTCAAATACGAGTCCAACGGTTCTTTTCGGAGTGAAATCTGAGCTAAAACGAAGAAGTTATGGCCAAAACAGTGTTTAGGAAGAAACCTGGCGACAAGAGTCGCGCACGGGTTTTGGCGCTGATGTACCCGCGCCTGATCTGCATAAAAACGTGATTTTCAGCCCAAACTTCATTTCTTCATATCTCTCTCATTTCAACTCCGATTTTGTTGATTCAAGTTGCTATGGTTTCGTTTTTGAGAGTTTTTCAAGGATAGATTGTTAGTTTTGGGGAGATCCAAGAGTATTTGGTGGTGGTGTGGAAGCAAGGATCAAGAGTTCATCATCATCACATCCATTTTCAAGAAATTTAGGGTTTTCTAAGTTTTCATCAAAACCTAAGTGGTGAGTTCATCCTCCTAGCTTCTAAACTTTCATATGAGTTATAAAGGCTCCATTGATGACTTCCTAGTGTTTTATTTCTTCAATTTCGATTTGAATGATTTTGAGGAAAGTTAGGTCAAATTGGGGTTTTGGGTCAAAATGGAGATTTTGATGTGATACGTTTGGGTGAACGATTCTAAATGTTTGGATATGAATATTTATGGTTGGAACCTTGTGGATCTAGGTTTTTGGAAGTTTTGGCTTGAAGATCCAAGTTTCTTCAAAAAAGCTCAAGTTGGGGAAAATCTAGATTTAACCTAAATCTAGCAAAGTGAGTTTAAGTTGCTTTGTGAAAACGTTGTACATGCCAAAAATGTCCATTTTCAAGTGTTTATGTGTTTTCCATGAAAATTATCTATGGTTGAGTTATTTGGTGAATTTTGACTATTTGAAGTGTTTAACCTTGAAAATCTTATAAAACACCCACAATAAGATTTTTGGGTAATTTGATAATTATATCTCAAAGAAAAGTGTTTTGAAGGTTATTGTATAAATTGGGGTCTTTGGTAAAAATACACTTTAGTGTTGTTGGAAAAATGCATGTTTATTGTTATGGGTCATTTGTATACATATATGGTTGTGAGTTGTGTGGAAAACGATTTGATCGAATATATGATGGGATTGTGGATTTATCATATCTTGGAGGTATGTGTTTGCATATATGACATTTAAATGCGTTTTATTGTATTAATGGTCTTTATCGTTGGTCAATTGTATTGTTGACCCTTTGGCTCGTATTTGAGTTAAGGGAGTATTGGGGACTTTGGTCCAATGTAAATTACTCTATGTTGAGTTTGAGATTATATGAGTTTGAGTCATAATTATTAACTGATTACATGTGTTAAAGATGTTGGACATTCTTGTGTGGGTCATGTAATTGTTTGCCTATTTTTGCATTGGATGCATAGCATATGAGTCGGTCTTGTTTATGAGGTTGCATGAGTATTGCGGGGTTGGACTCCGGGACCCATGTGTTATGACCTTAAACTTTTCAAGTAGACACTAGGAGGGTTGAGTCCGGAGGACCTACCTTAGAGGTAGGCACTAGGACTTCCGCGGCTTTGAAGGTAATGCCTTGGAATTAGTCCTAAGCGTGTCGGGCCTTGTGGTGGAATTCGTGGGAATAGACACTAAGGTCAACTATCTCTTGAGGTAAAACTTGCTAAGAAGTCGTAGGAACCTATGGACGTCTAGTTGCGAAGTGTTATACGATTAACGTTGTACGGGTGGTATACTTACGTGTTTCCTCCACCCTCAATGGATACGGGTCTCCCCCTTTGTTGTCAATATTATATTGAATATTGTGATATGCATGTTTTATTACCGTATTGTAATAACCGAGATTTTATTTGAAACAGATTAAGTTTGTGAAGGAAGTTTCATAATTTTAAAGTCTAGGGGCTGATTTGTAAATTGATAAGAGGGTATAGAGGCTCTCTTTTGGGCTCAAAACCCTAGAAGTCAATTATTTTTTAGAGTGTGGCGGCTTAGAGAGAAAGAGAGAGCAGGGAAGAAATTTGTTCAGGAGTAGGGGTGCTCACGGGTTGGGTTGATCGGGTTGAGGGCATTTCGACGCATCAACCCAATGTTGGCGGTTTGGAAAAATTTCAACCCAACCCAACCCAACCCAACCAAAGATACAACCCAACCCAACCCGTTCGGGTTGATCGGGTTGGTCGGGTTGTGTTTAAACAAGGTAAAATAAATATTACAAACATAATAATAAAGGAAACAAGTCTTAAAATACAACCAACGTCCAACAATTCAATTATAACATGTTTAATTGTTTATAACATATTATAACAATTATAACACTTTACACAGATTATAACAGATTATAACAGATTATAACAGTTTATAACAGATTATAACAATTATAACAGATTATTTGCATCCCAAATAAGTCTCATACAGGTTAATTTTTAAGCAGGTTCAACATATTGTGTTCAACAGGTTCAACCAACTCAAGAATGAAACCAAAGTTAACATATTGTGTTTGATGCTGAACCTGTTGAATCAATTCGGAACATACTGTGTTTGATGTTTGACTTTGGTTCAACATATACTGGTTCCACATAACGCAAATTAATTGATTTGGTGTCAAATGATGGATTATTTTTGCTACTTGGTTGGAATTAAGGACAATTACAGATTCTTAATATCAACTAGCAATTCAAAAGTATGCTATAGGATTTAAGG
Organism: Saussurea involucrata; assembly: GCA_033807775.1. NCBI lineage: Eukaryota > Viridiplantae > Streptophyta > Magnoliopsida > Asterales > Asteraceae > Saussurea > Saussurea involucrata. Next base: position 61,089,262 of record CM066326.1, read on the forward strand.
GATCCTTCTCAAAATCAAAACCCTACAAATTGAAAGAACACTTCTAATGAGGATTGCATAAATGAATTTCAATTCATAATCAAACATAAATCAAGTATCAACAATGTTCAAAAGAAACTGGTCTCATCTCATTGCTAGAAAAAGAGATTTAGCCACTTACAATCCCACTTTAAAACACAAAAATAAACTTACAAATGTTAGAAATTTGGGAATCGATGAAAAAGTCAACCCTTATGTGAACCTGTGTCCTGTGGTGTGAAGTATCACGCGGCTGTCGTCTGAGGCTGTCGATGAGAAATTGAGAATTGAGAGAGCAGGGAAGAAATTTGTTCAGGAGCATTTGGAGAGAAGGTATCACCAATTTGCAAGTGGAAGAAGAGCTCCTCATCAAGGAATTTAAGGTAATCCCTGTTTTCTATGCTAGCAATTGATTTTTCATTTATGCAGTAAGATTGATTGGTTAGTTTGAGGGTTTTGCTTAATAGTTGAAAAGGGCGTTTTAAAAAGGGATTAATCAATCATAAAAGAGGATTAATAGAGTAGAATCATCACGTTGTGGGGTAAGGGATTTAGTAAGCGGTTGAAATGGGTTAATCACCGACCCTAATATTATTTTGTATCGCATCGCCTTGACTGTTTACGAGATTCCGGAATAGGAACTCGATGGGATCCGGAATCCATAAAGGATTCGGAAATGGTGTGGGGCGTAAGAGAACCAAAATTAATTTATGTTTGGACTCAGATCCGGAATTTGGTTTTAATAAAAAGGGAACCGGAATTTGGTTTTAATAAAAAGGAACCGGAAGTAAATTAAAGATCCAGAAATTTGAAATGGTTGTAGACCCGGAATTCGTAAATTAAAGATCCGGAATGTAGAAGTGGGCCTAATTAATAAAGATCCGGAATTTGTTTAGCAATGGAGTCCGGAATTAATTCAAAGGACCCGGAATTGGATGAAACATAGACCCGGGATTTGGACTAAGGTATAAATCCGGAAGTAGGTTTGCTGTGGGTCTAGATCCGGTATTATGACAAAGAACCGGAATTTATAATTGTTGGGCTGGATCCGGTATGTTTGTATCCGGAAGTGGGCTAAAGATAATGGATCCGGAACTTCTTAATAAGGGTCGTGGGATCCGATATTGTACTAATAGATCCGGTATTATTGTAATTTGGGCTAATCTATTGGACCCGGAGTTCTGTTGTCAAACCAAAGAGAAACCGGAATTCATTATGGATCCGGAAAGTTATTGTTAATTGGGCTTAAGTCCGGAACTTAATTATTATATCCGGAAGTAATTTCAATTTGGCCGTGAGGTCCGGAAACTAAATTAAGGACCCATAATTTATTTTTGGGCCGAACCGGATTGAGAACGAATAGTAGGAATTGGAGCCTAAAACATTGGGTTCGGAATCCGGAGTTTGTTGAGAGTCAAGTTAGGTAGAAAATTGTTCAGAGTGGGTTAAGATTAACTCGAGACTCATTATTATTATTATTTTAATGTCATAGGTGTTCTTCGTAAAATCTGAAGTTTCGCGAGGAGAAATTGTTAAAGCGCTAGGTGAGTTTTTCTAACTAAAAATACGTGCTTTCCAAAGAAAGTAAATGATTGGCGTTGGGAAGACTCCTGGTTCTGATGAGTCCCAGTTCCAGAAACCGTGGGGTAGATCAGTTGGGATGGTAAGGAAGGACAGTGTCGAGATCTTGAAAGCGTCAATCCAAGAGCAAGTGGAGGATTAGAGCCCTGACTCTTCAGTCGAGCTTTTCAGGGACAGGACCAATGAAGGGAAGATATCAGTGGTGGATTGAAATGTGTAGAGGTAGAATGTGAGATGATTGATCAAGACGAAAATAATATGAAACGGTTTAGTAAGTGGGTCGTGGAATGCATGTATAGCAAGTTGTTGCAAGACCGAGAGGGCGACCACTAGTCGAAAGTAGAGTGTGAATGATAAGTTGCATGAGTAAAGCGGTTGACCCTGTTAGAGTGAGTAGCCTTCATTTGCAAGTATAGTTTCATGCATTGCGTCCTTACATGTGTTACATGAAATTTTCGCGATTAAAGTAAATGTGAAAATATCAATTTTGATCGAAAATGAGTCAGCGTGTGCAAGCGTATGTTTAAAGAAAAGGCGATTTCATTTACGTCGCACAATGGAATTTTGAGCTTAGCGATTTGCAAAAATATTTCACACTTTTCATAATAAGTTAAATTGTTGCAAAAAAAAATAATCAAGAAAACGTTTGCCAGCAAAACTTTTATAACCAAAATGAGTATTGATATGTTGATGTCATATAAATGAGTGTGAGAGCCGACTGGTTTATTTTGTGTCGGTAATTTCTTTCAGAATTTTGTCGTATGGAAGATTTTCATTCAATATGTTACTGTCGTAACAACGTCGTTTTGGTTGAGTAAGATTGAGTTTTACTAAAAGGTTGCGTCCGAACGATTCTCAAGATCGTTGTGTAGGGCAATGGAGTTATGAGAATGTTGGGGTCATGGGTACCCAAGTTGTTTCCAAGTGTTGTTCTTTAAAATGATAAAAAGTGCGAAATGATTTATTTATCGCGTTGTCATGCATGAAGGCAATGAACTCACTAGGTCGTAGGGTATTACATTTTAAGATAAGAAAGGATCCTGAGAGTGGAGAGGTGTGGACAAACCAGGGGAGAATGTTTGTAGTTTTGGTATTTGTGTTCAAGAAGAGAGGTGAACAGTGGAAGAGTCGGAAGTGGACTTTAGTGTCGGATGTATGAGAGTCTGTACCCTTGTTCGGTGACTGGAAATACAGTTGTCGAGGGACGGTTGTGCCGGAGGAAGGACTAGTAGTCATCAAACTGTTGGTATTAGCAACATGTTATGAGTAGTGTTGAGAGACAGAAATGAAATGTCTTCGGCATCGAATATGAGTTTTAAGGTGATCTTGTAATATTGACATTTCACGAGTAAGTCTTGAAATTTCCCTTTTAAGTGAAGACGATGAGATGTGAAGATGATTATGATATGTTGGAAAGATTAAGTGTTGTTAGGAACCCTTATTGACGGGAAAGTTAGGGAGGCATCATCAGGTCGACTACTAATGTTAAACTTGACAACTATTTAAAATGGCTGGAACTGAAGACGTTGTCAAGAGGTTGGAAGTGGAGAGGATTACCTTGGTGTGGGTAAATGTAGGAGGTCGTTCTGGAAAGATGTATCCATAACAATGGAACACCTCGTGTGGGCGTATAAATTATATCGATCTGTGAGGGAATATACCCTGCTTATGTAATGGTTTGGAATCGCAAAGAACTAGCAAGAAACGAATATGTTTGAGTTATACGGGTACTCGTGAGTTGTTGATTTAGAGTTTGGGAAAGGCAAGGTAGCGAGATAGACTCGGTTATTTATGCGGAAGAATATGAAGGAAAGTTTGAATTGTGTACGAATGACCATGAGAGACCTGGTCTGCAGTGTGATGTTATGGGTGGAGAATGTACGGATGAGTAGTGGCATCAATTGCCAAGTTAAATGTGCTAGTCAGTGTTGTAGTAATGTGATGGTAGAAAGAGGAAGCATCAGATGGAAAACTTTTTGGGGATTTCGGATGAGACGTACAATTTGTTAATCAAGTTGTTGGGACACGTGGTTTGTAAGTTAGCGTTGTGATATGGCTATTATCGGAATAGAATGTCGGAGCGACAGTGGGTGGTTACCCAAATGAGAAACCAAGTGTTTTTAGTTGTGTGAGTCGCTAAGTAAGTATATTTTTGGAATCATTGGAAGTGTAAAGAAGATGTTGGATGGGTTAGTCAAAAATGTGGTGTAGTAGATGCGAAATCTTTAAAGAATGTAAATTTTTCTTGTGCGTGAAGGAATTATCCGAGAAGGTAATAGTTGGAAATCAGAGAGCGAGTAGTAACTCCGATCACCGGTGTCATTTCGAGATAACTTGGTTGGATACCTCAAGTTAGAATTTTGGGTGCAACTGTTTGGTTATGTATATTAATGAGAAAATGTTATCAGCATGTGGAAAGGGCTGAAGAGAGGGGCAAGTAATGTTTGGGATGCGGTGCTCCACGCTAACGTGGGGAGGTGAAGATGGTATGTCGGATTAAGTGAGTAGGTTAGAAACAGTAAGCTTGGCAGTAACACCGAAAAGGTGGAGTAGTGTGTGTAGATTGGCATCGGTAAGTGTGCGAACTCCTAGAAAGATTATGGAAGAAGGGGTTTTGTGTATGTTTAAGTGCGGGAAAGAAGTGGAAGAAGGCAGTTGAATGGGTTTGAGTTGGTGATGTTGCGAGAAATGTTCAAACGAGCAGGGCGTTCAGTGATGAGCTATTGAGAATAGTTTTGTGAGGGTAACCGAAGTTATGACATATATGATTGGACGCTCGTGGGATGTAGTGAGGAATTGATGTGACTTCCGGATAAGTTCAATTCGGATAGGTGAACACTTCAATGAGGGATTATGTAAGTCCCTGCTGCTAGTTACATTTAAGTGTGAAGTAATGAAGTGGTGAGAATGTATGAATTAGTTGTCAAGCTGTAGCCGATGTGATTCGGGAAGGGAGTATGATCTGCATAGACGTATGTCGATTGGAAGAAGTAATCTAGAATCGCATGTAACCCGAGGAGGGAACTCTTGAGTGTGAGTTCGTCGGGATGTATAAGGTTGGCCTTGTGCCAAGTGTCAAGTGAGTGATTTTCCTGGTAAAAGATTTTCGTTGTTGTGGTGGGGAATTCCGTAAAGTTCCTTCTTTTAAGGAAGTAAAGATGTATGAGAGATCTTATTTAGGCGTGTTTTAGAACCGCGCGTCCAGGTGTGTGTGGACGAAAGCGAGCAAATCAGGGTGCGATTGGCCTTGGATATTTCAGGTGGTATTTAAGCGAGTATAGTGTTCTGAAAGGTTACAAGTATATGGTACAAGATAGCACGTTATAGCAAAGTGGTGACTCATCGAGGGCGGTTCCGAAGTATGGAGTACGGTATTGTTATCCATCCGAACGGTTTGGGACAATCGAGTGGAACTTAGTTGGTTGGACTGAAAAGCATAAGACCTCCGGACCCGAGTTGAGGAAAGGGGCATATTGATGTGGAAGACGATCCGTAGTTGGAGTGGTGCATTTGGGAGAAAGGTGAAGTGGACTACGTTTTTGGAACCGTCGAAGTTATGGGAGTTGGATAGATAGTGTACGATCTTGTGGTGCCAAATGAGATTTTGGGAGAATTCATAGTTTGATGCACGCCTCCATTTTGGAGAGCAGATGTTGAGAGTTGAGATGATGACGATCGGGCAAGAAATACAGACGATAAGGAGTTGACTTTCGCCATTATAGAACGAGTTGGGACAGGGACATTTTGGCAGAAACAGATGTGGATGTTCCTTTAGAGGACACCAGCGTTGAGGAGAAGTTGATTTGGGAAGTAGAAGCCGACATAAGATTCATGTACCCTCATCTTTTCGACAATGGAGTTCCGAGGACGGAAATCTTTTGAGGGAGGAGTGTTGTAATAACCGAGATTGTATTTGAAACAGATTAAGTTTGTGAAGGAAGTTTCATAATTTTAAAGTCTAGGGGCTGATTTGTAAATTGATAAGAGGGTATAGAGGCTCTCTTTTGGGCTCAAAACCCTAGAAGTCGATTATTTGTGAGAGTGTGGCGGCTTAGAGAGAAAGAGAGAGCAGGGAAGAAATTTGTTCAGGAGCATTTGGAGAGAAGGTATCGCCAATTTGCAAGTGGAAGAAGAGCTCCTCATCAAGGAATTTAAGGTAATCCCTGTTTTCTATTCTAGCAATTGATTTTTCATTTCTGCAGTAAGATTGATTAGTTTGTTTGAGGGTTTTGCTTAATAGTTGAAAATGGCGTTTTAAAAAGGGATTAATCAATCATAAAAGAGGATTAATAGAGTAGAATCATCACGTTGTGGGGTAAGGGATTTAGTAAGCGGTTGAAATGGGTTAATCACCGACCCTAATATTATTTTGTATCGCATCGCCTTGACTGTTTACGAGATTTCGAAATAGGAACTCGATGGGATCCGGAATCCATAAAGGATCCGGAATCCATAAAGGATCCGGAAGTGGTGTGGGGCGTAAGAGAACCGGAATTAATTTATGTTTGGACTCAGATCCGTAATTTGTAAAGTGATCCGGAATTTGGTTTTAATAAAAAGGGAACCGGAATTTGGTTTTAATAAAAAGGAACCAGAAGTAAAATTAAAGATCCGGAAATTTGAAATGGCTGTAGACCCGGAATTTGTAAATTAAAGATCCGGAATGTAGAAGTGGGCCTAATTAATAAAGATCCGGAATTTGTTTAGCAATGGAGTCCAGAATTAATTCAAAGGACCCGGAATTGGGTGAAACATAGACCCGGGATTTGGACTAAGGTATAAATCCGGAAGTAGATTTTTTGTGGGCCTGGATCCAGTATTATGACAAACAACCGGAATTTATAAAAGTTGGACTGGATACGGTATGTTTGTATCCGGAAGTGGGCTAAAGATAATGGATCCGGAACTTCATATTAAGGGTCGTGGGATCCGGTATTGTACTAATGGATCCGGTATTATTGTAATTTGGGCTAATCTATTGGACCCGGAGTTCTGTTGTCAAACCAAAGAGAAACCGGAATTCATTATGGATCCGGAAAGTTATTGTTAATTGGGCTTAAGTCCGGAATTTAATTATTAGATCCGGAAGTAATTTCAATTGGGTTGTGAGGTCCGGAAACTAAATTAAGGACCCGGAATTTATTTTTGGGCCGAACCGGATTGAGACCGAATAGTAGGAATTGGAGCCTGGAACATTGGGTTCGGAATCCGGAGTTTGTTGAGAGTCAAGTTAGGTAGAAAATTGTTCAGAGTGGGTTAAGATTAACTCGAGACTCATTATTATTATTATTTTAATATCATAGGTGTTCTTCGTAAAATCTGTTTCGCGAGGAGAAATTGTTAAAGCGTCAGGTGAGTTTTTCTAACTAAAAATACGTGTTTTAAACGTGTTTTCCAAAGAAAGTAAATGAGTAGAATTGCCATGTTTATTTACATGATTTTACTTGTTTGAAAGTTGATATGAGATGTATGCATACATTGTGGTAGACGTAAATTGGCTAAGTCGGGGGGGGGGGGGGGGGGGGGGGGGGTCCGCCAGTGCTCATGTCAGGGGGAGGTTCCGTTTATGCCATGGGAGGGTGTACCCAGTAAGGCAGCGTGAGACTGACTCGTTGTCACTCTTGAGTGACTTCAGGGTGCCATTTACGAGAGCGGATTTATTCGTGAAAGTTTATTGTAAAGATATGTGAAAGTTTTATTGTAAAGATATGTGAAAGTTTTATGTAAAGATATGTGAAAGTTGTAAATTGTTTTAAATGATTTTGAGAACTGTCAGGAGGGAGCTCATTAGACCTTATGGCCTAACCCTCACATTTTCCAAACTAAACCTTTTCAGGTAAGCAGGTAGTAGGAGGCTCTGGCAAGTGAGCAGGGCAGGACTAGAGAATAATTGCAGTTAGAAGCAGTGTCACTCATACCTTTAGTAGTTAGTTATTCTCATTTGTGTATAGGTTGTTTCCGCCAACCTAAAATTTGATTCAGATGTAATGAAATTTTGGGACCCAGTATTGTAAAGCTTATGATTTAATGATGCATGTTCTATTTTAGACTGGGTTGTTACACGTATGAGCCTTGTGCGGGTAATTGCAAGAATTGACTTCAATATTGAAACCCCTCCACGTATATTAAGGTTTGCTTGAATGATTACTCTCATGCTTGGGTATTTGGACTTTATTTATAATTACAATTTGCGTGAGTTATTGAGTCGGTCACATGCTTTCGGGAACGTATTATATGTATTTGGATTGTTTTCCCTATTCTTATGGGTGTCGTATTATTTCTCCTCCTTATTGGGATGTTTCGAATAATAGACTTTTTACTCAAGTTTACTCCATTTGGAAATTTAATAATCATCCACGTTTTAAGTGAGTTCTTGGATCTACATCCATTATTTAGAAATGTTTCATTGTGGAGCTTTTGGCACGGGTTTTGTGTGCGTTGGAAAATGGGTTGTTCACATACTTAAATATAATCCTTTTTGGAAAATCATGATTTTGAGTTGTACTCATGTGGTTTAACGAACTATTTTAATCATGATGAAAACTCTTGAAATCACTAGGCGTTAGCCTAACCCTTTTTATTTGTCGGCATGTGCAACAGGTTCCGGTTGGGAATAGTTCTAGTGACAAAGTGAAGAGTGGAGAGCTAGTTGTGTGCTCAAGAAGTAAGTGACTTGGTGAAGTCTTCCGCATTTTGGGATGAGCAACTTTGGTTTGAGTTAAGTAACACCCGACTTTTGTAGTCTTGGTATAGGACTTAAGATATTGAATTATTGAAGTTGTTTTGTTGTATATTTTGAGGTATTCCCAAGAATGGTTTGTAGAAGAAATTTTATCCTTATTTGATTATTTTACCGAAGTTTTGTTTAGTTGTTCTTTCCAATTTTGAGGGTGTTACAACTAAGGGGTCATTTACTCGACCCGTACCCGGTATGCACTTACAAGTAATAGGCAACACTTTCATGTAACTTACCTTGTAAGATTTTAGTCCATTAAAATGACAATGTATGTAACATTTTTATCCAGTAAGTCTTTACCGGGTAAGAGACTTCACTCTCACTTACTGGGTAAGACTCTCGGACTTTGTCATTGATTTTACCGGGTAAGAATCTAAATCATTATAATGTTCATTCGATAAGATAAGTGAGCCCGTGAGCACTTAATGGGTAAGCGTTTAATAAACGGCACTTAACATTCACGTATTCAACAAGTAACTTGGCTAGTTTTCGTTTTTTTGTCAATGATATCTTCATTATCAACAATGCCTAAAACATCATTTTCAATATACGTATAAATGAATCGTAATTTTTGATAAACTACAGTTAAAATTTATATTTAACAATAAGAAAAGAATGATAAGGCTTTAGGTGTAGAAAATAAAAAACATGGCTTTCCAACCAAAAAATTAGATGGCATATGCAACTAATCAAAGCATGTAAGGTTTTTTAAGTGAGGATATGGCATGGATCACTCTAGGCCAAGGTTGGCGCCACCAGTGATCACCTTCTTCCTTCAACCCTGAAGGCAACAACAACCACCATTCGTTGGATGAATTTTGATTTGATTCAAACAACCATGGTGGAGGTGTAATCTAGATTCAATCAACACTCCAACCGCCGACAATACAACGAAGCAACATAAGATGAACAATGTTGAACCCATATTTCAAACCCCAGATCAATGAAGCGACAAGTTTTGATGTTGAACGATGTCTAACCCTAAGATTTCATATTTCTATTTGTTTGGAAGTTTGATTTGTTAAGGATTTATATTTCTTTTGCAAAAAACCCTTGTTGAGAATTGAGATGCAGAGAGAACTATAGGATTTTGATTAGGGGTTTTTGGTTGTTGGCTCTGGGTTCTTAATTCAGATTCACATAAACAACATAGTTGTTAAAGAACTACGATTGTTGGCTCTATATGGGTTCATTGTTATGGAATCTTTGTTCATCTTTTTTGTTCTTCTTATAAATTCATGTTTACTTATGTTCTTGTTATGTGCTTTGATTTAATGATGTCTTCATACAACTAAAATTAATCTCATGTGGTGGTTAGGGGTGGTGGTCTTTTTAAATAGGTAAAATGACGAACTTGTCCCTCACGTGATGGGTATATGACCGTTAATGGAGCCTCCTTTAACGATGTTAAATGATATGAACTATATTAGGCATCAGAACACAAGAAATGAATAAGAGATGTATCCTATGTGGAGCAAAACTAAAAACAACCATAAAAAATACCATGAATGCAATTCACTCTATCTCTGATCACTTTGCGTTTGATATGCAGACAGACATGACAGGACAGGACAGAACAAGGTAGAACAGGATTGGACTGGACAAAACAGGACAGTTGTTCAGCGTTTGGCAATGTAACAACCCAATTTACCAAACATACAACAAATAACATATATTGCATAACATCGTTACATTCATAAAAGAAAATTACATAATAATTCACATACGGTCCCATAGTCTCGAAACTACAAAATACATAAAAGCTTCCTAATCAACATTAGTCATCAAAAAGCGTCCTACTCTTTATCCTTTCCTTTGCCGCTATAATTTCCTCGACCTGGAATACATATTTTTGAAAACAAAATGAGGGTTAGACCAAACGGTCTAGTGAGATAATCCCTGTCATTTCAAAATCGTTATAAAACCAACTTATATAAAACCATTTGTATTAAAATAGTTTATATAAAACCATTCGTATAAACACACATATACCAATCAAGACTCGTGTATCGTGCACAACTCCTCATCCTCATTCCCCATGGCCATATTAGTTGGTTGCGAGCCAACAACACCGCTGTACAACAATTACATCACCACTGTACAACAGCTACAGCACCGCTGTACAACAACTACAGCAAACACCTCCGCCGACTATAGTTTCGGCTAACGTATATTCGTGTAGTGTAATGCACATATAAATACAATATATATATGTACCAATATATCATATTGTCATTTATAAACCTTTCATTACATTCTAATCACATATCCATCTCAATCATAAACACTTAATCACACCATATATCACATATCCAATCCATACATATCCATCTCATATATATATATATATATATATATATATATATATATCACATATATGTATCCCAGTTGAAAACGTTTTAAAAGTAAAACTCACCTTGATCGCTTATCCAGAAACACTTCCAAGCCTTTCTCCGAGCTATCCGTTCCTTTATCCAAAATTCTCAGAATCTGAAACCATTTACATACAAATATCTCCTTACCAACTTATGTATAAGACTTACTAGCAGGCTAAGGACTCTAGATACATCTATATAACTCTTATCCTCAAAATGACCAAACAGCCAAAGTTTCCGGAAACCCCAAAAGTATCCGGTCAACCCAACCTTTCCGGACAACCCTTCTTTTCGAATAGCATAACTAATCCGGATAACATGAACCATCCGGACAATACATACAATCCGGATAACACCAATAATCCGGACGCCATCCGGAAACCAAAGCAATCCGGACACCATCCGGTAACTAATTTCATCCGGAAACTTATAGAAAATAAATACTTACCGGACACTTCAATTACCGGATATCATCAAAAGAATCGTCCGGACACTAACAAAAGGCTACCGGACACTACCAAAAAGGGACTACCGGACACCACAAAATTATGTCCGGAAACCTCGATCTGTTCATCAAAATTTTACCCAGATATCGATTGAAACCATGAACGATTATGTAATTTTGCAGATATGTTTAAGACCCTAAATAACAACTATCCATAAACTTAGTTTTCCAAAAACATCCATATTTCAACAAAACCCATTTTTAAACTCATCTAAAGCTTATGAACATAAGGAGAGTAATTTATGTAAGATTGTTACCTCTTTGTTTCTTCAATTGTATCTAAAAAACCCAGCTGCAAATAATCAACTCCCTTCTTCTCCTCCTTAGAATTGCTCTCTCAATTCTCTCTCTCTCTTGCCGTAGCAAAAACCCACACACACACACTTTGTGATATTTGTTGTCTAAATGCTAAGAATGAGACACCTCCCAAATCTAAACCAAATGGGACGGTTGGTGGTGATGAGTCATTCACCATAATCCAAACAAACCCTCACACTTCTATTGAATGACAATTTTAATCCCTCAACTTATAAATTAAAATTAAAACTTAACCCTTAACTTTTAACTCCATAAAATTAATCACAAACTTACCTTAAAACCAAAATAATAAAAATAAATAAACCAACAATATACCCGGTTATTACAACATCTCCCCCTTAAAAGAATTTCGTCCCGGAATTCGGTCAAGCAATAAACGAGGGTAACTACTATCAAATTAATTTCAAATTCTTTGAACACATTAATGCGTTTACGAAACTCCCAAAGGATTCTTCACTAGGTCAACCGCTTGACTGTTTAAAGTTTACTATTTGTTCCCACTTTAATATTTCAAACCAAAACAAAAACACTAACGAATCACCACACTTTCGCTGCACATTTATGTTAAATTCACCAAACACATGCTCTCTCTTATAATTTCAATCTCAATCAACAGTCAATCAACAATCAAGACTAACTCTGTCCAGTCGGTTCCACCAAAATTTAGAATCAAAAATATTCCACAACCCTAGTACACCAGATCATCACGAAAAATACTAAATACTTCAAAATCCAACGCATTTCTCAATTTCCAAAAGAGGTTAATCAAACCATAACTCTTACCAACGTCCAACCTATAATATCAACACCGAATCAAATTCTTAAACGTAACGACAAACCCGTTAACACCTCATTGACTTACAAATGAGACTTAACATGCAAAGTCAAGTGTAAAGTCTAAAACAACTCTTTAACTTAAAACAACTTCATAAAGAAAGTTCATCAACATTAACCTCACTCTACTTAACCGTAAGAATCGCCAACTAATCACATAATAAATCTACTACAAACTACACCACATAGTTCATCACACGTCCATCAAAATATTTATTGAGCATTGCTTTCTTCACGCTAATCATAACACTAATAATATAAATCAACTTTACAACTTACATCCTCCAATCCAAGGGAAATATTAGGTAAACACCCAACCCATTTGAACCATTTTTCTATACCAAGAAAACTCTCAAGCATCAATTTCTTATAACATTATTAACATAATATAATTATTCTCTCTCAGCTTAAGTCTAGGTTATCAGCAACCTAGTTTTCTAATCTTGCGACCTACTATCGCCAACACTTCCCCCATATTATTCCACCTTTGATCCATTCCGGTGTTTTCTAACGGTACAACCATACTTGCTTCGGCTAACCCTTCCGCGGCATCGACACGGAAAAGGTCGAATGAACTCCCGCTATGCATAACCCTTCGTTACTAAGGCGCAAACAATTTAGTACCCTCCTGACTACCACAACTCTTACTTCAAGAAGAAAAACCGCGTGATATAAACAAGGTATAACATCTCAAATCAATCATACCAATATCATTCACACATCTAGACTCCATATTTTAAATCATGCCCCAAACTAATGGTTTCGCACAGAATTTTACCGTTCTTAAAAGAACGCATTCCACCGACGTTAACGTCCCAACAATCCAACACCAAAAAAAAAAATACGACACTCTGCTTTTCAATAGATCACAGAATCAACTTGGAGTATCACCTTAACCCGCAGTTAAACTTTTCTCCATAGACTATACACAACTCTACCGTCACTTCTCTAACCCACAATACGTCTAAGACAGACAACACTTTCTTCCACTCTCTTCTCAACATAAAATACGTTTTCCCAAGGACAGCTCACTAGGAGGTGCTTACTCTAAACCGATCCCACGAGCTAGCTTTCTTTTACTTCCAAACCAACCGCACACACCCAATTTCAACGATTACCATATTTAACCAACAATTTCACCATACCTCATACCAGGAACTTAACCGAGTTAATCCGAAATCACACTCAATGTTAGAAACAACCACACCTCGCACGCTTGCTAATTATAAACTGCTACTATCTTATCCACATCACACCACACATTTAAACAATACTCTTCTAAATAGCGTCAACAATCACACTTTGTATAATCTACACAACACACTAAATCGTCGCCTTCATGACAATGTCAAAACTTCACACACTACCATTACTCTCCACACATAATCATCACGTTCCACACACTACTATTAGTCTTTACACTCAAGCCATCTCACTCTACACATTAACAAAATCAGAACAACAGTAATTTAGCACACCCATTTTTATCTCTAACATAATTATCAAATACTTTTCTAATGCAGATAAGCAACAAAAGGATGTAGACACGAATGATTGGTTTACACCGAAGTCAAATAGCACTTTAGCACGTGTATAGTTTATAGAAATATACCTGTCTTCGTCTCTATTCATACGTCGAATACCATTTGCCATTCTTGTTAATTTTCACCGGGTTAATATACACATTGATGAAATCCACATACTTATATGTATATAAGGCCCATTACGACAATTGACAACCTTAACCACTCACCGGACACTCCCGACTCGCAACCGAGCTAGAAACCGAATAATCGGCATTAAAAACAATACTTGGAGTTGTTATATACGCATACTAACATGTTCAAAGTGTTCAAATGATGTCTTACACTCAAAACGAGTACCCATACGCCTATATTACTCACTAAAACGACACCGGTACGCAAGAAACAAAATCAGAAAATGCTGAAACAGAGTTGTGTGCGCCTTCTGGCGCGCCCCAAGCCGCGCCCAGACACGCGCAGACGTCTGTTGGGCACCAAACAGCCCCTGTTCTAGCTCTTTAACATCCCAACTCAATCCCCACTTGATTAGGTTCATTCTATGAAAGTTTTAGCATCAATAATGAGGTTTTTAACATAAAAAACATGAAGGAATCCACATAGCAACTCTATACACATATGAGATCAATTAAATCCATCATCATCAACTATGGAGTGATGTTGAACTATCTATATTGAACTCCATCACCAAGGTGAAGGATTCAACCTTTATCTTCTCATACCGAATTACCGAGGATCACTCATCATTACCTAATCAAAAGTTTTAACAAGATCAAGCTCCAACACCACAATATACTTACTATACTAAATCTAAACAAACGGTTCCACTATAATCCATAATTAATATACTCGACTTTTTAAGCACCCAAAATTATTACAAGCAGTACTTAATGATATATAATTCATTGCACTTATCAATCTCCAAATGGAGTTTACTAAACCAAATGCATACCTTTACACACAAGGACTATTTCAACATTTCAAGTCGGAATTCTTAAGCAAATACTAAACACCATTAATCAATTAGATCTCGACATTTTCGTCAATATTCGATTGGAGCTAAATAAACTCATACTTAACAAAATGCAACACGATCACATAATAAAAAAAAATCCTACCTACGAAGTCACAAATTAACACCCGAACCTTCAATTCTTATAGTAACAAGAGCATAAATAAATCTCATCACACAACAATACTTATGAAATAATTTAATGCTATAACTTTATACAATCGCGAAATTTGATAACCAATCAAAGACTTACATAGCTACCATGGCATACTACACCTTTTTCGAAATCTGTACCACACAATCATATTGCAAAATCCTTATGACATCCTTTAAACATTTAATAGCTGATGCTTTTGCACACCAAATAATACATCGACATTACGTTCAAACGGACTTATCACAACTTAGTTTCTTAAATCCAAAACTATTACCAAACATGATGGCAAACCCATTATCACATCAATTTCTTACACCCCTAACTTAACATAAAATGCTAAACACAAAATACTAAACATTTAACTCGCTTAAATTGTTCCACAACGAAAGTTCATCATCATTCACTTTACATCACATAGCCGACAAATCATTACTAACCATAATGACAATCGCATGATCATATCAATAATAACTCTATTATAACTCCTTCTTTGGGGTATGACTCATACCTCGAACATTTGAGATCATTTCATTAATAGTACCCATTCTAGAATCGTTTCTCGATCCTAATTATATGATCCACCTTTCCAAATCTATCGAGAACGGCTAGCCATCCTATCAATTCACCAACATATATAAATATTCATGTAAACACATACCCAATATAATAAGGTATTCCAGTTCAAACATGTACTTGTAAGTTCACAATTACACTGGCCAGGTGTAACTTAAAATTACCTTACATTATGTTCCTTCTACCTTTTTATATTTAACATCCCAAAGGTTCTAAAATATTAGGGACATCCTACTTCACATGCAGTTTAAGTCTAGGTATGAATCCAAATACCTAAATCCCTTAAACTAGGGCTCTGATACCATCTGTAACAACCCGGTTTCCCAAACATACAACAAATAACATATATTGCATAACATCGTTACATTCATAAAAGAAAATTACATAATAATTCACATACGGTCCCATAGTCTCGAAACTACAAAATACATAAAAGCTTCCTAATCAACATCAGTCATCAAAAAGCGTCCTACTCTTTATCCTTTCCTTTGCCGCTATAATTTCCTCGACCTGGAATACATATTTTTGAAAACAAAATGAGGGTTAGACCAAACGGTCTAGTGAGATAATCCATGTCATTTCAAAATCGTTATAAAACCAATTTATATAAAACCATTCGTATTAAAATAGTTTATATAAAACCATTCGTATAAACACACATATACCAATCAAGACTCGTGTATCGTGCACAACTCCTCATCCTCATTCCCCATGGCCATATTAGTTGGTTGCGAGCCAACAACATCGTTGTACAACAATTACATCACCACTGTACAACAACTACAGCACCGCTGTACAACAACTACAGCAAACACCTCCGCCGACTATAGTTTCGGCTAACGTATATTCGTGTAGTGTAATGCACATATAAATACAATATATATATGTACCAATATATCATATTGTCATTTATAAACCTTTCATTACATTCTAATCACATATCCATCTCAATCATAAACACTTAATCACACCATATATCACATATCCAATCCATACATATCCATCTCATATATATATATATATCACATATATATGTATCCCAGTTGAAAACGTTTTAAAAGTAAAACTCACCTTGATCGCTTATCTAGAAACACTTCCAAGCCTTTCTCCGAGCTATCCGATCCTTTATCCAAAATTCTCAGAATCTGAAACCATTTACATACAAATATCTCCTTACCAACTTATGTATAAGACTTACTAGCAGGCTAAGGACTCTAGATACATCTATATAACTCTTATCCTCAAAATGACCAAACAGCCAAAGTTTCCGAAAACCCCAAAAGTATCCGGTCAACCCAACCTTTCCGGACAACCCTTCTTTCCGAATAGCATAACTAATCCGGATAACATGAACCATCCGGACAACACAGACAATCTGAATAACACCAATAATCCGGACGCCATCCGGGAATCAAAGCAATCCGGACACCATCCGGTAACTAATTTCATCCGGAAACTTATAGAAAATAAATACTTACCGGACACTTCAATTACCGGATATCATCAAAAGAATCGTCCGGACACTAACAAAAGGCTACCGGACACTACCAAAAAGGGACTACCGGACACCACCAAATTGTGTCCGGAAACCTCGATCTGTTCATCAAAATTTTACCCAGATATCGATTGAAACCATGAACGATTATGTAATTTTGCAGATATGTTTAAGACCCTAAATAACAACTATCCATAAACTTAGTTTTCCAAAAACATCCATATTTCAACAAAACCCATTTTTAAACTCATCTAAAGCTTATGAACATAAGGAGAGTAATTTATGTAAGATTGTTACCTCTTTGTTTCTTCAATTGTATCTAAAAAACCCAGCTGCAAATAATCAACTCCCTTCTTCTTCTCCTTAGAATTGCTCTCTCAATTCTCTCTCTCTCTCTCTCTTGCCGTAGCAAAAACCCACACACACACACACTTTGTGATATTTGTTGTCTAAATGCTAAGAATGAGACACCTCCCAAATCTAAACCAAATGGGACGGTTGGTGGTGATGAGTCATTCACCATAATCCAAACAAACCCTCACACTTCTATTAAATGACAATTTTAATCCCTCAACTTATAAATTAAAATTAAAACTTACCCCTTAACTTTTAACTCCATAAAATTAATCACAAACTTACCTTAAAACCAAAATAATAAAAATAAATAAACCAACAATATACCCGGTTATTACAGGCAACACATAAACAAACTGGACTGGGCAGAACAAGTCCGATTAAATTACCAATTTACCCCCATTGTTTTCTTAACCAAATAACCAATCTAAATTAAAATCAACCACAACCTTCCACTAAAAACAACTTTTTAAATACTGAGATTTTGAATGTTGAAGAAACAACAAATATATTGAAGAAATGACAAATCGATTAAAGAAACATCAAATCAGATGTTGAAGAAATAGCAAAACCATTGAAGAAACAACAAATTTGTTGAAGAAACAGCAAATCAGGTGTTAAAGAAACAACAAATTTCTTCAACAATATGATAGAATTAATTTATTTGCTAACCAATATGATAGATTTAAACAAGAGAGAAATTAAATAGATTATACATCGTTGGTGCAACCTTGTACTGCAAACTGAATCATTGGAAACCAATTTTCTTGCTCAAAAATATATATCGATTTTTTACAATGCAAATTGATTTTCTAGTTGACAAAAAAAAAAAACAGATAGAAATCAAATAAGAGACCGATTATCACACTTGAGAAATCAATTGATTCCAGATTAGAAGAAATCGATTATCCACTTGAGAAGTCGATCGATTCCAGATTAGAAGAAACCGATTATCACACTTGAGAAATCGATCGATTCCAGATTTTGGAGAAATCGGTTAGTAAACTTGAGAAATCGACCAACTGCAGAAAAATCGATACATCGATCTGTATCCATGAAAAATCACAGAAAAAACGGTCGCCATCCATGAAAAAAATCGATTGTTGGAGAAACGATTTGTGAGAAATCAAAAGGAGAGATCGATTAGGAGAACATGTTACCTAAGGATGGATAGATCGATAGAGCAACACAGATGAAGGGAGGCGTGAAATCGAGCAACACAGATGAAGGGAGGCGTGAACTTAGAAAACGTGAAATTAGGTTTTTTTCCAAACGTTATTGACTCCTCATTACCTAATTAATATTGAGTCCATGAATCTTAAGTACTCTCTTCTCTAAAACAAGAATAAGATCCCAACGTATAGCCAACATGGACTTTTGATTCTAAGATTGATGGTTCTTAAAAAGTTTGTTCAACCCTAAAAGTTTAAAATTGTGATAAAAACGTCAACACAAGGTGACATGAAAACTCAACCCAAATGATATGATGTCAACATAGTGACCTCAAATGATGTCAATCTATATATTAAAGGTATATTATAAGATGCTTTTGACGGTGGAACGAATTGACGATATTATGTAAAAATGATATGATAGATAATATTAATTTAGAAATAATTATTGATTGAACTTTCAATAGGAATATCGGGAAAAGTTGTTTTATATGAAGAATTAGTATTTCTTGAATTCAAAGTTATATGGTGATATAAACAATATATTGAAATAATGTTGTAATTATCGAGGGCCCCTTTTTACATCTCACCCAAGGCCTAGAAAATTTCAGGAACGGTTCTGTGTTATAATTGATGATTTTGCATTAAAAATGCTCGAAGAAACTGTTTTGTATGACTTTGATGCTATTATTGATGATTTTGCATCTATAAATGATCGAAAAAGTTGTTTTGTAGCATTTGACCTTGCGGTATATGAGCTTTTGCCCTCCTACGAGGTAATGGGTTCAAACCTCATTAAATGTGATGAGGGTGTGAGTTTATTTGTTACATTTGCCATATATAAATATTATATACTCCAAAAAATAGTTTGTTTTTAATAAAAAAAACATTTATTTGAGGTTTTTTTGGTACATACCGAGGGCCCAAAATTTACAATTTGCCCAGGGCCCAAAAAGTGTCAGAAACGGGCCTGGGTATATGGGTCAATGTGTAATAACCAAGACCTAAAATTTAAGAGATTTGAGTTTTGTGGAGGAATTTGTAAACTTGAAAGCTTAAGGGTCATTTTGTAAATTTTGGAAAAGTATAAAAGACACCAAATGGGCACAAAACCCTAGGCGTGGGTATTTCTTCCTTTGTTGGCGGCTGAGCAAAATTAGAGAGGAAGAGAAGGCTGATTTCAATTTCAATTTGGAAGGGAGCATCACTCACTTCAACTTGAAGAGAAGGTGAACTGAGGTTTGATTCTACATTTCTTCAGGTAATCCCTAAACCAATCCAGATTGTTTTTATGTTATAATGGATTCTTGAGTTATGTTGAGAGTTCTTGCTTAGAGGGTTAATTTGATGCCTAAAGGAGAGATTAAACACCCTTAATTCATATTTGTGTAGCAAAGAGTTGTAAGGAACGGACTCCAAATGTTTTGTTGTGGTTTTGTCGCGTTAATGTTTCGATTTAAGGCCCTTAGCACTGTTTTTTTTTGCTCTTAATCACACAGTCGCCATACCCGGTAAGTATCTGGTGACGAAGATTACTGGGAGAGAACCAGTAGTTTCCGGTAAGTGTGGTTTTCGGTAAGTGTAGTTTTCGGTAAGTATAGTTTCCGGTAAGTGTAGAGTTCCGGTAAGTTGAATGACCCGGTATGTGTAGAGTTCCGGTAAGATGAATGATCCGATAAGAGGTAGTTCCGGTAAGTTGAATCACCCGGTAAGTATACAGGTTACCGGATGGTGTTCGGATAGTTGGTTTTAGGATCTGAGCAGTGTGTTTCATCCATTTCTCAGGTAAACCGGTTGGAAGTCGAGATCAGAGTAAGAAAATATAGTAAGCGTACCAAGTGAGTTTTCTAACTAAAATACGTGACTTTTAACGTGTTTTCTAAAGTGAGTACATGATGAGAAATGCCATGTTTTACCCTTATGTTTTTAATTGCATGAAAGTTGTTAAAGTTTTATATGAAATGTATGCATACATTGTGTAGACGTAAATTGGCTAAGTCGGGGGGAGGTTCCGCCAGTAGCCACGCCGGGGGGAGGTTCCGTTTATGCCATGGGAAGTGAGACCCAGTAAGGCAGCATGATACTGACTCGTTGTCACTCTCGAGTGCCTTCAGGGTGCCATTTACGGGAGCGGATTATATCCGTGAAAGATTTTAAATTTACAGCTATGTGAAAGTTTATTATTGAAAGTTTTACATATGAAAGTTATGAAAAGTTTTTAAATGATTTTGAGAACTGTCATGAGGGACTCACTAGACCTCATGGTCTAACCCTCGCATTTTTTCAAATTAAACTCTTTTCAGGTAAGCAAGCAGTGAAAGGCTCTGGCAGGTGAGCAGGGCTATTAGCGGATAGAGGCAGTAGAGACAGAGACACTATTATTACTAGTTTTAGCATTTCTCATTTGTGTAATAGGTTGTTTCCGCCAACCTAAATTTTGAGATTTTTGTAAGAAATTTTGGGACCCATTTTGGGATGTTCCGTTTTATATGGATTGCATGTTTATTTTAAGCTGGGTTGTTACAATTTGTATCAGAGCCATAGTTTAAGGGATTTAGGTGACTGGATGGGCCTAAACTTAAACTTTGGGAGTAGAAATCACAACTGAGAATCAGGAAATGCGTTAGGAGGACACTATTATATAAATAGGACTAATAGGGTACCGAGGACGGTCATGTAAGGTAAGTTTAGGATTACACCTGGACAGTGTAATTGCGAACTTATAGGTACATGTATGTGCTTAATCTGCCTTATTATTCCTAAGTTGTAGTCTTATGCTAGCTTATATGTCGTATTCCAGTAATCTAGAATGTCAACAAGATCCTTGAGGGGTAGATTGAGAACCATTGTTGGGGAAGTATCGTGAGAGATCATGTATAATGTGATGTACGTATACGTCATAGAGAAGAAATATTGTTGGAATGTTACGAGCCGTCTAGAGGTAGATCTTCGTGGATTCAGAAGAGGTGAATGATTGGATTTAGGTAAGACTCCTGGTTCTGGAGAGTCCCAGTTCTAGAAGTCGTGGGGTAGATAAGTTGGGGTGTATAGGAAGGACAATGTCGAGATCTTGAAAGTGTCATTTCAAGAGCGAGTAGAGGATTAGAGCCCTGACTCCTTAGTCGAGCTTTTCAGCGGTGGAGTGCAAACGTGTAGAGGTAGATTGTGAGGTGAATTGGTCAAGACGAGAATAGTATGAAATGGTTGAGTAAGTGGACCGTTGAATGTATGTATAGCAAGTTGTTGCAAGGCCGAGAGGGCGACCACTGGTCGAAAGTAGAGTGTCAATGTTAAGTTGCGTGAGTAAAGCGATTGACCTTGTTTGAGTGAGTAGTCTTCAATTGCAAGCAGAGTTTCATGCATTGAGTTCGTATATGTGTACATGAGATTTTTCATAAGTAAAGCAAATGTGTAAATATCAAATTTGATCGGATATGATTCGGCGTGTGCAAGCGTTTGTTTAAAGAAAAAAAATGCAAATCCATTTACATCGCACAATGAAGTCTTGAGATTTACGATTTGCAAAATATTCCACTCTTTTCATGATAAGTTAAATTGTTGCAAAAAAAAAAAATCAAGAAAACGTTTGAATGCAAAACTGTTATAACCAAAATGAGTATTGACATGTTGAAGTTATATAAATGAGTGTGAGAACCGACTGGTTTACTTCGTGTCGGTAATTCCTTTCAGAATTTTGTCGTATGAAAAGATTTTCATCCAAATATATATTTATGTCGTAACAACATATTTTTGGTTGAGTAAGATTAAGATTTACGGAAACTTGCATGCAAACGATTCTCCAGATCGTTGTGCAGGGCATTGGAGTTATGAGAATGTTGGGGTCGTGTGTACCCAAGTTGTTTCTAAGTATTGTTCTTTAAAAATAATAAAATGTGCAAAATGATTTATTTATCGCGTTGTCATGCATGAAGGCTATGAACTCACTAGGTCGTAGAGTATTACATTTTAAGCTAAGGAAGAACTCCGAGAGTGGAGAAGTGTTGGACAAACCAGGGGAGAATGTTTGTAGTTTTGTTATTTGTGTTCAAGAGGAGGGGTGAGCAGTGCAAGAGTCAGAAGTGGACTTTAGTGTCGGTTATATGAGGGTCTGTACCCTTGATTCGGTGACTGGGAAATACAGTTGCCAAGGGACGGTTGTGTTCAAGGGAAGGACTAGAAGTCATCAAGGTGTTGGTATTAGAAACTTGTTATGAGTAGTGTTGAGAGACAGAAATGAAATATCCTCAACGTCGAATATGAGTTTTAAGGTGACCTTGTAACATTGACATTGCACGAGTAAGTTTGAAATGAGGACGACGGGATGTGAAGTTGATTATGATATGTTGGAAGGATTAGGTTCAGTAAGGGACCCTTGTTGAAGAATAGGTTAAAGAAGTATCAACAGGTCAACTATTGACGTTGAAGTCGACAGTTGTGTAAGGTGTACGAGGCCGAAGACTTGAATCAGAAGGTTGAAAGTTGAAGGACCACCTTGTAGGGGTGTTAAGATGGTGAAAGACTGATGTTTTAGATAAGCGTTTTACTTACGAGGTTTGGATGGTTCGTAAAGGATGAAGTATTTAGCACAAACGAAGTGAGTGTATAGATTATGTCGATCTGTGAGGAAATGTGCCATGTCTATGTATTGGTTTGGAATCGCAAAGAGCTAGCAAGAAACGAGTATGTTAGAGTTAATCAGAAACTCGTGAGTTGTGGTTCATCTAGAGCTGGGGAGAGGCAAAGTAGCGAGATAGACTCGGTTATTTATGCGGGAGAACATGAAGGTAAGTTCGAGTTATGTACGAATGACCATGAGAGACCTGGTCCGTAGTGAGATGTTATGGGTGGAGAATGTACGGACGAGTAGTGGCATCAATTGCTAAGTTAAATGTGCCAGCCAGTGTGTGATGTGATCTTAGAAAGAGGAAGCAGCAGATGGAAGTCTTTTCGGGGTTTGTAAGTTGGAGTTGTGACACGACCATTATCGGAATAGAATGTCGGAGCGACCGTGGGTGGTTACCCAAAGGAGAAACCAAGTGTTTTTGGTTGCGTGATGTAACACCCTAAAAATCAGGGCTAATTTAAACCTTAAGTTTAACAAGGTTTACTTATAGAATCATCCCAGCTTTCATATATAAGTAGAGAATTAAGTCATTAACTATGAGGTTTAATTCATACAATTCGAATTCTCCAAAACAACCTATTAATCCACTCTTGTTCACCATGAAAAGATTAAACGGGTTGTCTAAGTCATTCATCAAAACATCCTCATATCAGCTAACTTCTCTTCTTAACATCAACAAGTTGAATACCCAAAAGCACCCGTCCCTCTTCCCTTTACTTTTCCTGAGCTAGTACCTGGTAAGAAAAGTTGATTTGAAACGATTAGGCTTACGCCTAGTGAGAATATCCAATTTTAAATTAAAACATTAACAGCATTGGAATCTTAGATAATCAACGCATATATTCAAACCTGCTTTATCACCATTCTTACCATACTCATACATGTCTCATAATGACATAACCATACTCAATCCCACGAGTATAACCACCATTCATAAAGCCGTATCACCATATCCAATAACCTACTACGAATCCTCACGGATTCTAGTTTATCAATCAATCTTCCAGACTTACATTCAAACATCATACCTTCTCTTTGAAATGGAATACAGAAATAGAACTTATATATATATACATTGCCTATTTCAAATCCGTCAAACAACACTTACACTTCATCTAATTCACACTCCCACATCTCAATTATCAATAGCAACTCTCTTTGCCCATTAACTCATTCAACCTGAATAGCAATTATACTATGCCTTTTCAAACATTCAACCTGAATAGAAATCATAATATGCCTATTCCAACATTCCGTATGAATAACAATTCTACTTTGTCTATTCAAACATACACACGAATAACAATTCTACTTTGTCTATTCAATCAAACACATGAATAACAATTCTACTTTGTCTATTCAATCATACACATGAATAACAATTCTACTTTGTCTATTCAATCATACACATGAATAACAATTCTACTTTGTCTATTCAATTTATACATCTGAATAACAATTCTACTTTGTCTATTCAATTTATACATCTGAATAACAATTCTACTTTGTCTATTCAATCAATCAATGTGAATAGCAATTGTACTTTGCCTATTCAATCATTTCCAAGGATACATGGGAATAGCAATTATACCTCGCCTATTCCTCCTTTCAACAAGAATAGCAACTATACTTTGCATATTCTATTATTGTAATATGAATAGTAATTCTACTTTACCTATTCAATCATTTCAACGTGGATAGCAATTCTACTTTGCCTATTCCATCTTTTCAACATGAATAGCAATTCTTCTTTGCCTATTCATTACATTCCACTATAAACAGGAATAGCAATTATACTTTGCCTATCCTACGTTATCCGATACAACTCGTGTTTACGGATCCATTATACCTTATTAACGTATATACATAACAACAAAGTATGCCACTCTCGTATCGTATTCTCAATTCTAAGAATATTAAATAACCTATCGTGTCCTCCTCCTCAATTGTTTCCCCTTCGGCAACTTGACACAGGGGTTCCGCTACCCGGTTAGCGGATAGGGTCAAGGGGAAACGCCCTTGCGGGGTCTGGGGGTAGCGCCCCGAGAAATTATTTTTAGAAACTAAATCAGATAGCACATCCAGAAACTATATCCGGACATCAGAATTATCGGGACAACAAAGGTTACCGGACAGCACAAACTACCCGGACATCATAACTTACCGGATTCACACAACTTACCGGATACACACAACTTACCGGACAACCTAAACAATCCAGATAACACAAATTTCCCGGACAACATCCGGACACCAAAGAAATCCGGATACCATCCGGTATCTATTTCATCCGGAGACTACAAAATAAAAGAACTTACCGGATAACTTTATCTTGTCTGGAAACCTTCAAACGGAGGTTTCCGGATACTGTTCTTTCATCCGGAAACTTACGACCTGCAGCCTATTTTTACAATCTAAATTCGTGTCTGTTCCATTCAGCTTGTTTCAACACATCCATTCAGTCCCAAAACATTTTATACACACGTATTAACATTTAATTTGACAGAAAACAAGGTTTTAAGCAATTGGAATGAACTCACCTCAAAGGTCAAAACCCACTTTACTTTGCACAATCTGATTCCAGAAGAAAACAGCACCTAAACGAATTCAGATTAAGTTATAGATACCCTCTTACTACTGGAAATCAAACTTACAAAAATCCTTTGTATACATACCAAGATTTTTAGCTTAAATCTCTTCTTTTCTTGTAACGCCCCAAATTCTTAAACATGCAGTAACATAAAATGAGCATTTGGATTACATAATTCAAACTTTTCTTTACGTCATTACTAAAACATACTAAGCAAACAATGACAGCGAAAGTCTCTAAATCCACAGCCGAGAGCTATTCTATAGTGATCATAGCCAAAACTTGAAGTTACTCTATGCTTCAAGTCCTTCTTATCGCCTCCTAGTTCTTACTTGAAGAACCCTTAACATGCTTACCTGAAAATGGTTTAGTTTTGAAAGCGAGGGTTAGACCAAAAGGTCTAGTGAATTCCCTCCGAAAACAACATGTACACGGTATAAAATCGTTTATAAAAATATCATCGTAAACCTTAACATGAAATCAGGCATGGTACTACACTGTATATAGGATCACATAAACATTCTGCAATCGGGGCCCAGTAGGCTACCCTCTCGCCCTCAACCGGAGCCTATGCAAACTCCCCTTCCCGGAGCTTACGCAGACCCCCCTTTCTACTCGAAATAGGAGGAAACGAATTCCAACCTACCAGTCTGTCATACATATCCAAGGGATCATCAGATCCCGAGGATCTATCTCTGATCCCACAGCGCAGATCGACTCCACATAGCACATCATTCATTTCATAAAAGCATACATCTTTCAACCTTTGTAAATCATCATTCTCAATTCCTCAAGTAACATATATTTTCTCAAGTAAAACAGGTATTTCATGGAAAATCATGCGTAACGGTTATAAACATTTCATGCTCGTAAGTGAAACCATAATCAGTTAAAATGTTCAACACGTTAAGTCGTAAAAGGTTTAGGGAACTCACCTTGATGACGCTAAACGTACTCCTTACTACCTCCAAGCTAATCCAATCGACCACCTAAGGGCATTAGGTTTAAATCAGATTAAACGATTCAATTCTACTAACCAGCTAATACTTTCCTGATACAGAGCTTTCCGGACGCACCATCCGGATTCTACTCCTTTCCGGTTACCTATCCGGATTCTACCCCTTTCCGGATACTTATCCGGATTCTATCCCTTTTCCGGACGCACTATCCGGAAAGATGCACATCCGGTAACACCCAAGAATCCTTACCCGGACACATGCATACCACCCGGACACTACCGAAACATCGGTGTCCGGAAACTACGGCTGTTCGAACCCCAAAATTCTAAAAGTGATTAAAACTCAATTATTTGATATCATCTCGATTAGACAACCATAGGGGTTCATTAACTAGGCATAAACACTAAATAAATTCCATTTTAAACCACCAAATCGGCACATTAGCAATAAAACTCCAAAATACTCAATAAGGAGATGTTTAGATAAAACCCTAACAATCCCTCATGATTTCCTCCCCAAATCATGAACAAATAAGAGTAATGGACCTGAATTAAGTAGAAGAAACATGCTAGATGATTACCTTAACAATTTCTTTGCACACATTGAGAGATTCCAACCTTTAGCTTCTTCTCCTCTCTATTTCCTCTTAGCCGCCAAACACCAAGAGCACACACACACACACACACAATACTGATTTCAGCAAATAGAGGCTGCCCTAGGGATTGGAGTCATTATATACATTTCACTAATTGCTAAATAGTCCCTCAACATAACTTTCATTTCTTTCACAATAGACACCAAACTTATGCATACTTGCAAACGAAACCCGGTTGTTACAACACTCCCTCCTTAAAAGAATTCCGTCCCCATAATTCCCTATTGGAAAAGATGCGGGTATCATGCCCACACCACAATTGACACTTCCCCCCAGGGTAAAGCCACATTCTGACTCAGTCAACAACCCCACTAAATTCGAAACCTGGAATAATGGGTGTATTCCCTTCAGTTCTTACGGTACTCTAACTCGCAGGCTACTGCCCTTATTCATCGATCTTGACAATAGAAGATTAAATAAGGCTTCTCAAGCATCTTTACTTCCCTTAAGGAGGAACCTGGTGGAATCCCCCGCTACAACATGAGATCCAATTACTCAGAAACAGTCATTCACCTGACAGCTTGGCACAAGGCCAACCTTGTACGTCCCGACAACTCACAACTCCGGGTTCCTTCATCATATCACAACTCACTACCTTGCACCACCCAACAATCGTCTATGCTGATAACATTTCCCTTTTCTCGGACCACCTAGACCACAGTTCGTCACTCATCCCTCACATTCCCACTACTTCACCACCCCATACTTATACGTAACTAAGAGTAGGAACCTCCAAACCCATCGTTGGATTGTTCACCTACTCAAATTAAACTTATCCTGAAACACATCAATTCCTCCCGGATTGCCACGTTCGTCCATTCCTATAAAACGTAACTCCGGTCATCCTCACTCCACTGGGAGGAGTAACCATGGTCACACCATACAATTCTCACTAGCTTAATCACTGCACGACCAATTCGTTTAAACATTTCTCACAAAGTCACTAACTTAACTCATTCGACTGTCTTATCCACTCCTTTTTTGCACAACCTCGTACCCAATTCCCCTCCTCTACACTCTCTCCAACGGTTCGCACACTTATCAATGACAATCTACACAACACTGCACCTTTCGGCGTTACTGACAAGTTTACTACTTCCAATTTACTTACTTAATCCGACATGCTATCTTCACCTCCCCACGTTAGCGTGGAGCATTGCCCACCGAACATTACTTGCCCCTCTCTCCCGACCTTTCCACATGCTGGTATCGCTTTCTCATTACTCACATAACCAAACAGTTGCACCAAGATCTTATCTTAAGGCATTCAACCAAGCCGTCTTGAAACAAGACCAGTGTTCAACGTCACTACACATTCCTTAATCTCCAACTTTTACCTTCTTAGACATTTCTTTCACACATAAGCAACAATTCACATTCTTTAAGGATTTCACATCTATCCCACCACATTTTGACTAACACAACCCTCATCCTCTTTAAACTTCCAATGACCCCAAAGTGTGTTTCTTAGTAACGTCCTCTATTCACTCTAATAATCCACCCTCCTTGGATTACCTATTACAAACGGATCTATTAACTCAGGAACACCCCGAAACTCGGGTTCCACAATTCTTTCGATTAACCACCATGATCATAAAATCAGACAGATATATATACCGTCATCCTGGCTTTCTTACTTAGATTTACCTTAAATAATTCTTTAACAATCAGTGTGTTAAT
Source organism: Saussurea involucrata (assembly GCA_033807775.1). NCBI lineage: Eukaryota > Viridiplantae > Streptophyta > Magnoliopsida > Asterales > Asteraceae > Saussurea > Saussurea involucrata. The sequence continues at coordinate 61,118,441 of CM066326.1, forward strand.
CTCAATAACACTTCCCCAAGAATTGTAACACATCCTGTACTAACAAATGAACGTCATTACTTAACAAATCTATAAAATTTTAATCAACCAACCAAAGGCTTATACCTCTATCATGACAATTCAAATCAACTAATGATCATACTACCACTCCGACCCACAATCATCATCATGTCATTCCTTAAACATAACCCAAAATTTCCAACTATTTCCTTCTAGGATCATTCCCTCACGCATAAGGAACAATTTTCATTCTTTAACGATTTCTCATCTACTATACTACAGCTTGACTAATCTATTCATCATCTTCTTTAAACTTACTTTGCCTTCAAGAATATACTTGACAACATACATAACCACAAAGCTTGGTCTCACAGCTGGGCAATCACCCAATTCTGCCCCGACATTCCATTCCGATAACAGTCAAAATAAACATCAACTTACAAACCACGCACTTCAACAACTGGGATTGCAAAACGTACACTCTACCCGAAATCCCAAAAGGACTTCCTTCAAATCCTTCCTCTTTCTAACATCGCCTTACTACATCACCGGCTGACACAGATATCTAGGCAATTGAAGCTACTATTCGTTCGTACATCCACCACTCCTATCATCACGATACCGACCAAGTCTCTCATGGTCATTAGTACACAATTCACCCTTTCCTTCATATTCTCCCGTATACTACAATCGAGTCTGTCTCGCTACGTAGTTCTCTCCCAACTTGTTGAGCTATGACTCACGAGTTCACACTTAGCTCAAACACAAACATCCCAGCTAGCTCTTTATGATCTAGGTCCTTTCTTAGACACGGCACATTTTCTTACTGACTGGTATAGTCTACACTCATTCCGCTTGTGTTACACACCTTGTCCTTCTACGGACCCTCCTCACCTCGTAAATAGAACGCCTATTCAACAACAACAGTTTCTTACTAATTTAACACCTCTACAAGATATTCTATCAACTTACACCCATCTGGTTTGAGTCTTCGGCCTCGGCCAACATACACCGTTGCCGACTTCAACAACAAAAGACACCTCTTCACTACTTCCTTAACCTATCCTTTAACATGAGTTCCTTACGGGATCTATTCCTCCCTACACATCATAGTTAACTTTTTAATCCATCGCCCCTATTTCGAAGCTTACTCATGTAACATCACTATTACAAGCTCCCTTCGAACTCATGGCCCACACCGTGGACCTTTCATTCCTGCCTCACAACACTACTCATAATGAGTTGCTAAAACCAATACCTTGATGACCCCTAGTCCTTCCTCCGGACACCATCGCCCCTCAGCAACTGTGTTCTCAGTCACCGAGCCAAGGTACAGACCCTCATACACCTGACACTAAAATCCATTCCCGACTCTTCCAAGGTCCAACTCTCCCCTTAAACGCATATACCAAAACTACATACGTTCTCCCTTGACTTGACCAACGCCTCTCCGCTCTCGGAGTTCTTCCTTAGCTTAAGACGTAATACTCTACGACCTAGTGGGTTCATAACCTTCATGCACGACAATACAGTAAATAAATCCTTTTACACATTTTATCATTTTAAATAAACAACATTTAGAAACAACTCGGGTACCCGTGACCCCATCACTCTTATAACTTCAAAACCCTGCACAACAATTCGAGAATCGTTGGCATGCATCTTTCCGTGAACCTCAATCTTGCTCAATCCGAACAATGTTATTACGAGAGTAATATATTGCATGAAAATCTTTTCGTATGAGACAATTTTGAAAGAATTACCGACACAAAGTAAACCAGTCGGTTCTCATACTCAATTGTATGATATCAAAAGGTCAATAAGCATTTTGGTTATAAGTGAATTGCAGGTAACCATTTTCTTGACCATTTTTGTAACAATTTAACTTATCATTAAAAGTGTGGAATACTTTGCAAATCGTTAACCTCAAAATTTCAATGTGCGACGTACTGAAATCGCTTTTTCTTTAAACGTGCACTCGTACAAGCTGACTCATTTTGTTCAAAGTTGACATTTACATTTTTATTTTAAATTGTGAAAATTTCATGTTACATAAAAGAACGCCATGCATGAGACTCTATTTGCAATAGAAGGCTACTCACTCAACGAGGCCAACTACTTTACTCACGCAACTTATCCTTGATACTCCACTTACGACCAAGGGTCGCCCTCTCGGTCAAGCACTAACTTGATGTACATGCGTTCCACATCTCACTTACTCAACCATTTCACACTAATTTCGCTTTGATCGACTACCTCACTTTATACTTCTACAAGCTTTCAATTCACTATAAGTATCTTATTCCATTTGTCCTGCCAATGAAAAGCTCGACTAAAAAGTCAGGGCTCCATTGATACTTTCAAGGTTTTGACACTGTTCTATCTTACCATCCCAACTGATCTATCCCATGATTTCCATAACTAGGACTCTCCCGAAACTGGAGTCTTACTTAAACTCAAACATTCATCCTCTTCGAATCCACGAAGAGCTACCTCTAGACGACTCATAACATTCTTTATAACGTTTCTTCTCTACGATGTCTACATACATCACATCATAATGACTCTTACATGACACTTCCCCAAGCAATGGAGCTCGGTCTATCCCTCAGGGATCTTGCTGACCTATTCCTCAACGTTCTCCCAGCCATAGCGCTAAACAGAAAGAAACCGATAGTTAATCCTTGCTAGACGTGACACAACAAATTTGCTATAAGTAAGGTATTGTAAGCACGTACATGTACCTGTAAGTTCGTAATTACACTGGCCAGGTGTAATCCCAAACTTACCTTACACGTTTGTCCTTGGCACCTTATTCCTAAGCGCATTTATAGTGGTCGTTCCTAGAGGCAATCCTATGTCTCGGCTGTGTTCCTCATCTTACAGTTGAAGTTTAGGCCCGAATGGTCACCTAAATCCCTTAAACAAAGGCTCTGATACCATTTGTAACGTCCCAAATTCTTAAACATGCAGTAACATAAAATGAGCATTTGGATTACATAATTCAAACTTGTCTTTACGTCATTACTAAAACATACTAAGCAAACAATGACAGCGGAAGTCTCTAAATCCACAGCCGAGAGCTATTCTATAGTGATCATAGCCAAAACTTGAAGTTACTCTATGCTTCAAGTCCTTCTTATCTCCTCCTAGTTCTTACTTGAAGAACCCTTAACATGCTTACCTGAAAATGGTTTAGTTTTGAAAGCGAGGGTTAGACAAAAAGGTCTAGTGAATTCCCTCCGAAAACAACATGTACACGGTATAAAATCGTTTATAAAAATATCATCGTAAACCTTAACATGACATCAGGCATGGTACTACACTGTATATAGGATCACATAAACATTCCGCGATCGGGGCCCAGTGGGCTACCCTCTCGCCCTCAACCGGAGCCTACGCAAACTCCCCTTCCCGGAGCTTACGCAGACCCCCCTTTCTACTCGAAATAGGAGGAAACGAATTTCAACCTACCAGTATGTCATACATATCCAAGGGATCATCAGATCCCGAGGATCTATCTCTGATCCCACAGTGTAGACCGACTCCACATAGCACATCATTCATTTCATAAAAGCATACATCTTTCAACCTTTGTAAATCATCATTCTCAATTCCTCAAGTAACATATATTTTCTCAAGTAAAACAGGTATTTCATGGAAAATCATGCGTAACGGTTATAAACATTTCATGCTCGTAAGTGAAACCATAATCAGTTAAAATGTTCAACACGTTAAGTCGTAAAAGGTTTAGGGAACTCACCTTGATGACGCTAAACGTACTCCTTACTACCTCCAAGCTAATCCAATCGACCACCTAAGGGCATTAGGTTTAAATCAGATTAAACGATTCAATTCTACTAACCAGCTAATACTTTTCTGATACAGAGCTTTCCGGACGCACCATCCGGATTCTACTCCTTTCCGGTTACCTATCCGGATTCTACCCCTTTCCGAATACTTATCCGGATTCTATCCCTTTTCCGGACGCACTATCCGGAAAGATGCACATCCGGTAACACCCAAGAATCCTTACCCGGACACATGCATACCATCCGCACACTACCGAAACATCGGTGTCCGGAAACTACGACTGTTCGAACCCCAAAATTCTAAAAGTGATTAAAACTCAATTATTTGATATCATCTCGATTAGACAACCATAGAGGTTCATTAACTAGGCATAAACACTAAATAAATTCCATTTTAAACCACCAAATCGGCACATTAGCAATAAAACTCCAAAATACTCAATAAGGAGATGTTTAGATAAAACCCTAACAATCCCTCATGATTTCCTCCCCAAATCATGAACAAATAAGAGTAATGGACCTGAATTAAGTAGAAGAAACATGCTAGATGATTACCTTAACAATTTCTTTGCACACATTGAGAGATTCCAACCTTTAGCTTCTTCCCCTCTCTATTTCCTCTTAGCCGCCAAACACCAAGAGCACACACACACACACACACAATACTGATTTCAGCAAATAGAGGCTGCCCTAGGGATTGGAGTCATTATATACATTTCACTAATTGCTAAATAGTCCCTCAACATAAATTTCATTTCTTTCACAATAGACACCAAACTTATGCATACATGCAAACGAAACCCGGTTGTTACATTTCTCTTCTTTTCTTCTTCTTTTTTCTTTCTTCTTTCTCTCTTCTTTCTCTCTTTCTCTCAACCGATTCATCCAAGGAAAATCAGATATTTTCCAATAAAAATCTATCTTATCTAATCCACTTTCTTCAAATGACCAATTACCCCCTTAAGTTCCAAACTTTCCAAAAATAGCAACAAGCTTTGGTCATTTGAATTTTAGCTCCAAAGAATTATATAATTGCATCATAATCCAAAATTTAAACCAAATACAATTAGACCCCAATTCACATTAAAAAATTACGGAAAATTCGAGATGTTACACGTGAGTCGCTAAGTAAGTATATTTTAGGATCTGGAAAAGGCTAAAGAAAATGTTGGGTGAGTGAGTCTAAGAGGTGGTGTAGTAGATGCTAAACCTTTAAGGAATGTGAATTGTTTCCTTTTGTGCGAAAGGATTAGTTCGAGAAAGTAACAGATTGGAAATCAAGGAGCGTGTAGTGGCTTCGAGCACCGGTGTCATTTGGGATGACTGGGTTGAATGCCTTAAGTTAGAATTTTGGTTATGCGTAATAACGAGAAAGTCTTATTAGCATGTGGAAAGATCGGAAGAGAGGGGCATGTAACGTTTGGTGGGCGGTGCTCCACGTTAACGTGGGAAGGCGAAGATAGTATGTCGGGACAAGTGAGTAGGATGGAAGCAGTAAGCGTGGCAGTAACACCGAAAAGGTGGAGTAGTGTGTGTAGATTGTCATCTGTGATAGTGCGAATTCCTGGAAGGAGTATAGAGGAAGAGGATTTGTGCATGTCTTTGTGTGGGAAAGAAGTGGAAAGGGTAGTTGAATGAGTTGAGTTGGTGATGTTGTGAGAAACGTTCAAACGAACTGATCGTTCAGTGTAAGCTATTGAGAACAGTAGGGTGTGATCATGGTTACTCCTCCTAGTTGAGTGGGGGTAACCGAAGTTATGTTATATGACTGGACGCTTGTGGCAAGTAGTGAGAAATTGATGAGCCTTCAGGATAAGTTCGATTCGGATAGGTGAACACTCCAATAAGGAATTGTGGAGGTTTCCTACTATTAGTCACGTTAAGTGTGAAATGATGAAGTGGTGAGAACGTACGAATTAGTGTCGAGTTGTAGCCGAGGTGATTCGGGGAGGGAATATGATCTGCATAGACGTATGTCGGTTGGAAGAAGTGATCTAGAATTACATGTAACCCGAGGAGGGAACTCTTAGGTGTGAGTTCGTCGGATGTGCAAGGGTGGCCTTAAGCCAAGTGGTCAAGTGAGTGATTGTTCCTGGTTTTAGATTCTCGTTGTAGTGGCGGGGAATTTCCGCCAAGTTCATTCTTTCAAGGAAGTAAAGGGGTATGGGAGACCGTAAGTAGACGTGTTGTAAAACCGTGAGTCCCGACATGGGGACGGAAGCGAGCAAATGGAGGCGCGGTTGGCCTTGGATTTTCTAGTGGTATTTAAGCGGGTATAGTATTCGGAGAGGTTGCAAGTAAATAGTACAAAATGGCACGACATAGCAAGTAGTGACTCGCCGAGGGCGGTTCCAAGGTATGGTGTACGGTTATGTTTCCCATCAGAACGGTTTGGGGTGACCGAGTAGAACTGAGTTGGTTGGATTGAAAAACATAAGACTTTTGAACCTTGAAGTTTGAGAGAAATGTAAGGTGAACTAAGTATGTGGATCCGTCGAAGTTATGAAAGTTGAATAGATAGTGCGCGATCTTGAGGTACCTGATGAGATTTTGAGAAGAAATTCTTAGTGTGATGCACGTCTCTTTTATGGAGAGCCGATGTGGGAAGTGAGATGATGGCGACCTTGCAAGAAATACAGACGATAAGAAGTTGACTTTTGTCATTAGTGAGCGAGTTAGAGCAGTGGCATACAAGTTAGACTTGCCAGAAGAATTAAGAGGAGTTCATCCAACATTTCATGTGTCAAATCTGAAGAAATGTTTGGCCAAGACCGATGTGGCCATTCTATTAGAAGATGTTAGCATCGATGAGAAATTGTCGTATGAGAAAAAACCAATAGAGATGGTGGACAGAAAGATCCGGAAAACAAGGAATAGAGAAGTTCGGCTAGTAAAGGTTCAGTGGAGGTACCATAAGGGACGAGAAGCAACTTGGGAAGTGGAAGCGGACATGAAGTCCAGATACCCGCACCTTTTCGAGAATGGAATTTCGGGGACGAAATTCTTTTGAGGGGGGAGTATTGTAATAACCAAGACCTAAAATTTAAGAGATTTGAGTTTTGTGGAGGAAGTTGTAAACTTGAAAGCTTAAGGGTCATTTTGTAAATTTTGGAAAAGTATAAAAGACACCAAATGGGCACAAAACCCTAGGCGTGGGTATTTCTTCCTTTGTTGGCGGTTGAGCAAAATTAGAGAGGAAGAGAAGGCTGATTTCAATTTCAATTTGGAGAGGAGCATCACTCACTTCAACTTGAAGAGAAGGTGAACTGAGGTTTGATTCTACATTTCTTCAGGTAATCCCTAAACCAATCCAGATTGTTTTTATGTTATAATGGATTGTTGAGTTATGTTGAGAGTTCTTGCTTAGAGGGTTAATTTGATGCCTAAATGAGAGATTAAACACCCTTAATTCATATTTGTGTAGCAAAGAGTTGTAAGGAACGGACTCCAAATGTTTTGTTGTGGTTTTGTCGCGTTAATGTTTCGATTTAAGGCCCTTAGCAAGGAATTTCGTGCTCTTAATCACACAGCCGCCGTACCCGGTAAGTATCTTGTGACGAAGATTACCGGGAGAGAACCCAGTAGTTTCCGGTAAGTGTGGTTTCCGGTAAGTGTAGTTTCCGGTAAGTTGAATGACCCGGTAAGTGTAGAGTTCCGGTAAGTTGAATGACCCGGTATGTGTAGAGTTCCGGTAAGATGAATGATTCGGTAAGAGGTAGTTCCGGTAAGTTGAATCACCCGGTAAGTATACAGGTTACCGGATGGTGTTCAGATAGTTGGTTTTAGGATCTGAGCAATGTGTTTCATCCATTTCTCAGGTAAACCGGTTGGAAGTCGAGATCAGAGTAAGAAAAGATAGTAAGCGTACCAGGTGAGTTTTCTAACTAAAATACGTGACTTTTAACGTGTTTTCTAAAGTGAGTACATGATGAGAAATGCCATGTTTTACCCTTATGTTTTTAATTGCATGAAAGTTGTTAAAGTTTTATATGAAATGTATGCATACATTGTGTAGACGTAAATTGGCTAAGTCGGGGGGAGGTTCCGCCAGTAGTCACGCCGGGGGGAGGTTCCATTTATGCCATGGGAAGTGAGACCCAGTAAGGCAGCGTGATACTGACTCGTTGTCACTCTCGAGTGCCTTCAGGGTGCCATTTACAGGAGCGGATTATATCCGTGAAAGATTTTAAATGTACAGCTGTGTGAAAGTTTATTATTGAAAGTTTTACATATGAAAGTTATGAAAAGTTTTTAAATTATTTTGAGAACTGTCAGGAGAGACTCACTAGACCTCATGGTCTAACCCTCGCATTTTTCCAAATTAAACCCTTTTCAGGTAAGCAAGCAGTGAAAGGCTCTGGCAGGTGAGCAGGGCTATTAGCGGATAGAGGCAGTAGAGACAGAGACACTATTATTACTAGTTTTAGCATTTCTCATTTGTGTAATAGGTTGTTTCCGCCAACCTAAATTTTGAGATTTCTGTAAGAAATTTTAGGAGCCATTTTTGGGATGTTCCGTTTTATATGGATTGCATGTTTATTTTAGGCTGGGTTGTTATACAATGTTGCCTTGTTCCAGTTAGTTCTAGGGGGTGAGAGGGAACAAGCGTGTTCCATTTCCACTTGTGTTCTAGTTAGTTCCACTTTGTTCCACATAGAGACATGCCAAACATGGGATACGTGTGTTCTGTCCTGTCATGTCCCATCCTTTTCTGCATACCTAACGCACCCTTATATTCTATTTAATCATCATGATTTTTATTTTTTTTCAATTTTGAAATATTCAATTTGACACGTAAGAGTTCAAATAACACAATCTTTTATATTTATTTGGGTGTTGTTATTTAAATTTCATTTATTTTAAATTATACTATAGAGTTATTTTCTATATTTTTAACGTATAGAGTTACCACCATGGAGCTTGTTTTAGTAACATGTTATACTTGCAACTGAATTAAAAGAGCATCAATACTATGAACTACATACAAAAAAATGAAATCAATACTAGCCACAGGATCATTTTGCTTATTGAACATTAAATTGATCCGTTAAGTTTTTTATTTAGAGAACGAACACCTTTTTGAATCAATAGAAAATCAAATAAATAAACAATTTTCTTCAAGTATTCAATAACATTAGGCCATCAGTACCCCATGACCCCATCTTTCAAAGATTCCAGCTCCACATCAGCGCCACATCAGCTTTTCTCCTAACCCTCACTCAATCCCTAAACACCCTTACTCCATTCCCTCAAACCCTTTTGCCACCTCATTTATTTTAATTCTTTTATTTATACATTTAATTATTTAACAAAATAAAAATATTTATATATTTTTTAATAAATAAAAATAAGATAAATAATAAAAATAAAAATTCATACCATTCATTAAAAATAAAAATTACAAAATACAAAACACTACCAATTATGAAATTTTTGAATTTGCTCTTTTCTCGCTAAAGTAACCCTCAAAGCGTTTCCCGTAAGGTGATCATGCGGGGTCATGAAAAACTCGAAGTCTTTCTCAAATCGTTTGAGAGGTGTGAAAAATAAGAGGTTGAGATAATTTTAAGAGAGTTTGAGAGGTGTGAGAAATAAGAGGTTGATGGTTAAATATATAGTGGGATTAAATTGAGAAAAAATTTATTTATTTTTGTTTAAAAAGAGCCGTTCAATACTGATCCCGAACCCGGAATCCATCCCGCACCCCGCATCCCGCAAGGGCCGTAGCCCATTCCCGCTGAGCCCGAAGGCATCCCGAGCCCCATCCCGAGCCGGGTACGGATGGCCTTAGAGCGTCTCCAACAACGTTGCTAAAATAGAAAAAAATGGGTTTTTGTTTGCTATTCTTTTTCAACAGCATTGCTATCTTGTTTGTTAAAATAGAGATTCATGGAAAAATCTCTAAATATAGATATATCGAACTCCTTAACATATTTTAACGTAATTATGTATATATATATCGAACACTTATATTTTTTAAAACGTATATATATTTTAACGAACTCCTTAAATAAATCAAAAAAAAATCAATATTGGGCTCATTTCGAAGGTATCGAAGAGACGAGTACAATGATGTAACTTGTTAAAATTAAAACGTATTTTAGTTAATATACGATTATATGTGTTAATACGATGAATGTGTAAAATTAAATTTAGAAAAGTAAAAGGTATAAAGTAAACAAAGTAAATAATTATAGGGGTATGAAATGTAACTTTGAAAATCATTAATATATTCAATAGTAACGACCGTTTAACGGGGTTAGTGATCAGGGACTGGATTTGGAGCAAAATGTGAAACTGAGGGACCACTTCTTGAGATACTGAAGTTTAGGTACCTCTTTCAAAGAAATACTATAACCACAGGGACCAAAAATGCAATTCACTCTTAATATAATTTGTGTTAAAATCTCTAAAATAACAAAGCTGTTGGAGATGAATGTAATTCTTTTTAGAGATTTTAACATTTGATACTCTATTTTAAAAAAAATTATATGTTGATGGACTTTTTGACAACCATCTTTTATTTTACCCAAAAACAATCTTGTTTGATAATTATATAAGCTAGTTTTGCAAAAAACAGCTTCATGTGGCATTTCAATAATCTTGAGATGTCTTATTTCACTTTCTTCCAACTATGTTCTCTATATTCTATATAAACAACCAAAAACCATATTCTTTTGGTTAGTTATATATCGTTATCTAGTTTATCGTTTATTAGTTGTTACAGATAGTGACCGCATTGCTAAAACACAACTTATTAGCCAACAATTAGATTATTAGTTAACAACTAATTTATCAAATTTTCTCATCTTCAACCAACCAACTTTGAACATTATTTTATCATTAATACCTAGAAAAGGATATCGTATAAAATATCAAAAACTAAAAATATTATATTGATTTAAATCTAAAAAGTCAAGAGGTATGGTGTTCCTTTAAGTTTTGTATTGACTAACATTGTTTGTATAGATTGATAAGTTTTTTATTTCATAGATGAAAAGAACGTGATGAGAAGAGTCATTTCGGAAAACAATTTATTTTCTGCATAAAACTCCCAGCTATAGATTTACTAAATAAACCACTTTCTATATCATTAAGCCACTATCAAATAGTCATGTATAATTGGTCGAATAAACTTTGAGTCTCACTAAAGCCCATTAAACAACTTACAAGCATGCCTTGAGCGATGCTCATATTTAGCTAACCATAACCTTAAATATATTACTCTCTCCGTCTTAAAATTATCTATACTATCTTATAAAGCATTTAGGATGAAAGTCTTAAAGTCTTAAAAACAATTTTTAATGCACAATGTACTATCTTTTAAAGCATAAAGTCTTAAAGTCTTAAAAAATTAATTTTATTTTTAAAAACTAAGCTGGCGATTTTAGTGTTAATAGTTATCTCTAATCTTATTTTACCCTGGATATATGCATACATACCCTGGATAACAGATTTTAGAATTTAAAAACTTAATAGTTATCTCTAATCTTATTTTACCTCTTATATAATTCTCTGCTCCTTTCACAGTTTTGCATCCCTGCTGCAAAAATAATTCTCTCCACTGGTAAGCTCTCTGCTGCTTCGTTTCCTGTGTGAATAATGCATTACCGGTCAGAAAGCTTTTTTCAATTGCCATTGGTTTATCATGGATTGTCGTTTGTCAAATTTGTTTTTGGAGCCAAAATTATTGATTTTTGGTTGAAATTCTTAAAGTCTTAAAAAATTAATTTTAATTTTAAAAACTAAACTGGCGATTTTAGTGTTAATAGTTATCTCTAATCTTATTTTACCCTGGATATATGCATACATACCCTGGATAACAGATTTTAGAATTTAAAAACTTAATAGTTATCTCTAATCTTATTTTACCTCTTATATAATTCTCTGCTCCTTTCACAGTTTTGCATCCCTGCTGCAAAAATAATTCTCTCCACTGGTAAGCTCTCTGCTGCTTCGTTTCCTGTGTGAATAATGCATTACCGGTCAGAAAGCTTTTTTCAATTGCCATTGGTTTATCATGGATTGTCGTTTGTCAAATTTGTTTTTGGAGCCAAAATTATTGATTTTTGGTTGAAATTCTTAAAGTCTTAAAAAATTAATTTTAATTTTAAAAACTAAACTGGCGATTTTAGTGTTAATAGTTATCTCTAATCTTATTTTACCCTGGATATATGCATACATACCCTGGATAACAGATTTTAGAATTTAAAAACTTAATAGTTATCTCTAATCTTATTTTACCTCTTATATAATTCTCTGCTCCTTTCACAGTTTTGCATCCCTGCTGCAAAAATAATTCTCTCCACTGGTAAGCTCTCTGCTGCTTCGTTTCCTGTGTGAATAATGCATTACCGGTCAGAAAGCTTTTTTCAATTGCCATTGGTTTATCATGGATTGTCGTTTGTCAAATTTGTTTTTGGAGCCAAAATTATTGATTTTTGGTTGAAATTCTTAAAGTCTTAAAAAATTAATTTTAATTTTAAAAACTAAGCTGGCGATTTTAGTGTTAATAGTTATCTCTAATCTTATTTTACCCTGGATATATGCATACATACCCTGGATAACAGATTTTAGAATTTAAAAACTTAATAGTTATCTCTAATCTTATTTTACCTCTTATATAATTCTCTGCTCCTTTCACAGTTTTGCATCCCTGCTGCAAAAATAATTCTCTCCACTGGTAAGCTCTCTGCTGCTTCGTTTCCTGTGTGAATAATGCATTACCGGTCAGAAAGCTTTTTTCAATTGCCATTGGTTTATCATGGATTGTCGTTTGTCAAATTTGTTTTTGGAGCCAAAATTATTGATTTTTGGTTGAAATTCTTAAAGTCTTAAAAAATTAATTTTAATTTTAAAAACTAAGCTGGCGATTTTAGTGTTAATAGTTATCTCTAATCTTATTTTACCCTGGATATATGCATACATACCCTGGATAACAGATTTTAGAATTTAAAAACTTAATAGTTATCTCTAATCTTATTTTACCTCTTATATAATTCTCTGCTCCTTTCACAGTTTTGCATCCCTGCTGCAAAAATAATTCTCTCTACTGGTAAGCTCTCTGCTGCTTCGTTTCCTGTGTGAATAATGCATTACCGGTCAGAAAGATTTTTCCAATTGCCATTGGTTTATCATGGATTGTCGTTTGTCAAATTTGTTTTTGGAGCCAAAATTATTGATTTTTGGTTGAAATTCTTAAAGTCTTAAAAAATTAATTTTAATTTTAAAAACTAAGCTGGCGATTTTAGTGTTAATAGTTATCTCTAATCTTATTTTACCCTGGATATATGCATACATACCCTGGATAACAGATTTTAGAATTTAAAAACTTAATAGTTATCTCTAATCTTATTTTACCTCTTATATAATTCTCTGCTCCTTTCACAGTTTTGCATCCCTGCTGCAAAAATAATTCTCTCCACTGGTAAGCTCTCTGCTGCTTCGTTTCCTGTGTGAATAATGCATTACCGGTCAGAAAGCTTTTTTCAATTGCCATTGGTTTATCATGGATTGTCGTTTGTCAAATTTGTTTTTGGAGCCAAAATTATTGATTTTTGGTTGAAATTCTTAAAGTCTTAAAAAATTAATTTTAATTTTAAAAACTAAGCTGGCGATTTTAGTGTTAATAGTTATCTCTAATCTTATTTTACCCTGGATATATGCATACATACCCTGGATAACAGATTTTAGAATTTAAAAACTTAATAGTTATCTCTAATCTTATTTTACCTCTTATATAATTCTCTGCTCCTTTCACAGTTTTGCATCCCTGCTGCAAAAATAATTCTCTCTACTGGTAAGCTCTCTGCTGCTTCGTTTCCTGTGTGAATAATGCATTACCGGTCAGAAAGATTTTTCCAATTGCCATTGGTTTATCATGGATTGTCGTTTGTCAAATTTGTTTTTGGAGCCAAAATTATTGATTTTTGGTTGAAATTCTTAAAGTCTTAAAAAATTAATTTTAATTTTAAAAACTAAGCTGGCGATTTTAGTGTTAATAGTTATCTCTAATCTTATTTTACCCTGGATATATGCATACATACCCTGGATAACAGATTTTAGAATTTAAAAACTTAATAGTTATCTCTAATCTTATTTTACCTCTTATATAATTCTCTGCTCCTTTCACAGTTTTGCATCCCTGCTGCAAAAATAATTCTCTCCACTGGTAAGCTCTCTGCTGCTTCGTTTCCTGTGTGAATAATGCATTACCGGTCAGAAAGCTTTTTTCAATTGCCATTGGTTTATCATGGATTGTCGTTTGTCAAATTTGTTTTTGGAGCCAAAATTATTGATTTTTGGTTGAAAATCTTAAAGTCTTAAAAAATTAATTTTAATTTTAAAAACTAAGCTGGCGATTTTAGTGTTAATAGTTATCTCTAATCTTATTTTACCCTGGATATATGCATACATACCCTGGATAACAGATTTTAGAATTTAAAAACTTAATAGTTATCTCTAATCTTATTTTACCTCTTATATAATTCTCTGCTCCTTTCACAGTTTTGCATCCCTGCTGCAAAAATAATTCTCTCCACTGGTAAGCTCTCTGCTGCTTCGTTTCCTGTGTGAATAATGCATTACCGGTCAGAAAGCTTTTTTCAATTGCCATTGGTTTATCATGCATGTACACATCAGATTCATTACTGTATCCATCATGTTGTTTGATTAACCTAACAATAATGATATCTTAATGCTATTTTGTTACTTTTTGTGGCTTACAGTCGATAATGTTACCATAAGTTCATAACTGTTATTTGCTAAAATGCATTTGATTGCTGTTGACTACTTTCAGTTGCTGGCAAACGTTACAGCCAGAAATACCCACAAAACAAATTTGAGGCATATTTCTAACGAGCTTTCTAATGCTGTACAATTGATATTTTGCATTTAATATCATGCATCAAATTCTAAACACCAGATATGTTGTTCAAAAAGACAGTTCTTTTACTTTTCATTTTAAATGTTCTATCTATCAACAGCATCTGTTTTCTAACTTTATAGTTAAATGAGGTTGCTTTGTAGTGCTCAAGAGAGAAACTATAAGGATGTCAAATGAATATTTTGTGTTCTCATAATTGTTTCATATAGCTATGGGCTATGAAATAGTCTTCAATTTCTTACTTATTGATGACACTGTTGAAGTACATTTATTTGTAAGTGTTTATAAGTAAATACTTCTTTTGATTATCCTTTTCACCTCAAGCAAGATAGTATTCTTTTGGGAAGGAGGAAGGAAGATATTATTGATTTTTGGTTGAAATTCTTAAAGTCTTAAAAAATTAATTTTAATTTTAAAAACTAAGCTGGCGATTTTAGTGTTAATAGTTATCTCTAATCTTATTTTACCTTGGATATATGCATACATACCCTGGATAACAGATTTTAGAATTTAAAAACTTAATAGTTATCTCTGATCTTATTTTACCTCTTATATAATTCTCTGCTCCTTTCACAGTTTTGCATCCCTGCTGCAAAAATAATTCTCTCCACTGGTAAGCTCTCTGCTGCTTCGTTTCCTGTGTGAATAATGCATTACCGGTCAGAAAGCTTTTTTCAATTAAAGAATATGGATTATTCCTTGGCTATATTAGAAGATTTGGCCACTTGAATGGCAATTGGCAATTATCTAGGATGGGTTTCTTCAAGTTAGACTTTTATTTTATTAGGTTTTTTGGGAGGTTTTGTTGGGCTTTTTCTTATTAAGATTATAAGATGTGCTTTTTTTTTGTTTCTAAGCATTTCTTGTAATCATTTTATATGCATGATGGTCTGGTCTTCGTAATTTTGCAATCTTCTTTTATCTATAATGATTTTTAAAACTCTTGAGCAATGTTTGATTGTTCCCATATACTTTATATTAGTGCAAACTGCACTAATCTTCTTCTTTTTTGACAATTGGATCAAATGTTTCAATTAATTGTTTATTGAATTGTCTATCACATTGTTTAATTAAAAAAAATATGTATTACAGAATAATGGATGGGAAGAATATTACTCTTATTAACCACCTTGATATACAAGAAGATGATTTTACTGTCAAGGTTAGAATCATCCGTTTGTGGAATCAACCGCTGTTCAAGAATCCTGAACAAATTTATTCCATTGAGATGATATTAATGGATGAAGAGGTAAAAAATTACTTGTATTTGAATTTTTAGCTTCCTATTCATCATATCTTCTTATTTTTCAACTATTCTGATTTTTCTATATCCATTTTTTCAGGGCACTAAAATCCATGCTAATGTTCTACAAAAATGGGTGCCAAAGTTTAAAGATTTGCTTCAAGAAGGGGCTGCCATATTCATAAAAAATCCTACAATTGCTCGACATGCCTCAAAATACAAGTTAATTGATAATACAAACAAGTTAAGTTTGTATTACAAAACTTCGGTGTCTAGCTGCTTGGATTTTAATGGTTCCCTATTTGGTTTTTCATTTGTCAAATATCAAAGCGTGATATCAAAGATGATTCCAGAAGATACAGCAGTTGGCTAGTTAATTAATTATTTTAAATTTACTAAATTTTTTAATATATGTTATTTATGCCATCATTCTTTATACTAATTTTTTAATCATTTTATAGATGTCATTGGTGAGGTTGTAGCATGTGAGACAATGGTGAACTTTCAAGATGGCAAAGGAAAAACGAAGAGACGACTGGAAATTGAAATAAAGGACTTGGAGTCGGTATTTTTATTTTAATTGACAAACGTTAATATTGACACTTCTAACATTATTCCTTTGTTAAACTTTTTTTAGAGGGCTTAAACTGCATGTCACATTGTGGGATGATTTTGCTGAGCAATTCAATAAATATGTTTCAATTCATAAAGACGAGGGTCTTGTCGTTGTTGTAATTCAATTAGCAATGGTCAAGATTTACCGAGGTTTGTCTAACTTATAAAATATGTATTTCGTTTAAGCAACAATATATTAACTTCAAATATTAATTCTTTTTCAGAAAAACCTTCTCTTTCAAATTCATTTAATGGTACGAGGTTGTTCATCAATTCTGAAATTGATGAAATCAAGGATTTCAGAAATAGGTTAGTAAAGTTTATTTCTTAATATATATCTTATGTGTTCTTATTTTTTAATTTACATTGATCCGTAATTATATTTCCTATTAAACAGTCTGCTTGGGTTGAGTGGCGAATCTAAATCGTCACAACAACTTACAATGCTTTCTGGATTGTCTTATTCATATCGTGAAGATTTTCTAGACAACAACAGTAAAGCAAATATTGCTGAAATTAGCGAAACTGTTGAGGTACTTATTATTTAATATCATTTTCATTTATTCAATCATTCCATTATATCAATAATGCACTACTTTATACAGGCGAAGTCCTTGATTCCTTTAGGCATAGTTAAGGCATTTAGCAAAGACATTCCTTGGTTCTACATGGGTTGCAAAAGGTGTAGTAGAAAGGTTCGACCTACGTACATTGTCACAGACAAAAATGATGGTTCAGGTCTGGTTGAAGAGACAGAAGAATTTCAATGTGATTCTGAAAAATGCAAAGGGCAAGACACTGATGTTTTGCCAAAGTAAGTATTATTTACCTTAAAATGTTTATCTATATCTTTTATATTATTATATTGATGTTAAAATTTAAAATTATTTAGATTCAAAATTCCTTTGAGAGTTCAAGATGATACTGGAATTGTATCGTTGACATTGTTTGATCGGGAGGCCAACAAAGTTTTTAATAAATCTGCGATAGAACTATATGAAAAGATTAAAGAGGTAATTTTATTTATCTTAACTATTTACGTTAATTTTAAAATATTATGAATAATGTTTATTAATGTAAAAGTTATATTTATTTTTTTCAGCATGGTGATTTGGAGATGTTTCCAGATGATTTGAATGTTTTGCTTGATAGAAAGTTTGCCATAAAGATTGAAGTTAATAACTACAACATCAAAAACAGTTGTTTTGTTTACGGTATTTTAAAATTAACTGATGATGAGAACATCTTGAATGAGCTGGAAATGAGGTTTAGTGCTCAACGGGTAATAATTATCATTACCCGAAACTAAATTTCAATTGAGCTGCATATTTTTGGTTGTCTAACATTTTTTTATAATTAATTATGTAGCCTGCTGAATCCGATTCTGTAAACATTCTTTCAACAGATTTTGGTTCTGTGGAAAAGTTAAAGGTATTATAGATAACTTTTAATGTAGCTGTTAAATTTATTCATTATTAAGGAGTTTCTAAAATAACACATGTCACTATTATCTTATTTGAAGGATGCTGTTTCATTTACGGGTGAGAATGCAACTCCAAACAATGTAGATAACAGTACGGCAGATAGTCCGGTATCACAAGAAAAAACGTATCAGAAAAGGATATGTAAAGGTGTCGATCTGAAGCGTGATTTTGATGAAGTTTATGATGTCGATGATGCAATGAAAGGGTCAACAACAAAATCTCCTAAAACATGCATTCCTTCAAATGAGAAAGAAGAAGTCATTACAGATTTGATAATCCCCAAACTTGAGAAGTAATTTGTTTTTTCATGATGGAAAACTTTTCTAATTGTTTTGTTTACGATTTTTAGCGGTTTTCATTTTGTTTGAATTGTTTTTTTAAGACAAATTTCTAAATTATTATGGTTATTTGGTTATTTACTTTGTTTCATCTTTTATTTGGATTATATTAATATATTATATATTATTACTTTGTTCAATCTGAGTTGGTGTTGTTAAATAGTATATTATCAATTTGAGCATTTTAAACCGGGTAAATATATAAGTTGGTTTGGTAAATAAATCATTTTAAGTTTCTTTTGGTTAAATTCTCATTTCTTAAATATAAAATAGTCCTATTATGTTTGGGACCAATGTTCCATGTATTGCTACGATTACACTAACAGAAGTGGATATTATGATATATTGGATATTATGATATATTGTTTTCTTTAATTTGAAAAGAAATTATTGGTCTTTGTACCATTTATATTTTTTTACAAGCAATGATAATCATCTTTTTTGTTTGTTTTTCGTGTTAATAATTTTGTTTGTATCAATTAACGGAAGCCAGTTGAATTGTTTTGTGTCAACTATAAATACAAATGTGGACATTTATTTTCGGACGGAGGGGGTATTTATCAGTAATGTACTTACGCAATTTCTGTGCAATTGAAGCAGCCTCAGCAACACGGCTGTCATCAGAGAATAGAGGGGAAAGTTCCATCAGGTAAATTCACATATCAAAGTAACTAGAAAGATTTAATTACTTTCTTAAAATGATTTAATTACCAAACCAAACATGAATCTTTTTAATTACCAGCAACATGAATCCAAACAAAATAGTTACTTAAAATGATTTAATTACCAAACCAACTTATATATTGAAATTAAACCAAACAAAATATAAGTTGGTTTGGTAATTAAACCGTGTTGCTGTGTTGCTGTGGGAAAGTAACTAGATCCCTTCCCAAACCAAACATGAATCTTTTTATTCATTTGGTTCCCATGCTCAATGTAAATTCACATATCAAAGTAACTAGAAAGATTGGCTGTTTGGCAGTTGCTGAATGGTGTGGTGCATAATGATTAAGTGGTCAGAATGATTAAGAGGATCTTATGATATAGTACAATATGAAATAGGATCGTTTTGTAATTGTTTAGAATGAAATTAGAGTGCTAAATGGTTAAGGGAGGCCCACGATACAAAATCATTCAGAAGGTTTTAGAACCATTAAGGGGCAGACTTTTTTTTGTTAAGCAAGATTCACCTAAAAGCGATTCAGAGGTTGCCTCTTAATGGAACTATTAAAAGGTAAACAAACGGCCAAAGAATCGCCTTCTTCTAGAGGGATCATCTAGGAAGCGAGTTGTTTGGGCTGTTTGAAACAGACCATAACAAGTAAACAATCAACTTCCATGAATAATCAATATTTCATAGTGTTAATTTTAGTTTTAATTTTAGTGAATAAATGATATTACAAAATAAATTTTAATTTTAAAAACTAAGCTGGCGATTTTAGTGTTATCTATAGCTGGCGATTTTAGTTTTATCTATAGCTGGCGATTTTAGAATTTAAAAACTTAATAGTTATCTCTAATCTTATTTTACCTCTTATATAATTCTCTGCTCCTTTCACAGTTTTGCATCCCTGCTGCAAAAATAATTCTCTCCATTGGTAAGCTCTCTGCTGCTTCGTTTCCTGTGTGAATAATGCATTACCGGTCAGAAAGCTTTTTTCAATTGCCATTGGTTTATCATGCATGTACACATCAGATTCATTACTGTATCCATCCTGTTGTTTGATTAACCTAACAATAATGATATCTTAATGCTATTTTGTTACTTTTTGTGGCTTACAGTCGATAATGTTACCATAAGTTCATAACTGCTATTTGCTAAAATGCATTTGATTGCTGTTGACTACTTTCAGTTGCTGGCAAACGTTACAGCCAGAAATACCCACAAAACAAATTTGAGGCATATTTCTAACGAGCTTTCTAATGCTGTACAATTGATATTTTGCATTTAATATCATGCATCAAATTCTAACCAACCAGATATGTTGTTCAAAAAGACAGTTCTTTTACTTTTCATTTTAAATGTTCTATCTATCAACAGCATCTGTTTTCTAACTTTATAGTTAAATGAGGTTGCTTTGTAGTGCTCAAGAGAGAAACTATAAGGATGTCAAATGAATATTTTGTGTTCTCATAATTGTTTCATATAGCTATGGGCTATGAAATAGTCTTCAATTTCTTACTTATTGATGACACTGTTGAAGTACATTTATTTGTAAGTGTTTATAAGTAAATACTTCTTTTGATTATCCTTTTCACCTCAAGCAAGATAGTATTCTTTTGGGAAGGAGGAAGGAAGATATTATTGATTTTTGGTTGAAATTCTTAAAGTCTTAAAAAATTAATTTTAATTTTAAAAACTAAGCTGGCGATTTTAGTGTTAATAGTTATCTCTAATCTTATTTTACCCTGGATATATGCATACATACCCTGGATAACAGATTTTAGAATTTAAAAACTTAATAGTTATCTCTAATCTTATTTTACCTCTTATATAATTCTCTGCTCCTTTCACAGTTTTGCATCCCTGCTGCAAAAATAATTCTCTCCACTGGTAAGCTCTCTGCTGCTTCGTTTCCTGTGTGAATAATGCATTACCGGTCAGAAAGCTTTTTTCAATTAAAGAATATGGATTATTCCTTGGCTATATTAGAAGATTTGGCCACTTGAATGGCAATTGGCAATTATCGAGGATGGGTTTCTTCAAGTTAGAATTTTATTTTATTAGGTTTTTTGGGAGGTTTTGTTGGGCTTTTTCTTATTAAGATTATAAGATGTGCTTTTTTTTGGTTTCTAAGCATTTCTTGTAATCATTTTATATGCATGATGGTCTGGTCTTCGTAATTTTGCAATCTTCTTTTATCTATAATGATTTTTAAAACTCTTGAGCAATGTTTGATTGTTCCCATATACTTTATATTAGTGCAAACTGCAAATGTATTCTTTTTTGTTGATTGTTTTTCACTCATTTTCTTATATTAGTGCAAACTGCAAACATATAGTTTCTGGCGATTTTAGTGTTATCTATAGCTGGCGATTTTAGAATTTAAAAACTTAATAGTTATCTCTAATCTTATTTTACCTCTTATATAATTCTCTGCTCCTTTCACAGTTTTGCATCCCTGCTGCAAAAATAATCCTCTAATCAACTGGTAAGCTCTCTGCTGCTTCGTTTCCTTGTGTGAAAAATGCATTACCGGTCAAAAAGCTTTTTTCAATTGCCATTGGTTTATCATGGATTGTGGTTTGTCAAATTTGTTTTTGGAGCCAAAATTAATGATTTTTGGTTGAAAGTTCATGGGACAAAGCAGAATGGATTTTGGTTGGGAATTGGAAGCTGTTGTGGTTTCTGTATTGTGCATGTCTGTATCTACTATTTTTGTAAATTGTTCTGCAATTAAAGAATATGGATTATTCCTTGGCTATATTAGAAGATTTGGCCACTTGAATGGCAATTGGCAATTATCTTATGATATAGTACAATATGAAATAGGATTGGCTGTTTGGCAGTTGCTGAATGGTGTGGTGCAGAATGATTAAGTACAGGATCTTTTGATATAGTACAATATGAAATAGGATCGTTTTGTAATTTTTTAGAATGAAATTAGAGTGCTAACTGGTTAAGGGAGGCCCACGATACAAAATCATTCAGAAGGTTTTAGAACCATTAAGGGGCAGACTTTTTTTTGTCAAGCAAGATTCACCTCTTAGCGATTCAGAGGTGGCCTCTTAATGGAACTATTAAAAGGTAAACAAACGCCCAAAGAATCGCCTTCTTCTAGAGGGATCATCTAGGAAGCGAGTCGTTTGGGCTGTTTGGCTGTTGCTGAATGGTTTGGTGCAAAATGATTAAGTGGTCAGAATGATTAAGAGGCTCTTATGATAGAGTACAAAATGAAATATGGTTGTTTGCTTATTTTTCAGAATGAAATTAGGGCGCTAAATGGTTAAGGGAGGTCCAAGATACAAAATCATTCAGAGGGTTTTAGAACCATTAAGAGGCAGACTTTTTTTTGCCAAACAAGATTCACTTCTTAGCGATTCAGAGATTGCCTCTTAATGAAACTATTAAGAGGTAAATAAACAACCCCTTAAAGTACCTTTATCAGCTCCATCGTCTGGCTAGCAGTCTCTCTCTGTGAATCTGCACTCTGGCATTAAAGAACACAAAGATTGAAATTTTGAAACAGAGAAACACAACACCAGAGAGTAAACCAAACATAACCAGTATATTGACTCATATTGATACTAGAAAGTATTACTTCTAATGTATGAATTGCTAAGGACAACTAACTTATGGTAAAATAAATAATTTTGAAGAAACAAACATCAAATCGATTTCGAGAGGTGATGAAGGCTACCTCGATTTGGAGAAGGCGATGATGGCGGATGAGAGGATCTTCGACTGCAGAAGACGATGTATAATCGATTTGCTGAAAGCTACTTCGATTGTAGACCTCGATTTGGAGTTCGATTTGGAGGAGCAGATGGGAGGCTGAGGGAGTCGATGGAGGCTGAGGGAGGTTGAGGGATGCGATGGAGGCGATGGAGGCTGAGGGAGGTGATGAGATCAAGGCTGAGGGGTTTTAGGGCAAAATGAGATATTGTTTTCGTTAAAAAAAAACAAACGGTCTTAAGACCATTGCCTTTTTGAACACTATTAGAAAAATGTTCAAGATTAAAAACGCATGATAATTAAATTCAATGTTAAAAAATTTTGGTTCTTTTGTATAAGTAGAGATTTTTATCAACCATCAGAATATAACACATTTAATTTGGAATAAATCTTTAATACTATAAATACATACAAAACCACTTAATTGTTTACTTTTTTTCTTTTAATTATAATTACGATATAAATAATTTGGAAGCTTAGAAATGTTCTTACATTTTCGTAAACTAAGGATGTTCTTTTTTGAACATGTCCCTATATATTAGAGATGGCATACCCGGCCGGATCAGGCCTCACTCCAAACCGGGCTGAAACACTATTTCATTCGTGATCCATTCTAATCCACTAATTTAATATAAATAATGTTATTAATTACTGAGATAATTAAGAAGATAATCATCAATATTTATTAAAAATATATATTTAGAAATAATAGCTCTTTAGAGATCAAAACTATTGTTGAAATCTTATACCAGTACATAAATGAAACAAGATGCGTAGTTGATTTTATTTACAAAGCATCTTATTGAACATTAGGAGTTGTAGATGCACAATGAAACAAAGTTGGAATCTTAGAAAAAAGAGGACGATAAATATCAAAACTCTAAATATTAAAATTTTATAAAATAAAAATAGAAATACCAATTAAGTTTGTTGTAACGATTGAATTAAACTAAAAACGTGTCGAGCATAAGACATAGTATAGTGTTTTAGTCAAATGATCAAAATCAATTCATTTTTGTTGTTATGCCTTAAAACTGCTTGTTATTTTAGAATAAAGTGTTTTATTTGTAGTTTTACATATGAAATCTTGAGTGTCATGTTGCATTTTTCATCTTGTGCTTCGTTTGTTTTTATTCGATTGATAATGGATGGATTAATTGTTAATTATATAGTGATTCTTTTATTAAGTGACAATAGAAATAAAGCAATTTTATTATGTGATTTTTTGTGATTTTCATAATTTTTTTAATTTGTAGAAATGGATTTAGGGTGGTATGCTGAACATTTTTCAGCACTACAATGTCCTCATGTTTGGTGGAGCTTTTCATGTGTCCGAGTTGAATTTGTTTATGAAGATGAAAATCAAGAAAAACTATATATCATCTTACTTGACCAAAATGTAAGTGAAATTGATCATATTTCAGTTTTGTTGAAAAATATATGTTTTAAAGATACTAATATTTATAATTACATGTTGTATATTTATATATGTTAGAGGGACAAAATGGCTGCAATTGTTCCACGTAGTTTGATGGATGTCTATAGACAAAGAAACTTGGTGGGAGGTGTTTTCCTTTTAGAGCATTTCCAAATTCAGGGAACCAATTATGACTATCCGAGGTATGAAAAATATAGTTTTCTTCGTGCCGAGTATGAAATTTTGATCGGTAGAAACACAAGGTTTACCCCATTGCCGGGGGATGTTCAAAGAGGATTTGTGTTTTATCCATCGGTGCCTTCGATAAGAACACTTGTTGAAGATAGGACAACAAGAAAGATGTTAATTGGTAAATTAATTTTTTAGTTAAATTTAAATATATTTAAATATTTTACCATGTCAAATTGATATTCAAGTTTAAATTTATATATCTTAGATGTAGTTGGAAGAATCATAAGGGGAAGACGAGTTACGTATGAGAGAGATTATGGTGTATTTCGATTGGGTTCGTGTGATTTAGTTTTACAAGATGAAACGTAAGTTTGAAGTTGTATTAAAATTTAATCAATTACCAAATTAACAAATTGGCCAAATTGTGTTATTACTAACTTTGCTATTTCTAATAGGGGGCATGAAATAAAGTTGAGGTTGTATGATACAAGAGAAACACGTATTGGGATGATAGCTCGGGCCATACAAAATAATTCAATAATTTATGCATCTCGGGTTAAGCTTATCCATCGATATCCAAGTATAATATTTATTAATTTTAATTTTTTGTTTTTATTTCAATTTAAAAATATAATTTTACTAAAAGGGTATTTTCTAATTTTTTTCAGTGAACGTTTTGAATTCTACGGCTTTAACCCAGATTGTCTTCAGTCCAGAAATGCCGGAAGCATACAACTTAAGAATTATTCCGAGTTGAGAATATGTGATCAGTCAAGTTGATTATTATTGTGTTTTTTGTGATTGTTGTGAAGATTTTTGGAACATGTATTTGTTAACTTTTGTGGTATTTTTATTGGTTATATCGTTATTTTGAACATGTATGTGACAATTTAGTGAATGTTTTCTAATCGTTTTGAACATGCATGTGACCATTCAGTAAATGTTTTGTGAATGAATGTTTTCTAAATGTTTTGAACATGTATGTGTCGATTCAGTGAATGTTTTGTGAATGAATGTTTTCTAATCGTTTTTAACATGTATGTGACCATTCAGTAAATGTTTTGAACATGTATGTGTCCATTCAGTGAATGTTTGTGAATGTTTTAAGGTATGCAATGAGGATTGTCGATAAAGAAACTACAAATGTTGTTGTCTCCCAAAAAGAAACACATAAAAGGAGAAAAATAGGGCTTGGCGAAGGAAGTGGTCAATGTATGACAAACATGATAAATACCCCTTCAATGGAGACAATGCAAGAGAATATCAATGAAGCAACCTCTGACGGTGCGTTAACTTTTGCGCAAAGGAGACAAATTATTAATCGAAACAATTATCAACGACGCAAGGAAAATAAACGTGGAGTACTGCTACCTCTTTTTGACGAAGTCGTGAATCAAGAATCGCCAAGTTAGTATTTCTTTTTCATCTCGATCTTACCATTTATTTATAATAATCTTAATTTTCATATTCTAATGTCTTACATAGCGCTTGGCGAAGGAAGTAGTCAACACATGACAAATATCTCTCCCATGGAGATGACGCGAGAGAATATGAGTGAAATAACCCCCATGAGTGCGTTAACTTCTGCTCAAAGAAGAAAGATTGTTAATCGAAACTATTATCAACGAGGCAAGGAAAATAACAGAAATGTTGTTAATACGCAAGGAACAAGCCAATTACGTTCGAGGTTGACACATGATAACTTCAACGGTAAAAACTATGCATTATTATTATTTTGTACTTTTCAATTGACATAAAATAGAGACTAAATGAAATTAGGTATTTTGTCATAGGCATTCAAAATAAACGTGGAATACTGCAACCTCATTTTGACGAAGTCGTGAATCAAGAATCTCCAAGTTAGTATTTCTTTTTGATCTCTATCTTACCATTTATTTATAATAATCTTAATTTTCATATTCAAATGTCTTACATAGCGCTTGGCGAAGGAAGTAGTCAACACATGACAAATATCTTTCCATTGGAGACGACGCAAGGGAATACCAGTGAAACAACCCCTGTCAGTGAGTTAACTTTTGCTCAAAGAAGAAAGACTGTTAATAGAAACTATTATCAACGAGGCAAAGAAAATAACAGAAACGCTGTTAATACACAAGGAACAAGCGTTATCAGTGAAACAACCCCTGTCAGTGCACTAACTATTGCTCAAAGGAGACAAATTATTAATCGGAATTATCGTCAACGAATGAGGGAAAATAATAGAAACATTGAGACCCAGCACGAGGATCCATACAGTTTTGTTTATGATGGTGTCCCTACACAACATCGTGTCTTGAAGGAACAAAATGCATGTGAACATTGTGGAGCAAAACTGTTCGAATTTGAGTTCCCTTCCTTTTGTTGCATGATTGGGAAGACAAAGTTGGCATACTCACCCATTCCTGGAGAACTATGCAATCTATTTACAATGGAGTCAGAGTTAGGCAAAGTGTTTATGCACAATATTCGTGCATATAACACAAACTTTTCCTTCGCGTCAATGGGAGTAACTTTGGATAATAATGTGAACAATATGTCATCTGGAGTATATACGTTTCGTGCTCAAGGAGCAATATATCATAGAATTGATCAATTAGTTCCTAGGGATGGAAAACCTAGGTACTTACAACTTTACTTTTATGATGCCGATTCTGAGTTTTCGCATAGACTACAATGGCCAAATCTTGATAGAAACGTCACTGAAATTTTGACTCGTGTGCTTTCTATAAATCCATACGTGAGAACGTTTCGAACCCTTGCGGAGCTAGGACCTCTCGACAATTATAGAGTCACGTTGAATGCTTCCGTGGAACTTGACCAGAGGGTGTACAACCGACCGACCACATCTGAGGTTGAAATACAAGTATTTATTTTATCTTATTTAAAATAAAATGCATCATATGCATGGTACTAAAGAAAATTCTACCATTGTACAGGTTGCTGGTATTTGGGTTGAAGGAAATGACAACATCACTGCATATAGGAGAAGTATTGTTGTGTATGGGAGATCCGACTACAGTAAAAGAATTGAACATCACTATAGTTGTTATGATCCCTTATCATATCCTTTGTTTTTCCCCAACGGTGAGTCTGGATGGCATCCGAGGATACCCAGACATGGAGTATGCATCGATGAAATTGTTAATGAGGACGAAAACTTGGACGAAGATCTTGAAGGTACGAACATTATCACATATATTTCTTACCTTATCCACTCATTTATTAATTTATACTATTGAAAATCAATACTACGCAGACGTTAGCTCGGGAGGGGGTAGGAAAACAGTAACGATGCGAGATTATTACTGTTACAAGTTCCAAATTCGGCCGACTAAGAACGTGATTCTATCGGGGGGAAGATTGTTTCAACAGTTTGTTGTAGACATGTACATCAAGATAGAGACTTCACGTTTGTATTTTATTGAAACAAACCAGTCGAAGATAAGATCAGATTTATACCAAGGTGTTGTGGATTGCGTCAATGCTGGTGAGGGTCAACCAAGTAAAGTTGGACAACGGGTTGTGCTTCCTGCAAGTTTTATCGGAGGCCCACGTGATATGCGGAGACGATTTATGGATGCCATGACTTTAGTTCAAGATGACGGGAAACCTGATATATTCCTTACCATGACGTGTAATCCAGGATGGCCTGAAATCCGTCAAGAGTTAAAGGACGGTCAGAGGGCACAAGATAGGCCGGACCTTGTTGCAAGGGTTTTTCGTGCCAAATTGGAGGATCTCAAAAATCAACTCTTCAAGAAGCACATCCTCGGCGAGGTTAAGGCATATGTTTATGTCATCGAGTTTCAAAAACGTGGATTACCACATGCACATTTCCTCATGATAATGAAGCCGCAACACAAGATTACAAACCCAGACCATTACGACAAGGTCGTGTGTGCCGAAATCCCGGACCCAACAAAGTATCCTGAAATGCATCAATTGGTGATAATGCACATGATGCATGGTCCTTGCGGTCATTTAAAACCATGCAGCCCTTGTATGCAAGGTGAGCCAAGAAAATGTCGTTTTAGATATCCTCAACAATTCAACGACAAGACGACGCAAGCAGATAACTCATATCCGATGTATAGGAGGAGAAACAATGGAATACAGGCGGACGTCCGAGGCGGTATCCTAGATAATAGATGGGTGGTCCCATATAACCCAAAGTTGCTAATGATGTTCAACTGTCACATCAATGTTGAGGTTTGCTCAAGTATAATATCTGTGAAATATATTTTCAAGTATGTTTACAAAGGTCATGACAAACAGGTTATTCATGTCGATCCTGATAGAGAAGAGGTTTTTATTAACGAGATCAAAAGATTTCAAGATGCACGATATGTTTCTCCACCTGAGGCGATTTGGCGGATTTTTAGCTTTCCTCTATCTAAAATCCACCCTTGTGTGATGGCTTTGCAGGTCCATCTTCCGAATAAGCAGTTTGTTAGGTTCACAGAGAATGATATTATGACAGATATTGTTGACAGAGAGAAGGATAAGAGATCAATGTTGACCGCATTTTTTGAGAGGAATAAAACAGATATGAGTGCGAGACAATATTTGTACAAAGATTTTCCGAGACATTACACATGGAATGACAAAACACGTAAATGGAATACTCGGAGCCGAAGACCAACGAGAGGACGACTGGTTCATGCTAACCCTGCTGAAGGAGAACGGTATTATCTACGCCTACTTCTCTCGCATGTTAGTGGACCTACATGCTTTGAAGATCTTTACACGGTTAATGGCGTATTACACCCGACATTTTGAAAAGCAGCTCTTGAGAGAGGTTTGATAGAGACCGACGGTAATTTATCGCATTGTCTTGCTGAGGCCTCCTTATTTCAGTTTCCCAATGCTCTTAGACGACTATTCGCAACGATCTTGATTTATTGTGAGCCGGGAGATGTTCGCAAGTTATGGGATGAACATTATGATTCATTCTCTGAGGATTACAGACGACACTACGAAAATGCTGAGATAGTCCGAAATATGGTTCTTACAGATATCTCGGTCTTTTTACAATCTATGGGTAAGAACCTCGATGATTTCGATCTTCCAAACATAAATGCAGCCGCCAATTTAGAATCACGGGCATTTCGTGAGGTACAAGAGGAGTACTCCATAATCGTGGAAGACGGAGATTTGCGTGCCCGAGACTCTCTAAATCCCGACCAGAAACATGCATTTGATGAGATCATGAGTCATGTAGATAATGATCGTCCGGGTGTGTTTTTTGTAGATGGTCCAGGTGGAACCGGAAAAACATTTATGTACAAAGCTTTGCTCGCTAATGTTCGTTCCCGTGGATATATTGCACTTGCGACCGCTTCATCGGGTGCCGCCGCTAATAACATGCCAGGGGGAGAACGGCTCACTCTCGGTTCAAGATTCCTCTCAGTCTTAGTAATAATTCTGTGTGCAATATAAAAAAACAAAGTGGAACTGCTCAACTACTCCGAGATGCAAAAATAATCATCTGGGATGAAGCATCAATGGCAAAGAGGCAAGCAGTGGAGGCACTCGATAGAACAATGCAAGACATCACTGGGGTGCAACTCCCATTTGGTGGAAAGATAATGATTATGGGAGGTGATTTTAGACAGGTGTTGCCAGTAACGAGAAAAGGTACCCGAGCACAGATTGTAGACTCTAGCCTACGGATGTCACCTATTTGGTCTTCGATTAAAAAGTTGCGGTTAACGATCAATATGAGAGCACTTACTGATCGATGGTTTTCAGATTTTCTGTTACGAGTCGGTGATGGAGAAGAAGAAACTGTGGACGGAAACTGTTAGGACAACCTTAGGGGGGGTAAAGGTTGTATTTAAAAATATTTCACAAATAAAAATTCTCTTATCAAAATCAACAACAAATATTGCATGCACAACAAATATATAAATAAAATTAAGTGCACAACGGGAATATAAAGAGATAAGGGTAGAGAATATTGATACCGACACCGAGATTTAAAGTGGTTCACCACCAACTGGCTGGCTAGTCCACTTGCCGAGACACTTCTCGACACACTGATTCACTATAAGTGTTCTTTATGGTAGAACACAAACCTTGATACAATGATAATAAAATCTCTTGCTTTTGCTCGAGAACGTGAATCACTCACACTATTCAAATACTTACAAGAGAATATATCTCACAATATTAATCACTCTTGTATAAGTATAACACTTGGATCTTTGAGGGTTTGATCACTCAAAAAATATATTGAATAAGTGATGGGTGTAGCTGGTAATTTCTCCAAGAGATAGATTTTTCAATATGTATTGTGTTGCATGGAGTTGAGAAGCTGCATGTATATATACTTGGAGCAGCAACGGTCGAGAGGGTGCCGCGGTATACCGCCTACATGGGCGCGGTATATACCGCCCAGAAAAAGGTGCTGACAAAAAGAAGTCAACCTGCAAAAGCAACCTGCAGCACTTGCAGCAGAGCCGCGGTATACCGCCATACACCACGCGGTATACCGCCTGAAAAAGTGGCTGACAGCAGGAAGGTCAACCTGCAAGAACCTGCCACACGTAACAGAGCCGCGGTATACCGCCGAGCACCACGCGGTATACCGCCTGAAAAAGTAGTTCGGCGCCAGAGAGGAGTCACATCCATTGTTGAAAGACCATAGCTAAAAATAGTATCTGAATTCTTTTTGCATTATTCCAAAAGAGTCAACATTAATTTAAATCAAGGATTTAGTTTAATTTAAAAATAGTGTTGGGTTAGGTTTTTGAAATATCCAAGTGGTATATTATTTTAGGGTGTTTATTATTATGAGATATATGATGACGTAAACACCAGTTTTGGACTCTTCAGATAAAATCTTCATGTTGTCCAATTAACTGCACACTTGGATAAAATTGTTAGAAAAACAATAATACGGTGTGTTTGTAATCATCAAAATAAATATATAAAATATATAGAGATGTGGTACACTTGCACCAACAAGATGTGGTACACTTGCACCAACAATCTCCCCCTTTTTGATGATGACAAACACAACGCTAAACACGAGAGCATACTCGGTTTCTCTCCCCCTTTTGTCGAAGCAAAAGGGGTTAAGAAAGGCGCTATGCTCCCCCTCGAGAGATGCTCCCCCTCAAAATATGCATATAATTGAGAGTAGCATTATCTCATGGGTTATACTCAAGCATGCCTAAACCAAGTCTTAATTTAAAGAACGATTTTTTGTTTAGGGCTTTAGTAAAAATATCGGCCAAATTGTCTTCGGAATCAACTTTTTCAAGCACAATGTGGCCTTTTTGAACATTATCTCGTAGAAAATGATGTCGCAACTCAATATGTTTGGTACGAGAATGTAAAACGGGATTTTTACTTAGGTTTATGGCACTTGAGTTATCACACATAATTGGAATTTTGGATTGACGTACCTCAAAGTCGGTAAGTGTGTGCTTCATCCATAGAACTTGAGCACACGCTCTCGCGGCGGCTACATATTCCGCTTCGGTAGTGGATAAGGCTACGGAATGTTGTTTCTTGGAAAACCAAGACACAAGCGAGAGACCTATAAAGGCACATACTCCACTAGTGCTTTTTCGATCAACCATCGAGCCACCAAGATCGGAATCGGTGAAGCATGTTACTTCTAGCTCGGGTTGTTTTGGATACCATAGTCCAAGATTCGTAGTCCCTCTAAGATATCTAAAAATACGCTTGACGGCTTCATAGTGAGATTGTTTAGGCGAAGATTGAAAGCGAGCACATAAACACACACTATACATGATATCAGGTCTACTAGCAGTTAAGTACAATAAGCTACCAATCATGCCACGATAAATCTTTTCATTAAAATCGGTTCCCTCTTCGTCACTAGATAATTTTAGATTGGTGGTCATCGGAGTTTCAACAGGTTTGACATTTTCAAAATTAAACTTTTTCAGCATGTCTTTACAGTATTTTGATTGACTTATAAAGGTACCATTTTCACTTTGTTTTATTTGCAATCCTAAGAAGAATTTTAATTCTCCCATCATGCTCATTTCAAATTCATTAGTCATTTTTGTAGCAAATTCATTACAAAGATTTTCATTTGTAGAACCAAAGATAATATCATCAACATACACTTGCACAACCACAATATCATTTTGAGCATATTTGACAAACAAAGTATTATCTATTTTACCCATAATATAACCACTTGTAATTAAAAAAGATTTTAATCTATCATACCACGCACGCGGAGCTTGCTTTAAACCATAAAGCGCCTTTTTTAATTTATAAACATGCGTCGGATTTTCAAAATTTTCAAAGCCGGGAGGTTGGGAAACATATACCTCCTCATTTATAAAACCATTTAGGAAAGCACTTTTGACATCCATTTGATATAATTTAAAATTTTTAGCATTCGCAAAAGCGAGAAGCATTCGAATAGACTCTAACCTTGCAACTGGTGCAAAGGTTTCATCATAATCGATACCTTCTTGTTGATTGTACCCCTTGGCAACTAAACGTGCCTTGTTTCGGGTGACTTCACCGTTTTCGTCTACCTTGTTACGAAAGACCCATCGTGTGCCAATAATGGTTTGACCGCTAGGGCAAGGAACTAAGTCCCACACATCATTCCTAGTAAACTGGTTTAACTCTTCTTGCATGGCCATTATCCAATCCTCATCACCTAAAGCTTCTTCTATGTTTTTAGGTTCTATGGCTGAGATAAAGGCGTGAAAGGCACAAAGGGTATGGATTTGTGATCTAGTCGTTCTTTGGTTTAGGTCACCTATGATTTGATCTACGGGATGGCCTCTAGATGTTCTAAGGTTAGGATCATCTACTCCTTGTGGAACATAACATGGAGGGGCATCACTAGATTCTACATTGTTTGTAAGAGATTGGGTTCCTAAGTCCAAGGTTCTAAGATGTTGGGCTAATGCATCTCCTTCACAACCATTATCATTTACTAAGGGTGCACTAGGTTTAGGAGGACTTTCATCAAAGCTTACATTTAGGGATTCTTCTACAACCATGGTCTCTTTATTAAGGACTCTATAGGCTTTGCTATTCCAAGAATAACCAAGGAATACTCCCTCATAGGCTTTTGGGTCAAATTTGGTCAAATAAGATTTGGTATCTAAAATAAAACATTTACAACCAAATACCTTAAGATGGGCTAAGGAAGGCTTTCTACCACGTAGGATCTCATAAGGGGTCTTATTTAGGATACTCCTAATTAGCACACGATTGAGGACATAGGTCGCGGTAGCTACGGCATCACACCAAAACTTTTGGGGAACTTGATGTTCATTAAGCATAGTCCTACTCATTTCTTGTAGGGTTCTATTTTTCCTCTCCACAACCCCATTAGATTGAGGAGTGCGAGGAGCAGAAAAATTGTGCGTTATACCATATTTGTCGCAAAACGCACCAAATTGAGTTTCATTATCGAATTCGCGTCCATGGTCCGTACGAATCGAAACAATCGTGCAACCTTGTTGGTTTTGAATTCGTTTTCCCAAAATCTTAAATTTTTCAAAAGCTTCATTTTTATGTTTTAAAAATAAAGTCCACGTATATCGGGAAAAATCATCTACAATTACTAGAGTGAAATAATTTCCTCCAAAACTTTGAATGGCCATAGGGCCAAAAAGATCCATGTGTAAAAGTTCTAAAACTCTTTTAGTTGAAATCACATTTTTTGATTTATGAGAAACATGAGTTTGTTTGCCGACACGACATGCATCACAAAAATGATTATCAAATTTTAATTTTGGAAGGTTACTCACAAGCTCCTTATTTTTCAAATTTTGAATTAATCTAAGGTTAGCGTGACCTAAACGTCTATGCCACAAGGTCGAATTATCATATACGGAAGATAAACAAACATTTTTATTTACATCAGTTTTACAAACATAAAGATTTCCTTTTATAACCCCATTCAAAAGAACTTTACCATTTTTCAGAATTTTGCAAGAGTCTTCTTCAAAAACAACAATTATACCATTTTTGCACAGTTGACGAACACTTAGCAAGTTAAATTTCAAATTATCAACATGCGTAACATCTAAAAATGTAACATTGTTGCAAGAAATTGTACCTTTCCCAATTACCTTTCCTTTGGAGTTTCCTCCAAAAATTACTAGTCCACCATCACATGACTCATATGATGAAAAAAGATTATGGTTACCGGTCATGTGACGTGTGCATCCACTATCAAGAATCCAATCCATATCAAGATTTATCTACAACATTTAAAGTACAACTTTTATGGTCCCCACATCTTATGGGTCCTTTGAAAGTTAGCATAGAAAACCACATATAATAATAAATATATTTTCACAAAAAATATACAGACAAGAAAATTATTTACTCAACCCTTTTCGGTAGCTCTACTTGGAAGCGACCAGGAAAGACGGTGAGGGTGGTAAGCGCGAAGGCACTTTAAAAAAACCGACCTCATTAGAATTCGAAGAATTCGCCTTTATCTTTCCTAGACACCGTATCCAAATAGGTGAGCCTATTCGGAGTTGATTCATAATTTTCAAACACAGAATATATATATATATATATGTATATAATATATATATATATAAAAAATCTTAAAACCATAAACGCATGCCACCGGGATTATCAACACTAAAGGAGCCTTTAGGAATCCACTTTGGTACCATTTTAATTTTACGATCATATTTATCAAAGACGTAAAAAGGAGCATGCATATTCACACTATTTTTTGGTCTAGAAAATTTACTATTATACATGCATGCATAAGATTTCCTAGACTTATAATTCACATTATTTATGTTGGACATATATGAGGATTTTTGCACATACGGTTTTCTCATTTCAACATTTTTAGGTGGTTCACAATATCTTTTGATAGGCATACATAAGCACTTATCTTTACACGTATCGGAACCAACGCCTTTTCTACAATTAGTGCTATTTGACATATTTAACATTTTAAGCACTTTCTCATTGCTACTTTGAAAGGCATGTGCTAACAAATTATCTTTTTCATGTTTATCACATTTTTCTTTTAAACATGCATTTTCCTTTTTAAGCACATCACAATTAGCACATAAATCATTTTCAACTATTCTTTTCTCAAGGCATGCAATTTCTTTATTTAAAATGTCACAAGAATTGCAAACATATTTTTCACTTAATTTATTTTCTAAATTTATGATTTTTTCATTATCGCATGCAATTTTCTGTTTGCTATCATGAATTTCCTTTTTACTTAATAATAATTCTTCCTTTAATTTTGCGTTCTCATCTTTATAATTATTTGTAAGCATAACCATTTTTTGAAAGGCATCATTTAACATATCAAGATCATCATCATCATTACATTCATCATCGCTAGAGTAATTTGAGTAACACGAGTTTACCTCATCGTCGCTTTCCGCCATGAGACAAATGGCTTCATACTCATTTTCATCTTCACTTGCGCTCCACGCGCCTCCAACGAAGGCTTTCTCCTTCTTGATTTTAGGTTTATTTCTTTTTGGACACTCGTTGGCATAGTGATCCTTGTCTCCACATGAGTAGCAAAAGCCCTTCTTTTTCTTGGCTTCTTCATCATCACTTGATTCGCCATTTTTATTTATTTTGTCGTTCCGTTTATGGAACTTTCGGCTTCGGTTTTCTCCACCACGGCGATAATCTCCTTTTCTTTGAAACCTATCATTTCTTGAAAACTTTTTGTTAGCTAAAAATTTAGAAAAATTTCTTACCAACATGGCTACATCGTCAAGATGTTCGGGTTGATCCTTTGAGGAGCTAGCTTTCTCCTTCTTTTTCTTCTTCTCCTTCTCGTCACTTGAAGTTGAAGCTTTAAGCGCCAAAGATTTCTTTTTATCATGCTCCCGATCTTTGTTCCTTTTTAGTGCAATTTCATGCACTTTGAGATTTCCAATGAGATCATCTAATTTCATCATTGAGAGGTCACGGGAGTCTTCCAAGGATGTGATTTTCGGCATCCACTCCGGAGGAAGCGCTCGAAGAATTTTTCGCACGTAATCTTCGTTAGGATATGTTCTACCAAGACCTTTCAAGCTCACCATGATAAGGTTAAAACGTTTAAACATTGAGTCGATTGACTCATCTTTTAACATCTCAAACATTTCATAATCATGTACAAGAATATTTATTTTTGAGCTTTTGACTTGAGAATTTCCTCTATGAGTATTATTTAGATTTTCCCAAATATCGTGAGCAGTTTCACAAGAATAAACACGTTCAATCTCATCTTTAGTAAGTGCCGAAAAAAGAAT
This sequence comes from Saussurea involucrata, assembly GCA_033807775.1. Classification (NCBI taxonomy): domain Eukaryota; kingdom Viridiplantae; phylum Streptophyta; class Magnoliopsida; order Asterales; family Asteraceae; genus Saussurea; species Saussurea involucrata. The sequence goes on from CM066326.1 coordinate 61,155,077, forward strand.
ATTTTTAGCTTCAAAATTTAAGCAAACCCAAGCATCCTCAGCGGCGGACCATTCCGCTACTGGTTTTTCACTAATTACTCCATCTTTGGTTTTGGTGGGTTTATAATCTCCATTTTTAATAATGTCCCAAATTTTTCGACTTTTGCCACGAACGTAGCATTCAAAAAGATTTGCCCAAAGACCAAAATTTTCGGTGTCAATTTGCGGAATCTTTGTAGAAATAATTCCCTCAGAGGTTGCCATTTAAAATACAAGAACAAGTTTTTAAAAAGCACAAATATTTTTAAAGAAACTTGCAACCCGCTCTGATACCAATTGTTAGGACAACCTTAGGGGGGGTAAAGGTTGTATTTAAAAATATTTCACAAATAAAAATTCTCTTATCAAAATCAACAACAAATATTGCATGCACAACAAATATATAAATAAAATTAAGTGCACAACGGGAATATAAAGAGATAAGGGTAGAGAATATTGATAACGACATCGAGATTTAAAGTGGTTCACCACCAACTGGCTGGCTAGTCCACTTGCCGAGACACTTCTCGACACACTGATTCACTATAAGTGTTCTTTATGGTAGAACACAAACCTTGATACAATGATAATAAAATCTCTTGCTTTTGCTCGAGAACGTGAATCACTCACACTATTCAAATACTTACAAGAGAATATATCTCACAATATTAATCACTCTTGTATAAGTATAACACTTGGATCTTTGAGGGTTTGATCACTCAAAAAATATATTGAATAAGTGATGGGTGTAGCTGGTAATTTCTCCAAGAGATAGATTTTTCAATATGTATTGTGTTGCATGGAGTTGAGAAGCTGCATGTATATATACTTGGAGCAGCAACGGTCGAGAGGGTGCCGCGGTATACCGCCTACATGGGCGCGGTATACCGCCCAGAAAAAGGTGCTGACAAAAAGAAGTCAACCTGCAAAAGCAACCTGCAGCACTTGCAGCAGAGCCGCGGTATACCGCCATACACCACGCGGTATACCGCCTGAAAAAGTGGCTGACAGCAGGAAGGTCAACCTGCAAGAACCTGCCACACGTAACAGAGCCGCGGTATACCGCCGAGCACCACGCGGTATACCGCCTGAAAAAGTAGTTCGGCGCCAGAGAGGAGTCACATCCATTGTTGAAAGACCATAGCTAAAAATAGTATCTGAATTCTTTTTGCATTATTCCAAAAGAGTCAACATTAATTTAAATCAAGGATTTAGTTTAATTTAAAAATAGTGTTGGGTTAGGTTTTTGAAATATCCAAGTGGTATATTATTTTAGGGTGTTTATTATTATGAGATATATGATGACGTAAACACCAGTTTTGGACTCTTCAGATAAAATCTTCATGTTGTCCAATTAACTGCACACTTGGATAAAATTGTTAGAAAAACAATAATACGGTGTGTTTGTAATCATCAAAATAAATATATAAAATATATAGAGATGTGGTACACTTGCACCAACAAGATGTGGTACACTTGCACCAACAGAAACTTTATTCGTATACCTGATGACATGGCCATTCCTTACACCAAACAAGATGAATCGAAGGATGCTTTGATCGATGCAATATTTCCTTCTCTGCAAACCAACGGGACTGCTTCAGATTATATCGTTTCAAGGGCGATACTAACAACTAAAAATGAGCATGTCGACGAGATTAATGATCAGTTGATCGAAAGATTCTGCGGAGAGGAACAAGTTTACTATAGTTTTGACGAAGCAGAAGACGATAAGAATAACTTGTATCCAGTGGAATTCTTAAACTCACTGACTGTTAGCGGTTTGCCCCCTCATTACCTCCGACTTAAAATTGGATGCCCAATAATACTGTTGCGGAATATCGACCCTTCGAATGGATTATGTAACGGCACAAGGTTGATATGCAGAGGCTTTCAACCGAACGTCATTAATGCGGAAATAGCTGTTGGTCAACATACTCGTAAGAGGGTATTTTTACCAAGAATTCCTCTATGTCCGTCCGAAGATGACATTTTCCCATTTAAATTGAAGAGAAAGCAATTTCCAATTCGACTTTGTTTTGCAATGACAATTAATAAAGCTCAAGGACAAACAATTCCGGTGGTAGGTGTTTATCTACCAGAACCGGTATTCTCACACGGGCAACTTTATGTGGCATTATCCAGAGGTATATCACGTGGCACTACAAAGATATTAGTGAAGCCTACCAAAAAGTTCAAACCGAAGGGAGTTTACACATCAAATGTGGTTTATCGAGAGGTTTTGAGTGATGATTGTATATGATTAAAGCATGATTGTAATTTCTATTTTGTTTAAACAAAAATTTAGACATAAAAGACTTCAGTTATAAACCAAACCCAAACCGTATGAATATTGCATGATTGTAATTTCTATTTTTATTTTTTGCTTACATTTATTTGAATATTGCATCCCGCCGCATTGCGCGGGTACTAAACTAGTATGTAGAAAATGAAAATAACATACAATGTTAATATATTTTTAATTATCAAGTAAAAACATGTTTTATCTTTAATAGTAAACAATTTCTTTTACTTCATATAATTAACGATAAAACAGAAAAATTAAACACTTATGAAAATGGGCTTTTGAGAAATGAAAATCTAAATCTAAATCAGAAAATATCTTATAACAAACAAATGTTACTTTTATTTTATACACTAAATATAAAATTCTTTTTATATAAATAATACTTGGGTTTCGATGAAAACTTGAGGTTAATACGAGAATTGTACGAAGTGGTTATCAACCGTTGCATGAGAAATGAATTTACATTAGAATGAGAATATGAGATGCACCAAAATACACCAGATAAATTCATTTTTAAGCCGCAATTTATGGAACCATATTTAATAAAAAGTGAAACATTTCAAATTACTTCTCACACTTTTCATGTTAACCTTAACTTCTTAGAACATCTCCAACAGCATTTCTAAAATAGGAAAAAGTGGCTTTTGGTTTGCTATATGTCTCCAACAGCTTTGCTATATGTTTTGCTAAAATAGAAAATCTCTAAAAAAATCTTTATGGTTTGCTAAATATAGAGAACTCTCTATTTTAGAAAAAAAAATTAGCAATGTTGTTGGAGTTGAAAGGAAATAATTTTAGCAATTTTGACTTTTCATTCTCTATTTTAGAAATTTTTTAGCAATGCTGTTGAGATGCTCTTACACGATCTTTCGTCAATAATAGCTTATTAGACCATCTTCAACAGATTCCCCAAAATTTCTCTAAATGAAGATACAAGAGTTAAAATCTTAAAAAAAATCACATCGATCTCCAATAGGCAACAACTTCCCCATTTTAAAGATAAATCATTAGTTATATTATAAAAATATTCTATAAAGTTAATAAAATATTATTTTTTTCACCTAAACATTTTATTTCAAAGTTTCTCATTGATAGGATATAGTAAAAAAAATCAATTTTCTCTCTCGATAATCATTTTTGAGGACATCTTCAAATTTTGAGAAAATTATACTCGTTCTTACTTTTTCTATTTTGAAGAAAGTTTGGAAAAACTGTTAGATCAAAAAATTACCTAAAATCTTTATTTTCTCTATTTTAAATAACTGTCCGTAGAGCATCTCCAATAGAGGTTCTTACAAGAACCTTCTTTTTGCACTTTTTGGTGTTATTTCATTTTCAACTCATTAATTTGAAATTTTATATAAAAATCTACAATGGTAGTTCTTACAAAAACCTCATTTTTGTGGGTCTCATATATTTATCAACATCAAAAACTATTATATATTTATAAATAAATATCAAGTATTTAAATTAAATACCAATACAAATAAGGAATATGTCACTTCACACCAAAAATCAAGGTAAGAACCAAGATTCTTGTCTATAAGAACCTTGAGAAGGTTGGGTTCTTATAAGAACTCTTCACAATGATAGTTCTTACAAGTCACTACACTTTTTGCTTGTAAGAATCTTGCATTAGAGATGCTCTAAAAAACTAGAAAATGTTGGGTTTTTATAAGAACTTTCCACAATAATAGTTCTTACAAGTCACTACACTTTTTGCTTGTAAAAACCTTGTATTGTAAGAACCTTGCATCGGAGATGCTCTTATATAAACTAGTGTATATGTTAGTATAGTAAGAGCATCTCCAACAGCTTCCTCAAAATGGGGAAAATGAAAAAATGGGGATTTTAGGCTAAAAATGTGCTCCAACAGCTTCTCCAAAACTATCCTCAAAATGGAGAAAGTTGGAGAGAGAATGTTTTTTTCTCCAAATATGGAGATTACTACAAAAATGATTACCAAGTGAGAGGACCAATAGGAAACTTTGAAAATAAATACGTAGAGAGAGAAATAATATTTTAATAGATAAATGGAATATTTTAATATTTTAATTAATGTTGGATTCTCCAAAATAAAGAAGCTGTTGAAGATGAATATATATTTTTTAGGAATTTTAACTTTTGGTTTCCCATTTTAGAAAAATTATGGGGAATGTGTTGAAGATGGTCTAATACATTGATGTGTATATATGGGATGGGAAGGGAAGGGTGGTTGGTGGTGGTGTCAATGTGACCTTGCTTTTTATTTGTAACCACTTCCCTCATCATTAAAGCAAGCATGACTTCAATTATTGCAATGATCCCAAAAGCGTGACACCCATCTGACCACCTTTTCCTCTTCCATTTTTCAAAATACCCCCTTCTTAAATACCTTTTCCTCTTCAATGGGTCCCTCAACGTTTACTCATTTCCCCCTAAACTCACAACCAAAAGTCGACTTGTGTCTTTATTCATTCTCCATACCATTATTAAATTCATACTCTTTTTGCCAATCCTTTGGTAACCTAGCACCATCATATTACCCTTTTATTAACATAAAAAAAACAAAAATATAAATAATCTAATTATCTAATTATAACTAATACTCAAATAAAAATCTAATTTTAAAGTTTCAAAATAAATGCAAAAATGTTAGGTGTAACTTGTAATTTAATAAGCAAAAGATTATGTGTCAAAAGATCACTAAATCGTTAGCATTTTGTAAATTAAAATTTAAAACGAAAAGAATTGATAAGTACTAAACATAACAGGACATGTTTTTTTTTAAAAGCAATTATATTAAAAGGAAACCGAAACAAAACAAAAGAAAAGGAATCTGCGAGGGGCAAATTGACAAGCAACATGACGCGAGAAGACAAAGCTAACAAAACGACCTAACAACAAACAAAAGCGCCCCGCTAACAAGAAGAAACACAGCAAAAACAAAACGGAACTGAATCAAAAAACCACAGCGATAAGAGAATTTATCCACGCATCCCACGAGATCGGAAAAGAGAGGCATCTAGACAAAACCCATAAGGTAGCGTTTGGTACGCAGACATGATTGGACATGACTGGACATGACAGAACTGGACAGGACAGGACGGGACTGGACAAGAGGGTGGGACAGGACAGGACAGGACGAGACAAAACAAGTGTCTGTCTTGTGTTTGGTACGACTAGGACTAGATAGGACATGATTAGACAATTTTCCCTAAAACTTGTTTGATGATTTTATATATCATATAATAGTTATAAATGACACAAATAAAGTATATATAGTTAAATAATTTAATTTAAAAGTATTTTTAATTTTTTTACACAATTTTCAAACACATAAATACATACATAAATGATAGTACAAAAGGTGGAGGTGGCTGATGGTGGTTTGCGGTGGTGGTGGCAGCAATGGGTGGTGGTGATCAGTGTAGGTAGAGGTGGTCGACGATGGTAGTGGTGGATGTGGTAGACACTGATAAAGGAGGTTGTAGTAGTGGAGGAAGAGGTGGAGGTGGCCGACGGTGGTTGGTGGTGATCGGTGGAGGTGGCGATGGTGGTGGAGGAAGAGGTGGAAGTGGTCAACCATGGTTGGTGGTGGCTACCGGTGGCCGCCGATGGTGGTGGCGGCCATGGGTGGTGGTGATCAGTGTTAGTGTAGGTGGAGGTGGTCAACGATGGTAATGGTGGTAGTGATGGATGAATGGTAGTGGCGATGGTGGAGAAGGTTGTTATAGTGGAGGAGAAGGTAGTGGTGGCCGAGGGTGGTTGGCGGTGGCTATCGGTGGCCGTCGATGGTGATGGTGGTGATGGATGAATGGTAGTGGAGAAGGTTGTTATAGTGGAGGAATAGGTAGTGGTGGCCGAGGGTGGTTGGCGGTGGCTATCGGTGGCCGTCGATGGCGGTGGTGGTGGTGATCGGTGGTGGTGACCCATAAGGCTAATATCATATTAGTTATATATCAAATGAGGGTAGATCAATGATTCTTTTTGTTTCTGTCTCACTTTTGTCCCATGTTGTTCCACCTATTTTGGTGGAACAAGAAAATGCTCTTTTTTGTCCCATCTTGTCCCACCCTGTTCAGTCATTGTTCCTGTCCCATGTCGCGCCAAACGTGGGACAGTGAATTTTTGTCCTGTCCCATGTCACGCCAAACGTGGGACAGTGAGTTTTGTCCCGTCCTGTCCTGTGTTGTCCCATGTACCAAACGCAGCCTAACACGACAGGACATGTTGCTATTGTGTTAGTTATAAAAATATAAATGTAGATTTTATATGATATTTATATCTTAATGACAAATATTAAAAAATTCATTATATACTAAACTTTGTTTGATGAAAATTTTGAAAATATAAAATTATTATGAATTTCATAAATATATAAATGTTGTTAAATGTTAAATACGTAGATGGAGCATGATTACACAAATTGAATACTATGTTGTACTAATAATTTTGTGTTTAAACAAATAATATTTAATATTGACAAAAATGTTTAATTTATTAAGAATATTAAGGGGTTGTTTTGTTGGTTTTGATAAAATTGTATCTGTGGATTAATCTGTCTGTATATATTGAAAACATTTTTGTTTGGGAGGGTTTTTTTCATAGATGGAAGGAGCATGTTTTTTCATTGGGAGAGATGTAACAACCCACTCCAAACCATGCCAAAACAAGACGTTAATTAATATTAAATCGCCAAAACTTGGCCCAAGGTTCACACTATCAAAATTCAAAATCTGGGTTTGCGGAACAACCCTAATTACAACTGAGAATATTTAAATACTGGAAAAAAGGACGTCCACTAATGCAAGCCACGCCCGCTCTCACACCTTCTCTTTACTACTAGAGGAAACGCCCTTAGCCTGCTTACCTGAAAAGGGTTTCAGTTTTGAAAAATGCGAGGGTTAGACCACAAGGTCTAGTGAGGTCCCTCAATTCCATCCACATCACATATAGCAATTAAAGAGTTTTGCGAAGCATAAATCAATAGAAAGTTTGGCAACCAACATATGGGACACACCCCCCATAAACATCACACTATAACATATGGGCCACACCCCCCATAAGCCTCATGCCATAACATATGGGACACACCTCCCATAGGCATCACACCATAACGTATGGGACACACCCCCCATATACAGCACGCCATGCATGAGAAATTGATATGCAACATTCATTAAGCGAACACACATGTACAAGTAAATGAGCAAGTACCATCAAGCTTTAGTTTGAAAAACTCACCTGATATGCTTACGTTCCTTTCCTACTCTGACCCGCACTTCCAAACGATCTACCTGAGCGAAAGGATAAATTTATAAGTTGGTTGACCAACTATCCAGACACACTAAACTTTCCGGACAAACACTTTCCGGACACACTCTCTTATCCGGAAAACACCTTATCCGGACAACACCCCTATCCGGACAACACTCCTATCTGGACAACACTCATATCCGGACAACACCCCTATTCGGACAACACTCCTATCCGGATAACACCCCTATCCGGACACCCACACGCATAACAGATACTTACCCGGAAACCTTCAACAGATCGGGGTGTCCGGACGTCCAGGAAGGTATCTGGACGTCGACATGTCCCTTACTTGGTCCGATAAATCCCAGAAACGGCCGAAAACTCACAGATGAAGATTAACATCTACACCACGGTCACTAAACTCAACAATTACTGAAATCTTGACAGTAATAACACAGTAGAATGCCTAATATTTCTCATTAAGCATCAAGCCCAACATTAACAAAAACCCACATTGGTATTCAATCTTTAATCAACAAATCCACAGCTGAAAGGTAGAGAAAGAAAATTACCTGATTGATTCTTTGCTGAGAACGAATCCCCAACACACCCTTTTTCTTTGATTTCCAAGCTTGATGACTCTTCTTCTCCCAAAAGGCCCAAGAACTCCAAAATCTCTTTCTCTCCTCTTTTCTCTTCCAACCAACCGCCAACCACAACAATTCAGGAGAAAAAGACTCTCCTAGGGTTTTGTGTTCAGTTTATACCTTATCCCACATTTACAAAATGCTCCCCTCAACTTCCTTATAATAAACTTCCACCACAAAAACTTGGAACCCTTCCTTTTTTTGGACACGGTTACTACAAGAGACGGGTTTGGACAAAACTTGGTTTTCTGCATAAAGATCCATTCTAAAAGCTTACTGAATAAGCCACTTTTTATATTATTAAGCCACTACCAAATTGTCATCTATAGCTTGCCGAATAAGCTACGAGTCTCATTAAGCTGCTAACAAACAGACCCTAATAATCCTAGATAAGTTGATCTAAATTAAATAAGTCAAAATCGACACAATAAATAAAGCAAGACCGCACAAATATTAGGTGTTGATTGTGGAAAAAGTGAAAGCAAATTTAATTTCCTTTGTATTAACTAACCATCCATTCTCCAATCATTTTGATGGATGTGTTTTTCAACTTTCGGCTAATTGGAATGCCTCCATTTGACTTAGTCACGTTTAATATTATAATTTAAAAAAACACATAAGTAAAAGTAAACGATTGATTTTAATCGTTTAAATATTTTAAAGATTGAAGGGGTTGGTGTTCGTACTATTTATTTGCAATGTTATGGACTCGGTATAGGAGATTACTAAGAATCGGATAAACTCAAGAATTGTGTACGGAAATTACTTTTTGAATACAATAATTCGACTCAATTGGGATGTACACACGGAAAATACTTTTTGAATATAGTAATTTGGGTTAACCAATTTTGTATTAGGATAATACTTGAGTTTTCACGATCTCCAAAGGCTGTGGAAATCGGGATATATATACCCAAATTCGTTTTACGTATTTAAATGAGAGATCGATGGTTACATGCGTTTAATCGGTATAACCATTAATGGATAAGGTCAAAGAGTAGTTATAACCGAATTTGAGTTATGAATTGTGCAGGTCCGGAGCTCTGGATGTACTCGACCAGAGATACTACGTAGTTGAACCAGAGATGGCCCAGGCCAACCAAAGACAATCGAAGACCAACTAGAGATAGCTCTGGACAGAGCCAAGACTTAACAAACTTCTAAGTCGGAAAACCACAAGTCTGAACACACATGTCCAAAACTATGTATCTAGTGATTCAGAGTTACGAGTTAGTAAAAACTTGAAGTCTTTAGAACACATATCCGATGTTTTTTCTTATAGGGGTGCTACCACCTTAACCACCGCTTTATGACGATCTAAGGTGATAGAAACAACATGTGTAAGTGCACTCCTCACCTTCTAATTCGCGTATGTTTGCCTTATCACCTTAGTCAATCTCAAGTAAATCATAATTAAACCAAAATGTTTGATGACACTAAAATCACCAACATTCTTCCCTCATTTTAGTGTAATTCTTTGATTCACTATTCAAAACATAAACATGTAATATTTAAACAAATGCGTAAATGAAAATGTCACGAAGATTGAATTTCAACCATAGTCTATTGCACATTTCAAATATTCGAGAATCTGGGCGTTTTAAGAATTGAACCGTCAACATATTTGAATACATGAAGATAATATAAACATATACTCGTAGAAATCTAGATAACACACTTGACACATTTGTAGAGGCATTGCCTCCTTATCCACTCATGAACATATAAAAAGTCAAGTCGAAAACTTTCTTGAAGTGGCAACACTTTACGTCCATATAGGTGATTCTTTTATGTCGTGCACCTGCCTATGCAAGTTTTCAAAAGAATCATTATGAAAGAAATTTTAAGCCTTTCAGCACCTATAGGTCTAAGCACTTACCTTGGGATATATTATTTATGTGCTCCAATTTCTATTAACAAGCCTTTCGCATGGAATTCAGCTTTTAAGATTGTATTAAAGGGAAATTAGGTAGCTTATTACTAGAATTTTATAGGGACTTTAAACCCATCTTGATCACGGACTTGTGCACTAAGTCCCTAACTAACCCCTTTGTTAAATGGTCGGCTAGATTATTATGAGTTCTAACAAACTCTACGGATATCACCCCATGCATGATTAATTCTCTAACCATGCTTATGTCTTACTCCCAAGTGCCTCAACTTTCCATTATATACTTGGTTATATGACTTAGCCAAGGTTGCGACAATATCACAATGAATACAAATAAGTGATATCGGTTTCGGCCACAAAGGAATCTCGTAAATTAAATTCCTTAACCACTCCACCTCTTTATCGGCGACTTCCAAGGCCACAAATTCAGCTTCCATGGTGGAATTTGTGATGCAAGTTTGCTTCTTGGAGTCCCACGAGATGTCAGCTTCACCAAGCAAGAATGCTCATCTACTAGTAGAAGAATGATCTTCTACATTGGATATCTAACTCGCATCCGTGTAGCCTTTGATAACTAAAGGAATACCCAATATAAGTTATACCATAATTAATGGTTCCCTTCAAATATTTAAATACTCTTCTTACTGCTTGCCAATGGTGAGCACTAGATGTACTAGTAAACCTACTCAACCTTCCAACGACATAGGCAATACCTATTGTGTGCTTGTCATGGCATATATCAAGTACTTGATCGCCTTTATGTATTCTAATTGTGAAACAACTTCACCTTCATTAGAGTACTTACGGATGAACAATTCAACATATTAAACTGTTGGTCATAGACCACATTGGCTTACACATAAAGTGATTGTAGAAAGGGGGCGAATACAAACACCATAAATTTGATATTTTTAATTGTAGTTTATTTCAAACATAAAATTATAGATATGTTTCGGAAACTAGAAGGAAAGACCTTGATCCTAAACTATCCGAGGGTGACGAATTTACACACACTGAAAGAGAAAAGAAAAAGGGTTATCTTTCAGATTTGAGAGATAAAGATATCTCTCAGACTTTGACGCCAAATTTACTTTAAATTTTTCACTTAGAAGTTCTTTTCAAATTGGGTGATAAGTAATTAAATAATACTTTGGAATATACTTAATACTAACACACTTTTGCATGTTCCCATACTTTAGGATGAGAGTTAAGAAGAGTTGGTGAACCAAACTTACTAGTCAAGTTTGCACTTCAAATTCGGCTCGACAGTAGTAGTATTTTTCAAACTACATATTGGTTGCATCTTGTATTGATATTCTTTTGGCTAAATGACAAACCAATCCGCGTTGGTGACAATCTGACCACTCCAACTAATCTTCGATTTTGCTTAAGGTTTTTAACTCTTGGAACAATACAGATAGTAACAACATTTTACAAGTAAAAATCATATTTGTCTATTCTGAAGTATAAGTTATACAACAGTTACCAGTTATAGACATTTATGAAGAATAGTTTTATCAGATATTAATTGCATTGAATAATCCAAAGGAGTGTGAGAATCCGATGAGGATAACAATCTTATGATTGCTCAGAAGTTTTCATCAGGACGTGATATTTATTCAAAACCCATTGAATCTGATAGTTTTTTAGCTTGATTTCCTTTTTAAGAAAACATCAGATTTAAACCTTATTGAGTGTCTAATCCGATGGTTGAATTATACATCGGATTAGACCTACTTTGTTGGAACTTAGTGAAGATTAGAGAAACCTTGTCCCACATAGAAGCCAAGATAAAATAGATACCACTTAATAAACTCCAACCATTGAGCATTAAATGAATCATTTAACTGATTGGGCCTTGGAGTGTGGTGTTCTTGGTGGGCTCTCTTTGACATAATTATATATATATATATATATATATATATATATATATATATATATATTGTAACAACCCCGATCTTTGGAAGATATCGATCTTTTATAAGACAAGTATGAAAAATAGGATTTGGATTAAATCCTAGATTTTATGGTCTGGTTGGATGAAGAATTCAAATACGAGTCCAACGGTTCTTTTCGGAGCGAAATCGGAGCTAAAACAAAGAAGTTATGGCCAAAACATTGTTTAAAAAGAAATCGGGCGACCAGAGTCGCGCGCGGGTTTTGGTGCTGATGTACCCGCGCGGAGCGCCAGATCGGCATAAAAACATGAATTTCAGCCCCAAACTTCATATCTCTCTCATTTCAACTCCGATTTTGTTGATTCAAGTTGCTATGGTTTCGTTTTTGAGAGCTTTTCAAGGATAGATTGTTAGTTTTGGAGTGATACAAGAGTATTTGGTGGTGGAGTGGAAGCAAGGATCAAGAGCTCATCATTATCACCTCCATCTTCAAGAAATTTAAGGTTTTCTTGGTTTTCATCATAAGTGGTAAGTTCATCCTCCTAGCATCTAATATTCATATGAGTTATTAATGATCCATTGATGACTTATTAGTGGTTATGTTTCTCAAATTTTGGTTTGGATGACTTTGAGAAATGTTAGGTCAAATTGGGGTTTTTGGTCAAAATGGAGATTTTGATATAAGATGTTTGGGGAACGATTTTGTATGGTTGTTTATGATTTTTGATGGTTGGAAACTTATGGATCTAGGTTTTGAAAGATTTGGCTCATGGATTCAAGTTTCTTCAAAGGAGCTCAAATTTGGGGAAAATCTAGATCTAGCCTAAATCTAGCAAGATGAGTTCAAGTTGCTTTGTGAAAACGTTGTACATGCCAAAAATGTCCATTTTCTAGTGTTTATGTGTTTTACATGAAAATTATCTATGGTTGAGTCATTTGTTGGGTTTTGACTATTTGAAGTATTTAATCTTGAAAACATTATAAAACATCCACATTGGGATTTTTGAGTTTTAGTTGATAAATGTATCTCAAGAAAAAGTGTTTAAAAGGTTTTGGGGTACAAATGGGGGTCTTTGATGAAAAGACACGTTGGCGTTGTTGGAAAAATGCATATGTATTGTTATGGGTCATTTGTGTACATATATGGTTGTGACTTATGTGGAAAATAACTTGACCAAATATATGATGGGATTTGTGGATTTATCGTATCTTGGAGGTATGTGTTGTTATATGATTTTAAATGCATTTATCGTATTGGTGGCCCTTATTGTTGGTCAATTATATTGTAGAGCCTTGGCTCGTAGTTGACTCAAGTGAGTCTTGAGGACCTTGGTCCTATGTAAATTACTCTATGTTGAGTTTGAGATTATATGCGTTTGAGTCATAATTATTAATTGATTACATGTGTTAAATATGTTGGACATTCTTTTGTGGACCATGTAATTGTTTGACTATATTTGCATTGGATGCATAACATATGAGTCGGTCTTGTTTATGAGGTTGCATGAGTATTGCGGGGTTGGACTCCGGGACCCAGGTTTATGACCTTAAACTTTTCAAGTAGGCACTAGGAGGGTTGAGTCCGGAGGTGCTACCTTGGAGGTAGGCACTAGGACCTTCGCCGCTTTTAAGGGGATGCCTTGGAGGAAGTCCTAAGTGTGCCGGGCCTTGTGGTGGAATTCGTGAGAATAGACACTAAGGTCAACCATCTCTTGAGGTGAAACTTGTTGAGTAGTCGTAGGAACCCTTTGTAACAACCCGGTTTCCCAACATACAAATAACATATATTTCACCGCAAAACAATACATCATATTTCATTTACGATCCCTTATCTTAACCAAATAGGTCTTTCAGTACAAACTTTTCTTTTAAAATGAAGTACAAAATATCATAACATATGCAAAACACATCTCTAATCTTCATCATCATATATCTTCCAAAAAGCTAAACATGATATATCCTATCACTGTCCCTTATTTGCTCCTTGACCTGGAATACATATTTTAAAACAAAAATGAGGGTTAGACCTTGAGGTATAGTGAGAAAATCCTCGTTAGTTAAAAATCATCTTTTACAAACATTCAATACACATAATGCACATAATAAAAATACCAAATATGACTCATGCATCATGTATCTTTTCATCTCTTTCTCTTTCTCTTGGCCATATTAATTGGTAGCAAGCCAATTAATTAATTTACACCGCTGTACTAAATACAGCCAACACCGCTGTCCCTTTATACAGCCAACTTTCACCGGTCCTAAGCCCGGCCAACTAGCACCCATGCAGTGTAATATTCATATAAATACCATATGCACATTATTACACTCATTCACATATATGTATTCCATTTGAAAACATTTTAGATAAAAACTCGCTTGATTCGTTTATTTCCAAGATCCTCCCACGCTATTACCAAGCACTCCAAATTCTTCAGTCCCGTTTCACGGAATCTGTACCACATAAATACAAATATTTCTTTTAAAGACTAAAATCTCTAAAATCCTGAAATCCTCGACTCAAGTCACAATCAACCATGGAAAATACTCCATGTCGCAATACACTACACCAAGTCGCAACCAACTACTGCGACACAGTACCAAGTCGAAATCAACTATTGCGACATCTCCCTCATGTCGCAACCAACTGTTGCGACAACCCCCCTCAAGTCGCAACCAACTGTTGCGACATAGCACCAAGTCGCAACCCACTGTTGCGACTTCATGAGCAAGTCGCAACTCAAGGTTGTGACATTCATGAAGATCATAAAATTCAACCATGTCGCAACCCACTGTTGCGAATTCAATGAATGTCTCAGTCAACTAGTTCATACTTAACCCATAAATCTAAACTTTTAAGCTATGCATGTTGCTGTAATTATGCAGATATGTTTAAGACTATTAACATAACCTAACTATATGCTCAGATTTTCCAAAACATCCCTAAGTCATCAAAACCCACTTATAAACTCACATAAAACTTTATCTCAACAAAAGGATAGATTTAGAGGTTACATGCCTTTAATCTTTACAAGATGAACCTTCCAAATCCAGCAACAATCTTTGTCTTTCTTCTTCTTTCTCTTCTTCGGTTCTATCTCTCTCTTCTCTCTCTCAACCGAAACACACACACACACACTCACAGTTAAGATTTTAGCTAAGACAACCACATGGAGGACACCTCCTCCTAGTGAGGTGAGTGTGGCGGTGGTGGAGGTGATGTTTGGCAAAAATACCAAACAAACCCCAAACTTATTCTATATGGCAAAACACACCCCTATATTTCCATAATAACATCAAAACTTACCCCTTAACTTCTAACTCCATAATTACTCAACTAACATTTATAAAACTAACTCCAAACCCTTCTTAAATTAAAATAATAACACTAAATAAATTAATGACGTACCTAGTTATTACAACATCTCCCCCTTAAAAGAATTTCGTCCCGGAATTCAGTTAAGTGAACAGATGAGGGTATTTGGTTCTCATTTCTAACTCGGATTCCCACGTCGCATCCTGACCCCTATGATGTCGCCACTGAACTTTCACTTGTCTTATCTCCTTATTCCGTAGAACTTTGACTTTTCGGTCAACAATAGCTTCAGGTTCCTCCACATAATTCAGCTTTTCATCAACATAGCGTCGGTCGGCATAGCTTTTCTGTCTGTCTTGAGCCACCTTCAATCTTTCCCGAATCTGAGTAACCTTATCCGCTGTTAACTGTACTATATCTGGTCCTGCTAACTGTTTCTCTCCCACTTCATTCCAACACAGAGGCGTTCGACATTTTCTACCATACAATACTTCAAACGGAGCCGCTTGAATGCTGGAATGATAACTGTTGTTGTAGGCAAATTCGATCAACGGTAAATGCTTATCCCACGATCCTCCAAAGTCAACAATGCAAGCCCGGAGCATATCTTCTAATGTCTGAATCGTTCGTTCACTCTGACCGTCAGTTTGAGGATGATAAGATGTACTTAACTTTATCTGCGTCCCCATCTCCTTTTGAAAACTTCTCCAGAACCTTGAAGTAAAACGACTATCCCGATCTGAAATAATCGAGATTGGAACTCCATGTCGAGTTACTATTTCGTCAATGTACAATTTGGCTAAGCGTTCCATCAAATCAGTTTCCTTTATCGGTAAGAAGTGAGCAGACTTCGTTAATCTATCAACAATCACCCAAATAGAATCAAATCCCTTCGGAGACCTTGGTAGCTTTGTGGTATGCATTATTTATTTAATGCATATTGTGTCTTTTTCTTATATTTTTATATATAATATTTTGTTTTATCCCAACTTTTGTGTCATTTTATTCTCTTATTTGTATCTTTATTAATCATGGAGCTAAGTGATGGATTTTACTTGTTTTACTAAGTAGAATGGCTAAAATAAGAAAACTGCAGCCAATGCTACTTCAATGCTGCAACATTCATGCCTGACGAGAGCTGAATGGAAAACAAGGCTGGAAATGCGGAATTTTTGGGAAGACAACAACATGCAAGATGAAGTTCAATGCTTTGGGTTCTTCATAAAATAGTTTATGTGTTGTAATGGTAGTAGTACAAAAGACATCTCCTAGGAATAGTTTTTGGTACCATGAATAGTATGCATGGTACATAAATAGTGTTAGTTGTTGTGAGTTGGTATGGCTTAGTCCATGACTCTTTTTGTATAAATAGGAGATGTCTTGTGTTGTTTAAGTAACCTTCAATCAGATCACAATTTGATAGGAAGAACTCTTTAATTGCTTTCTTTAAATATATGCAAGTTATCTTCATCTTGTTCATCTTTTTCTTGTTGTTCTTAGCCATATACATGAGTTGCTGCAGCATCGACAGCAACATTGCTGCACTTCTTTAGTGTTTTAATTCTTACAATTTACATTATTATCATTTACGTTTACATCATTTACATTACGTCTTTAATTTCAGTCATTTATATTTATTGCAATTTTAATACAAGTATGAGTAGCTAACTTTTATAAGCTTGGGTGTGAGATTAAAGGGTGGAGTTTTAATTATAAAGAATAGTGGACATTATTTCTCAATAATGATGTTCACCATTTCATGTTAAGTTTTATAAAAATAAGTTTACTTCGTGACGTTTTGATCACTTTGAAAGTGTTAAAGTGCCAAGGCATCAGGAATGAGCCATTGATATGCACGTCAATCCGAATGACAAAGAAAGTAAGACTTGGAAGAGCTACTGACAAAGGAATTTGTCGTCTCTGTCTTTTCTAGGTTGATTTTGCCCGATAAGTTGGTCATCGTGATGATGGTAAAAGTGTAGAGTGCGTATCAGGAATGGACCACTCAGACACGTCAACTTAACGGATATGGGATCAACTTGGAAGAGTGATTTTTAACAAAGTAATTTGTTTATCCATATATTTGAAAGGCATCATTTTATTATTAATAGTCCTAATACATCACCAGGAATGGGTTGTTGAAAGCTAGATTAATAATATAATGTTGAAGTTCCGGAAGGACATCCTAACAAATAGATGGTGAATTTAATTATTGAGGAACCAATGCTGCAGCATTAACATAGCATTGGTCTGCTGGAATTTATAATTAAGCTTCACCCCACGTCTTGCACCCTTGCTTGCTTTCTTTATTATTTGTTCAATATAATCTGCGATAGTCCAACTCCAAACAAACAAATATTGTCTTCGAACTGATCCTTGGAAACCATTTCTTTTATTAGACTTTTATTACGCTTTTACTCCAATCTCTGTGGGAACGATATCTGGTATTTTACCAATTTATTACTTGAAAGACGACGTTAGATCTCGATGTATACTTGCGTTGAGGTTTAATTATTACACGTCTATCGGTGTATTTAAATCACTGTCAAGTTTTTGGCGCCGTTGTCGGGGATTGGCACGCTAAAAGTCTATACAAGTATTTTAAAAGATTTGATTTTTCTACCACCTTTGTTGCTTGTCATACGTCTCCATGTGTGCACAAGTAATAAATCTTTGAGTTTATCTTTCTGTGAATATGGATTCAATGGAATATTCGTTTGGGCCATATGAAACTGTTTTCTGTGACATCTATGGCGGAAATCATTTCACATATTATTGTCCTTCGAACCCCGAATCCAATTATTTCATGGGAGATAGTAATTGGGATACCTCACACTTCAATGATTATACTCAATCATGGGAGGATCATCCTAATTTGTTTTTAAATGGTCAAGATCATGGCACTTTCACATCACCAACACCATCCTACCAAGATTGGAGTAACACGTACGCAAATACTTTTGACCAATCTTGGGAGGAACAAGTTGCTTTTTCTGAGAGTTTTCAAGGGGATGACTTTAACAACTCATTTTTACCCCCTACACCCTCTTTAGAACTAATCGAAAACTTCAAATCTTTTGAAACTTTCGTGAATGAGCACACACAAAGTATGAAAGATTACTCACAAAGTATATTGACATTTGTTGCCAACATTTCAACTCATCTTGAAGAAATCAACAGACAAAACCAAATTCCTATACCAAGTGATATTGAAAATTTTGAATGTATTGGTAAGGATGAGGATAAGGACAATACTTTGGAAAATAGTCAAGAGATGAAGAGTTGTGAGAAGGAACCTGAGCATTTAAGCAATCCCTCTTCACTTCAAAATAGTGAAGAGGTACAACACAATGCCAAAATTGTCATTAACCCCTACTTTGAATCTGCGCAGGAAAAACATATTGTTGCGGATGCTGCAGCATTCGTGCAGCAAAGTTGCGCAGAAAATTTTCAAGTTGTTTTTAAAAAGGGACGTGATGATCAATCCAAGGACTCGGGAAACTTCATAAAATCAAGTTCGATTGTTGGTGTGGTGGTGTGGAAAACTTTTTGTGGGATGGATTGTTCCCATTAAAATCTTGTGCCATGATCAAAGAGAGAAACACGTGATGAGAAACGTGTATAAACATAAGTGGAAAGAGAAACACCAATTTAAGTTGGTGAGAACCGTTTGGGCTGCGGAGCATACTGACGTGCTCCAGCAAATTCCACCATGCCACAATAAGTTGTCAACAAGAGATCCGGTTGTTGAAAAAGAAGAACACCTTGTTAAAAGAAGAAAATGCGGATTCTTGTGCCGAAACATTCATTCCAACCACTTGGTTCACAACCTACTCCTATGGAGTAGGGCGGGTTCAAATCATTTATCTTAGTCTCCATGTTTTATTTTATTTTGTGTCCGGGATAGTTTTACAAATTTTAGGTTACTTTTCTTTTGCAAGATTACACATAAAGTCATACCTTATTTTTTGTTCATAGTCCTAATAATTTTTTATCACTAATTTACCTAAGTTATGTGTTCTTGTTAGAACTAGCAAAATTCTTCTTGGGACACAACTTGACTTACATACCCTATATACATTTAGAGAATGATCTAGGCCATCTTTTCAATTTCCAATAGCCACTTGTAGCCTTTATACACCTATGAACGTCAATGTTACAATGAGGACATTGTAAAAGATAAAATTGAGGGTGGAAAGGTTACACCTTAAGCATTTAAAGATCACTCAAAAGAGCAAAGCTCTAATATGATATAGATGATGCAAAAATATACCAAAAATGTCCCATAGGGGCAAGGTATAAAAAGTCAACAAGAAAATAGCACAAAGTGCCAAAATTTGAAAATTTTTGTTGAGTGATTTTTAACAAAGTAATTTGTTTATCCATATATTTGAAAGGCATCATTTTATTATTAATAGTCCTAATACATCACCAGGAATGGGTTGTTGAAAGCTAGATTAATAATATAATGTTGAAGTTCCGGAAGGACATCCTAACAAATAGATGGTGAATTTAATTATTGAGGAACCAATGCTGTAGCATTAACATAGCATTGGTCTGCTGGAATTTATAATTAAGCTTCACCCCACGTCTTGCACCCTTGCTTGCTTTCTTTATTATTTGTTCAATATAATCTGCGATAGTCCAACTCCAAACAAACAAATATTGTCTTCGAACTGATCCTTGGAAACCATTTCTTTTATTAGACTTTTATTACGCTTTTACTCCAATCTCTGTGGGAACGATATCTGGTATTTTACCAATTTATTACTTGAAAGACGACGTTAGATCTCGATGTATACTTGCGTTGAGGTTTAATTATTACACGTCTATTGGTGTATTCAAAATAACCATCACTTTGTGATGAAATCTGTTGTAATCTGATCCCATTTCCACATCGGTATTTCCAGTCGTTGTAACTGACCAAACGGCTTTTGATGTTCAATCTTTACCTTCTTGCAAGTAGTACAATCTTCCACATGCTTAGCAATACTTCTTTTTATCCCCGGCCACCAATAGAATTGTTTCAGATCTTTATACATCTTATTTGTACCTGGATGAATAAAAAATCGAGATTGATGAGCTTCTTGTAGTATGCGATCACGTAATCCACCCAAACGAGGTACCCAAATTCTGTTTCCCATACACAATAACCCACGGTCATCTTTCACAAGTAATGTTGATATTCCCACTAACCGTTCTGATTTCAAACATTCTTCCTGATAGGCTTCTATTTGACACTTCAACAATTCGTCAAAGATATTAGGTAGGAGTTCAGCTCGTAGTGATATAGCTTTTATCGTTCCACTTCTTTCTTGACGACTCAGCGCATCGGCCACTACATTTGCCTTTCCTGGGTGATAAAGAATTTCACAGTCGTAATCATTCACCAGTTCTAGCCATCTTCTTTGCCTCATATTTAATTCCTTCTGATCGAAGAGATGTTGGAGACTCTTATGATCGGTATAAATTTGACATTTGGAACCATAAAGATAATGTCTCCAAATCTTCAACGCGAAAACAACTGCTGCGAGTTCCATGTCATGTGTTGGATACTGTCGTTCATGATCTTTTAGTTGACGAGAAGCATAAGCAATAACTTTCCCACGCTGCATAAGTACACATCCCAATCCCAGTTTAGAAGCATCACTATAAACAACAAAGTCTTCAGAACCTTCAGGTAGCGATAAAATCGGCGCGCTGCACAGTTTCTCTTTCAATACTCAGAATGCTTCATCATGTTCTGCCTTCCATTCGAACTTTAGATTCTTTCGAGTCAGCTTGGTCAAAGGCGTCGCGATACGAGAGAAGTCTTTTATAAACTTTCGATAGTGAAAAGATTCAAGAAGACTCCTTATGAACTCATCAACAAAAGAAGACCAAATGTGAAATTCTTTCATGTTTTTGGCTGCAAATGTTACATATTGAATGACAGAGATCAACTGGGAAAGTTTGATAAGAAAGCAGACGAAGGAATCTTTATTGGTTATTCCTTAACCTCTAAAGCCTACAGAGTCTACAACTCCAGATGTCGGGTCATTCAAGAAAGTGTAAATGTGTCCTTTGATGAAAGCACATCAAGATTCTCTGATCGAAAATCAACAGAGGGGACACATACAGAGCAGAAGAAGACAAGTTCTTCAAAAACAAGGGAAGAAGACATAAATCTTATGTTCAACGATTTTTTCAATGATGATGATTCCTCTGATAACGTCAACAGAGGAGATCAAGCTCAGAACTCAACATAACAAAATCTGACAGGTACATCTCTCACTGGTCCTCCAATATTTCACCAACTACTTCTCTGTCTACAGGAGTGATATAGAGAAATGAGGAACCACATCAGAGCGAAAGAGAACCTGAACAAGAGCCATCATCACCTCTGCTAACTAATATTGGCAAAGACTCCTTGTTTGAAAGCTCACCTTCACAGAGCCCTGTTAATGACTCTCAGAGCAATGAGGCCACTCTCCAGAGTCGTGTGCCACAGAGCTCTGATCCCAATCAACAGAGCTCTGACGCTGAAGATCGTCTTTTCACATCAGAAGCACAAACCCCACCTATTGTCCATGCTCCCATGACGCGATGGACAAAGGATCACCCTCATCATCTGATTATTGGTGCTGCTGAAGATGGTGTGAAGACTAGATCGGCCACAGTCAATGAAGCTTTCTTTGTGAATTTTTTAAGCATGATTGAGCCGAAGAAGGCTTCTGAAGCCCTAGAGGACCCAAATTGGATAGAAGCTATGCAAGAAGAGCTTCTGGAATTCGAGAGAAATAAAGTCTGGTCCTTGGTTCCACTCCCAAAAGGCAAAACGGCCATTGGAACAAAGTGGGTGTTTAGAAACAAAAAGGATGAAGATGGGATAATCATCAGAAACAAAGCCCGTCTGGTTGCAAAGGGATACAGACAGGAAGAAGGAATTGACTATGACGAAACCTTTGCACCTGTGGCTAGGCTAGAAGCTATCAGAATCTTTCTAGCCTATGCTGCTCATAAAGGTTTTAAGGTCTACCAAATGGATGTCAAGTCTGCCTTTCTGAATGGCAAACTGCAAGAAGAAGTTTATGTCCAGCAAGCACCTGGTTTTGAATGTTCAGAGTTTCCAGACCACGTTTACAAGTTAGACAAAGCTATCTATGGCCTTAAGCAAGCTCCCAGAGCCTGGTATGAAACTCTGTCCAAATTTCTGTTGATCAATCACTTCAAGAAAGGTACAGTCGATAAAACTCTATTCTTTAGGAGGTATAAGAATGATATACTTCTGGTACAAATATATGTTGATGATATTATTTTCGGGTCTACAAGGCAGGAGTACTGTGACAAGTTTGAGAGTTTAATGAAAAGTGAATTTAAAATGACCATGATGGGAGAACTTTCTTTCTTCCTTGGTTTACAAGTTAAAAAATCAGACAGAGGGACTTTTATAAGTCAGTCCAAATACATCTCTGACATGTTGAAGAAATATAAGCTCAATGATTCAAAACCTAAGAAAACTCCTATTGCCACTGGAGTTAAACTTGACTTAGATTTTAATGGTGAACCAACAGATGTCAAGTACTACAGAGGCATGATAGGGTCACTTCTATACTTGACTGCCAGCAGACCTGATATAATGTTTGCAATCTGTCTCTGTGCCAGATTTCAAGCTAATCCAAAAGAGACTCATTTAACTGCTGTCAAACACATTTTTAAATATCTGAAAGGGACTCAATTTTTGGGTCTCTGGTATCCTCTTAACTCTGGTTTCGAGCTTGTAGCATATACAGATTCAGACTATGGAGGATGCAAGAATGACAGAAAGAGTACTTCTGGTAGCTGCCAACTACTTGGAGAAAAGTTGGTGAGTTGGACATCCAAGAAACAGAACTGTGTTTCAACCTCTACAGCAGAAGCAGAATATGTTGCTGCTGCTAGCTGTTGCTCTCAAGTGATTTGGATGAAAACGCAACTCAAAGATTATGGTCTGGAGTATGGTAAAATTCCAATTCTATGTGACTCCAAGAGTGCCATTGCCATAACTGCAAATCCAGTTCAGCACTCAAAGACTAAGCACATCGACATAGAGTATCACTTCATAAAGGATCCTGTTGAAAAATGAACTATTGAAATGTACTTTGTTTCAACAGACTTCCAGCTTGCTGACTTGTTTACAAAAGCCCTTGATGAAAGGAGATTTAACTTCCTAATCAGCAAACTGGGTATGCTGAACTTGTCCTCCTAACTCTGTTCAAAATCAACAGAGGCTCTGATGTTCCTACCAGAGCTCTGTCAAATAGTTGGGTAGGCTAGTTCAACAGAACTCTGTTGTTCACCAGAGCTCTGTCAAGCATATTTCTTCTTCAACACGCTCTGTGAACATTCTGTTTGTATATGATTTTGAATGTACAAAAAGTTTTTTTTAGCTCAATTTTCAAGGGGGAGCTTTAAAAAAAATAAAAAAATAAAAATTTTTTTGCATGGTTTTAGGGGGAGAAAGTCAGTACTCAAACGTTCAAATCCAAATTGACTGCTTTTTGATCTTCATTGACAAATATCCTTGAAGAAAGGAGGAAAACCTGTTCTGGTGAAAATCTTTATGATAAAGAATCTGCCAGAACTCTGACTTCACACCAGAACCTCTGTTGTTTCTCATCAGAGCTCTGTTGTTTGTCAGTTCTCGGTTCCTCTTCACATCAGAACAGAATTTTAAATGTTGTGAAGGTAAAGGAACAACATCTTGGGTCACTCAATAGAAGCAACTTAACAAAGCTCCATCAGAGCTCTGTTAGTTTGTTCTGCCACGTCATCAGAACACGTCATCAGAGGTGCGGGTTATTTCTAAACGTCAACCACTTGTTACCCACACATCTCTAACCGCGACGGTTTTCTTGCACAAAGGTGGTCAGAACAAATCCACGTGGCAATCTCTAATTGAAAGCTAAACCACTAGCTGTCCCCACGATACATATTCCAGGCCACTCCACCTTCTGACACTCGAGTGCCTACAGTATCTGCGGCGATTTCCCGGCCACAAGCTCTGACTATAAATATCCAAAGCCTTGACCCATTTCTTTTCTAAACTTCCCAACCCTTTCACCTTTCCCTCTTTTATTTAAATCCTCAGTATTCTTCAAGAAAACCCAAACCTGCAACAATGGCGGAACCTCAAAACTCTGCTGATTCAAGCCGAATAGAACCCACAGATGATATCATTGTTCTTCCATACGAGTTTGCTGACAACAACTACAGATTCGATCCTACTCCAGGACTCTATCTACCCCTATATCACATTTTCATTGAGTTCTTTAGAAACTCTGACATCTTCAGAGCCCTAACAGAGTTCGATGACCACCTTCCAGCAATCTATGTTCAACAATGGTGGACCACATCCCAATACATCAAAGAACAAGACGGGATAATAGGGAGCGTCAACGCGAGTAATGGAGGAGCGGGAACAATCCGCATTAGAGCAAGTACCTTCAGAAGAATCTTCCGAATGAAAACCAAGAGACAGCTAGGAATAGACGCCTATGAGAAACCACCAAAAACAGCTGTTCTTCTTGACTTTATGAAGTTTCTGGGTTACAACAAGGATCTGAATAGGATTGGAGAGTTCAAGCGACAAAATCTACCCACTATGTGGAATTTCATGTTCTCCACCTTAAACAGAACCCTTACCAAAAAATCGGGTAGTCAAGACCAAGCCACAACAGAAATCCTACAAATCATGTATGGATTATTCTTCAATCGAAACTTTGACTATGCCAGCATTCTCTACAACGATCTTCTTTCAGCTGTCAACACAAAAACCTCATCCATCGCAAGAGGAGGAGTCGTTGGAACTCACAAGTTCCTGAAGATGATCAAGTTTCCACGCTTTATAAGTCTGGTGATCAGAAGAGCTTTCGACAGACTTGAACTAACTCATCAGGGTCGTTCAACACCTGTTTGGACAATGTCAAAATTCCACCCCACCACTTCTGGCGAATACCCCTTCATAAGAAGAATTCCAGGTACAATGCTTGCTCTTATCGCCCCTGACCATATCTCTATCCACAACTATCAGAGTGCTGCTCAACCTCAAGAACCTGAGGTGAGAACCCCAGCATACTTAGGATCTGAGCCTTCTTTGGAGAGCTTGAGTGAGGAGATTGGTGAGGAAACTAACAGAACCGAGGCAAGAGTACCCGAAGTGGGGTCTTCCTCTAGAAGAGAGGAATTAGAGAACAGAGCATCTCCTAGAGAGGCTGTTCATGAGGAAGTACAAGAAACACCAGAGGTAGAAACTATCTCCTCTGATAGTGATGAGCAGGAGGGAAACATCAGAGAGAATCCAGAGAGTTCTACAGCCATAGGAGCCGAGGATAATTAGAGAATAGAAAAAGATGCTCAACAGAGCACATCTGAGGGTAACCTTGACCAAAATCCCAGTGCTTCCACACAATCTAATCCTGGTGATCAAGACCAAAGGATTATTGAAACAGAGGTGCACACCTCGAACCCCAACCAGCCTATACCATCAGAGACACCTCTTGATGCCTCTGATACGCACGAAGCCGGGGAAACCATCTTTGCTAGTGATGTTCATTCGCCCCAGAACATAAATAGGTCACCTCCACACGATTATGCCTCTGTGGCTCATTTAGAGTCCACACAAAATAGACCAGAGATCTTTGTAATCTCACGTAGTATCTGTCCGACTCAGGGACAATGGGAGACCATAGTAGAACAAGGGAAGACATTGCTTGATCCAAATGCTTCCCATCACACCAGATTTCCTTCTTCAGAACCTGAGCTGGAAGAGGAAACTTTGGTCAGAACACCTGTAGTTGTTTCCCCTCAAAGGGAACATCAAGGATCGGGTGGAAGTCCTCCAAGAGCCAACATTAACACAACTCTTGATGGAGGCGCCTCTGAACTCGAGGCAGAATTGGATCCATGTGTTGGAACCAAGGAAACCCCCGTTGACACTGTCACAAGAGCAGAGTTTGAAAGCTTCTGGGATAGTATCAACAACTCTTTGAACGAGTATAAACTTATCAATGAACAAAAGGAGGAGCTGATCCGCAAGGAAAATGCTTCTCTTAGGGAAGAACTGCTGAACATCTCAAACAAGCATGATGAATTAACTCGAAAATATGCCGAAGCTGAAGCACTCAGAACAGAGTCTGAACGGGTCAGAGGAGAAGAGATTGCGAAGCTGACAACAGAGATAGCCGATCTAAGATCAGTCAGATCAGAGGAGGTTCAAAAGACTTCATCAAATCTTGCAGACCTAAAGCGACTCATAACAGAGAACCATACAGCACAGATGAACAGAACCCTTCCCATTCCCACGGTTATTCTTTCAGAATCAAATGTTAGAACCTTGACAGAGATAATCACCAACTCTGTTAAGGAATCCATAAAAGAAGCAACCACCTCATCTGCTACTCCACTCAACATCTCCAGCCCTAACCCAAATGACCTACCCATGACAGTTGGCCAAATGGGAGACTTCAGAAAATCAGTTCTCAGCCGAATGATGACGATCTCATCAAAATTTGTAATGAAAGCCAAGGCAACAGAACAGCATGTGAAAGCGTCTCTTGATACTCACAAGGTCAACTTTGCGGCTCAAGTAGAAGAAATCAGAGCTGCTGCAACAGAGGTAGAAGATGTAATGACAAAGGCAGCCTCAAATTTTACTAATATTATTTTACAAGCTACCTCTACATCAAAAAGACCTGCAGAAGAAGCACCCATAGAGGAACCCTCAAGCAAGAGACACAAAGCTGGTCTGAAGTTTGTTGTTCCGTCCTCACCAAAAGCTCGACTTGAATCCTCTGGCGATGATGATGATTTTGAAGATGCTCAAGAAGGTCAGTCAGACGATCAACTGGGTGAGTCCTCAGAACAACAAAAGGGGGAGAAGAAGGAAAAGGAGAAGGAGGAGGAAAAGGAGAGAGAGAAGAAGAAAGAGGCAGAAAAGGAGAAAGAGAAAGAGAGAGAAAAGAAGAAAGAGACAGAGAAGGAGAAAGAGGTTGAAAAAGAAAGAGAAACCAAGGGTAAAGGGAAAATCACAGAAGCAACTGAGGCAGAGACTACAGAAGGAGAAAAGGGGATGACAGATATGACTGAAGTGGCTTTTGACTACATGTTCAAGAACAGAGTCATCAAACCGACAGAAGAGTCAACACAAGAACCACCAGAGATCATCTGCCTAGATACCCCTCCTACTTCTCCAACAAAAGAACCAGAGAGGACAGACCCATCCTCTGCTGAAGGACAAATAAGTCCAGCCCAATCTGCTCACATCGACATTCTTATGGCAGAAACCCATGAAGACCAAAACCCAACGGTAACAGAACAGAACCCAGAAGCCTCTACCTCTCATACCGAAAAACCTGCCTTAGAAACGGTATTTGCATTTCTATATGCTGACAGAGACATCATCCCTGTAAATGCCGTACCAATTAACCCTTACCTCAACCCTATCAGAATAAACACCATTTCTGATGCAAGGCTAAAGTTCATCCAAACCAAGTCAAATCAGAACAGAGCCATCAATATAAACTTCGGTATCCGCAGAATTCTGGACATCAAGCACAAGAAGTTTCAACACGACAGGGTCACATACCATGAGTATACTGTGGAATCAACAGAAGGCATAAATGAAATCTTCAATGACAATGATCTTGTCCTTCTGAACCCATATGACCTGATCTTACTCCACGCATATTGCTTGAACTTCTCAGAAAGATACACACCGGCCAGAACTGCACTACCAGAAGTCAGATTCGCTATGCAAGAGCACATCAATCTCAGAATACAGATTGATTATCAACTTGGCATAGAGTTTGAAGTAGAGAAACTAACGATTGCACCTCCAAATGAAAACCTTGAGGGCTATGGCCATCACAGAACTGGAACCGTAGTGGAAGATCCTCCAGTCTTTGTCTGCAGACAGAAGGGCATAAAGAAGGCCATCAGAGCAGCTGAAGCCCACAAGTACTCAAGTGAGTCGTTAGTATACCTCAAGAATATAATCCAAGATCTCCCAAGAAACAAGTGTCCAGAAGAACAGCAGAAACTCTTCATTGACCAGATTGATCTGATGCTGGACTTCCGTACTCTAATCAGAAGATTCGACAGAATTCTAAGGGGAGATAATTTTGCTTAAATGTACTAGTCTTTTAATCTTCTTGTAACATTCCAAAAGATTAGTGCAAGGTTTCGACAGAGGTAAAAGTTCTCTGTTCTTTTGTTTAAATCTCTGTCAAATGTAAATTTTTATTTTCAATACTTAGGGGGAGATTGTTAGCCCCAAGTATCTGTTATGTAAGTATTGAAAATAGTTTAAGTTAGAAGACCAACAGAGATCAGACAGAAGACTTGGAAGAAGTTCATCAAGAAGACCAACAGAGCTCAACAGAGCTCTGTCAGATCCAACAGAGCTCAACAGAGCTCTGTCGAAGACTTCCAACAGAAGAACAAGTATTCAACAGAAGACCAACAAAGCTCTTTCAACAGAGCTCTGGTGAAGTGAAGGCCTCTGTCAGCCTAAGTCTCGAAGGAAATCCCAAGTGTTAGACAAGTGTCCATACTTTCCACGTATGCCCTAAAATAGAAGACATACTTTCCACGTGTCATTCTAGGGTACGATAGTACACTGTCTATGCTTTTTCAGGGCTATATATAGTGAGGTAGTGGAACAAACAATAGTAAGCTTTGGGAAGAGTAGTTTTTCCACAATTGTTTAAGCACACACTGCAGCAATCCCGAGCACTACCTCCGTACGATATTGTTGTCCTATGAGATTTCCGAACACACTTTAACATGTTCTTGGTGTGATTCATTATCAATATATGAGCAGCTTTTATATCTGATCTTATTATCATTTTACTGTTCAATATTTGATTCTCATAGTTCATTTATCGATTATACAATCACTCATGTTAATGGCTTTATTCAACATGCTTCCGCTGTCTATTTTACTACCATTAATATGATACAACGTGAATCTGGGAACCTACACCGGCTAAACCCAGAAAACTACGTACTTCAGTTGGCATTCTCGGAGGTTCCCACTTTTCAATCGCTTCCACATTCATTGGATCAACTTGAATGCCTTTCTCGGAAACTACATGCCCCAGAAACTGAACTTCCCGTAGCCAGAATTCACATTTTGAAAATTTAGCATACAACTTTTCTTGCTTCAATAGTTCTAGAACCAAACGAAGATGTTGAGCGTGCTCTTCCTTGGATCGGGAATAGATAAGTATATCATCAATAAATACAATCACGAATTTATCAAGATACTGCTTACATACCCGATTCATTAAATTCATAAAGGCAACTGGAGCATTCGTCAAACCAAACGGCATCACTAAGAATTCATAATGACCATACCTTGTGCGAAAAGCAGTTTTCAGAACGTCTTCTTCTTTAACCTTCAGCTGATGATAATCGGATCTTAGATCAATCTTGGAGAAATAACAAGCTCCAACTAGTTGATCGAAGAGATCATCAATTCTGGGTAACGGATACTTGTTCTTGATCGTACGCTTATTCAATTCCCGGTAGTCGATACACATTCTCATCGAACCATCCTTCTTTTTCACAAATAAAACTGGTGCTCCCCACGGCGAAGAACTCGGTCTAATGAAACCTTTATCTGAAAGATCTTGCAGTTGAGTCATCGTCTCTTTCATCTCTGGAGGTGCCAAACGATACGGTGCACGGGCAACAGGAGCAGCTCCAGGAATCAGATCTATACCAAACTCTACCTGTCTAACGGGCGGAAGGCTATTCAAGTCTTCGGGAAAAACTTCTGGAAATTCACTAACAATTGGAATATCTTCCAACTTACTCTTCTCTAGCTTAGTATCTATCACATAAGCTAAGTAACTCGGGCAACCTTTATTAACACACTTACGGGCTTTTATCATTGATATAAGACTAGACTGATGATTTCTACGATCACCATAAATCACAACTGGCCCCTTCTCAGGTAACACAACATTTATTAACTTCTTATCACAAACTATGTTAGCTTGATTCTCGGCTAACCAATCCATTCCCACAACCACATCAAACTCGACCAGGGCTATTGGAAATAACTGAATCGGTACTCCGCACCCTTCTATATCTATCATACAACTATCAAATACTTCTTTAACCGACACTTGATTATCATTTGCAGTATCTACCATTAAAGCATGATCTAACACTTTAGGCTTTAAATGCATATAAGCAGCAAATGAAGGAGACACAAACGATCGGTTTGCACCTGAATCAAATAACACCTTAGCACGTGTAGAATTTATTAGGAATGTACCTGTAACCACGTCCGGAGTTTCCTCCGCTTCCTTTGCTGTCATCTGAAATGAACGACCCCTTGTTCTTGCTGGTTCTAGTCTCGGTACTACTGGTCTGACACCCGTCGGTCTTACTGACGTACCTCCTGATTGTATTCTCCCCATTGGACAATCGGACTGAAGATGATCAGGAGAATTGCACGAGTAACAAAATCTAACGACTCGACAGTCTTTAGCAATGTGACCGACCTTTCCGCACTTATAACAGTTTCTAGGATCCACTTGACAGCTTCCTTGATGAAAACGATGGCACATTGGGCAAGGTCTTTCAACTGGTTGAAAAGGTGGACGGCTATCAAATCGCTGAAACCTTGACTTCTTCGGATCGTGTGGTGGTCCTTCCCATTTTCTCTTTCCCATACTTTTATCACCAACATCCCTCCTATTATCTCGCTTCACATCTTCCGCGGCATCTACTGCAGCTGAGAAAGTATTGGGTCCCTTTGCAGTTACTAGCCTTCTGACTTCTGAATTCAACCCGAAGATAAACCTCTCCACTTTTATTGCCTCCGTGGCAACGTAATACTCCGCAAAACGAGATTTTCTAGAAAACGAGCAGTGTAGTCCCGAACAGGTAAGTTTCCTTGCTGCAAATTCATAAACTCCCCTTCTAGTTGTTTAACAGCTGCATGAGGACAGAACTGCTTCCGGAAAGCTATAACAAATTCCTCCCACGAAAAGGTAGAATATATATCCGAAACCTCCCGACGATATATGAGCTTCCCACCAATACAAAGCGTCACCCTTCAACATTGCGGTTCCATAAAGTACCCTATCCTCTTCCGCGCATTTACTAGTCTTGAAGATGGATTCTATTTCCTTCAACCATCGCATAGCTTTCACTGGATCCAGGTCTTCTGAATAGATCGGGGGCTTGCAACTGAGAAACATTTTATAATCGCACTTTTTCATTACTGGCACAACCGTAGGAGTAATAGGCATCTCTTCTTCATGTGTAGGATCTGGTCTTTCTGTTTCAGTATTATGAGTCTGGTTAAACATAGCCTGAATATTTGCCTGTAATCTTCCCATTTCGGCCGCTAAGTCGTCTCTCGTAACAAACTCCGTACCACGTCCCTGAACTCTGCCCCCACTTCTGCCTCTGCCTCTTTCTCCCCCTCTTCCCCTTCCTCCGGCTGTTGAATTGGTTCTATTCGGATTTCCTTCCCCTTCCCGATTTGTTCGTCTCGTACCACTTGTCATTCTGTTGATTCAAACAAGGTTAATTATACACATAAACACATACCCCATATAACAAGGTACTCTAGTCCAAACATGTACCTGTAAGATCACAATTACACTGGCCAGGTGTAATCAGAAATTACCTTACATGATGTTCCTTCTACCTTTTTATATTTAACATCCCAAGGTTCTACAATAACAGGGACATCCTACTTCACATGCAGTTTAAGTCTAGGTACAAGTACTAATACCTAAATCCCTTAAACTAGGGCTCTGATACCATCTGTAACAACCCGGTTTCCCAACATACAAATAACATATATTTCACCGCAAAACAATACATCATATTTCATTTACGGTCCCTTATCTTAACCAAATAGGTCTTTCAGTACAAACTTTTCTTTTAAAATGAAGTACAAAATATCATAACATATGCAAAACACATCTCTAATCTTCATCATCATATATCTTCCAAAAAGCTAAACATGATATATCCTATCACTGTCCCTTATTTGCTCCTTGACCTGGAATACATATTTTAAAACAAAAATGAGGGTTAGACCTTGAGGTCTAGTGAGAAAATCCTCGTTAGTTAAAAATCATCTTTTACAAACATTCAATACACATAATGCACATAATAAAAATACCAAATATGACTCATGCATCATTTATCTTTTCATCTCTTTCTCTTTCTCTTTCTCTTTCTCTTGGCCATATTAATTGGTAGCAAGCCAATTAATTAATTTACACCGCTGTACTAAATACAGCCAACACCGCTGTCCCTTTATACAGCCAACTTTCACCGGTCCTAAGCCCGGCCAACTAGCACCCATGCAGTGTAATATTCATATAAATACCATATGCACATTATTACACTCATTCACATATATGTATTCCATTTGAAAACATTTTAGATAAAAACTCGCTTGATTCGTTTATTTCCAAGATCCTCCCACGCTATTACCAAGCACTCCAAATTCTTCAGTCCCGTTTCACGGAATCTGTACCACATAAATACAAATATTTCTTTTAAAGACTAAAATCTCTAAAATCCTGAAATCCTCGACTCAAGTCGCAATCAACCATGGAAAATACTCCATGTCGCAATACACCACACCAAGTCGCAACCAACTACTGCGACACAGTACCAAGTCGAAATCAACTATTGCGACATCTCCCTCATGTCGCAACCAACTGTTGCGACAACCCCCCTCAAGTCGCAACCAACTGTTGCGACATAGCACCAAGTCGCAACCCACTGTTGCGACTTCATGAGCAAGTCGCAACTCAAGGTTGCGACATTCATGAAGATCATAAAATTCAACCATGTAGCAACCCACTGTTGCGACTTCAATGAATGTCTCAGTCAACTAGTTCATACTTAACCCATAAATCTAAACTTTTAAGCTATGCATGTTGCTGTAATTATGCAGATATGTTTAAGACTATTAACATAACCTAACCATATGCTCAGATTTTCCAAAACATCCCTAAGTCATCAAAACCCACTTATAAACTCACATAAAACTTTATCTCAACAAAAGGATAGATTTAGAGGTTACATACCTTTAATCTTTACAAGATGAACCTTCCAAATCCAGCAACAATCTTTGTCTTTCTTCTTCTTTCTCTTCTTCGGTTCTATCTCTCTCTTCTCTCTCTCAACCGAAACACATACACACACACACACACAATCACAATTAAGATTTTAGCTAAGACAACCACATGGAGGACACCTCCTCCTAGTGAGGTGAGTGTGGCGGTGGTAGAGGTGATGTTTGGCAAAAATACCAAACAAACCCCAAACTTATTCTATATGGCAAAACACACCCCTATATTTCCATAATAACATCAAAACTTACCCCTTAACTTCTAACTCCATAATTACTCAACTAACATTTATAAAACTAACTCCAAACCCTTCTTAAATTAAAATAATAACACTAAATAAATTAATGACGTACCTGGTTTTTACAACATCTCCCCCTTAAAAGAATTCCGTCCCGGAATTCAGTTAAGTGAACAGATGAGGGTATTTGGTTCTCATTTCTAACTCTGATTCCCACGTAGCATCCTGACCCCTATGATGTCGCCACTGAACTTTCAATTGTCTTATCTCCTTATTCCGTAGAACTTTGACTTTTCAGTCAACAATAGCTTCAGGTTCCTCCACATAATTCAGCTTTTCATCAACTTGTATATCCGGTAGAGACACTGCCTGATGTGGTGTAACCAAACACTTTCGAAAATTCGATACATGAAAAGCGTTGTGAATCCTGCTTAACTCTGGAGGTAAATCTAGTCGGTAAGCTACTTCCCCAATTCTTTCAGTAATTGCAAACGGTCCAATATATCTCGGACTAAGTTTACCTTGCTTTCCAAATCGAATGACTCCTTTCCTAGGTGAGAATTTTAACATTACAAAATCTCCAACCTGAAACTCTAACGGTTTCCGGCGTCGGTCGGCATAGCTTTTCTGTCTGTCTTGAGCCACCTTCAATCTTTCCCGAATCTGAGTAACCTTATCCGCTGTTAACTGTACTATATCTGGTCCTGCTAACTGTTTCTCTCCCACTTCATTCCAACTGATACGAGGTTTTCACACCCCGAGATCTCACCGCAAGTGTACGGGTCGAAGTCAAGTAATAGTACTTAGAGAAGTACGAGTATCGAATCACAGGGAACTAGGAACTAAGTATCACAATTACTATAATCGCTATTAACTGAACTGTCGAATTGAGAGATGGTTGGTTTTAAACTAAATACTAGCAACTAAAGTAATGAAAACACAGACGAGACAGTAAAACAGCTTTGGAAAACTTCGATAGAGAGAAAAGTTGAGGGTTGGAAATCCTCAGGTTTTCACATGCAAACAACTAACTCACGACAATTACCAGTTAATTTCCCATTAATGAAACCAATCTTTAAAAACCAGCGTTGTTCTCTTCCGAGCAACAACGGGTTTTATTCTGAAAAGGACAAGTTAAATCTCTCGATCTCAACTTACGGATTCCAAAATATATTAAGCACCAGATTTATTATGAACGAATAGATTTTATCTCTCGATTTCAACCTATGGTTCAATTACAGACTAAGACTTACTCGGTATATCTCTATCACCGATTTATCGTCTTAGGCATGCAATTCCTAAGTCTAAGTAGTAATTAATTCTCTCAAAATTAGCTACTAACACAGATCAAATGCAAATTGGCCAAATTCACACAAGCATTAAACACAAAATTGCACACTTCATTAATTAAGGAAAAACTATGAACTTCAATGGACTCAATGACCTCAAGTCAATAAAACGGCACTAAACATCATGCTTCCAAAGCCAAATCGCTATAAGCAAAATCATGAAGGAGACGCCAAAATCCCAAAAAAATCCCCTTCTAGGGTAATATCATATAAACAACATTGTTTAACAACTCACATTAAACAAATTCTCAAAATAACTTTACATAGACATAATGGAAAATAACTTTCCGTCCAAACTCTAACATATGTGGAGGAGATCCAATGTTAAAGTCACAAGCCGTAGTTATTGCCCAACATCTTAAACATCATAAAATATGATTATCATTATATCCAAAACAAATGTTGAACAACAATGAAATATGGCAAAACAAATCCCGGCGGAGTTTGCGACTCTCGCAATAAAATGGTTTCATGCACGTTAAAACCATGATTCAAAATCTTGTGTGTGTGCCAAACATTTCTCAAAATTCATAACACAATCCATATAAGGATTGGAAACACAAGAAATAGTTGATGAATTTTATTTTCAAAATAAACTTTGTGCATGACTTAGTCGGCATTCAACATCTCAACTCATACCCTTCCAAATCCCTCCGGTCCACCATTGTCATCTGGATGCTTTAACCTCTTAAGGCAAGTTGGGAATTACATTAATTAACTTTACGGTTTTTCCTCAAATCAAAGTCGGCTCAATCAGCCTATGGTTCTAGTCCAACCATAAATCTTGACCCGAAACGGTCTACTTAAAGCAAACATCATGCTTATCGTCACTCTAAGTGACTAATACTAGAATCGTTCATCTATTCCAACGACTACTAGCTTAGTACCTCCTTTACTACCCCAACAATCATCACATTAAAGTAATTCAAGTATGCACACGTACTAGTAGGTTCACCATGACTGGCCAGGTGTCACTATGAACGCACCGTACATGCTTATCCTTGTTACTCTCGACGTGATTCTCGTTTCTAATAACATCCATCAACTTCAAAACATCCTATCTTAAAAATGCCTAAAGGTTGATTTCACTCTCTTTTACTTAAACAAACACTAGTTTGAGTCTAGGTATCCAAAATCAACACCTAAATCTCTCAAACTTATGCTCTGATACCAACTTGGAACACCCTCAAATTTGGAACGAGCAACTAACTTTAATTTCGATAAAATAACCAAAAGTAGATAAATCATCTCTACAATTCATTCATTAAAATACCTCGGAATTTAAAACATTATAATTCCCGCAATAAAATACTTAAATGGGTGTTACTTAACACAACACAAGTTGCAAATTCCAAATACGTGCGGAAGACTTCAGTAATTCAAGTCACCTCTCGTGCACTATACTAGCACTCGCCACTCCACAATGTAGCTAGAGCTACCCCAACCTGAGCCTGTTGCACATGCCGACAAATAAAAAAGATTAGGCTAACGCCTAGTGAGTTCAAGGATTTTATCATGACTATATAAAATCATAAATCGGGAGATAGTAGTTTTAGTCATGATCTGAATAAATCTTTAAACGAGATTTTGCGACAAAGATTATCATGAGCAAATCATTTGATAAATCGACATCTTCAACTTAAATAAATGATTTTCTAAAAGGGTTTGTATAAAAGACATCGACAACCCATTTTCCAAACGCATACAGTTTCTGAGAGGAAAGCTTCCAATGAAAATCATTTCTCTGCAAAGGACTCAATTCCAAAACTCACATCAAGAGTTAATTAATAATAATTTCTCAAATAATCGCCACTGCGAATAAAAATCCAGCAGTTAAAACATCCAATAAGAATGTACATAAATCCGTCCATCAATCATGGAAAACAATCCATATGCATGTAATATAACCTCAACAATGCAAATAGATAAAATACCCGAAATCAACACCCTTCGGTGACGGGGGAGACTCGATCTCATCGAATGTGGCAAACACATAAATTAAACCACGATTAAATAAATGCAAGTAAGCTTCTTGGATGTGGAAAACAAATGACATCAACCATACTAGGTCTTTAGTCAATCCTCGGCATCAATCATACTAGATCTTTAGCCCATCTTAGACATCAACCATACTAGGTCTTTAGTCCATCTTAGACATCAACCATACTAGGTCTTTAGTCCATTTTTGGCGTCAACCATACTAGATCTTTAGCCCTTCTTAGACATCAACCATACTAGGTCTTTAGTCCAAGCCATCAAGTTCAATCCTACTGGATCTTTACCTTGGGAAAACCCACCATCCGAAACAAGCTTACTCGACTTAAATATAAATACATGACCCCAAAGGAATAACTAATGCGTTCAAATCATGTAAACCTCAAATATTATGCAACTCATGCGATGCAAGCCCCAAGCCCACGTCGAGCTTATTAAAACCGGGCGAATGCCATCAAGACTCAATCGAGTCCTAAACCGAGCCCTCAGCTCAAAGATCTAATGATCATTTATCAACATCAAATCATGCAAATGAAATGCAATTAAGCATATAACACATCCTAGACTCCACCCCGAGCATGTAAATATCAACAACGTGCAATAATATGCAACACGGTGCAATAAAAGCAACCCATAAATAAGACTCCACATCGAGCCATTTAAACCGGACAAATGTCCCAAGACTATCTCAAAGTCAAAACCGAGCAAAGTGCTCCAAGCTTGCTAGACCCATAATGTCGGTCATCATCGCATAAAACGCGTTTAAACATTGTTTAAGCAAACACGTATCCCAAAATCATCATTAACCCCAAAACTCAACACGGGTTAAACAAAAGGGGTTTTCCCAAAGGACTCACACCCTTAATATTCTCGAAATGACCCATAACACTAAAAGTGCATTTCCCAAATGGTTTGTTAAAATCATTTACACTAACATGATTAAACCATCAAATAAACCTCATTTTGAGCAATTAATCTTTTAAGACAATTTTGGCTTCTAACCATCCAAATATTCAAAAGCCCCAAATATGGGTGTTTTACACATTTATGAAGATAAACACTTCAAAGAGTTAAACCATTCAAATAACTCAACCACATATATTTTCAAGTAAAACACACAAATATTTGGAAAATACTCATTTTGGCATGTACAAAGTTTTCGCAAGGTAACTTGAACTCACCTTGCTAGATTTAGGCTAAATCTAGATTTTCCAAACGTAAGCTCATTTGAAGAAACACAAGTCCTCAAGCTCCAAATCTTCCAAAAACCTAGATCCACAATTTCCAACCATAAATATTTATCCCTAAACACTTAAATCATTTCCCCCAACATATTACACCCAAAATCACCAATAGATCGAAACCCTAATTTCCAAAATGAAGAGAAAAGAAGATTACCTCAACCATCAAGTGAATCCACCAACCAAACACTTCTAGTGTTACCAAAGTGAGCCTCAATCTTCATTCCACCCAAAGAAAGGGAAGGGTTTAGGAGGGGGTTGGGTAAAACCCTAGAAATTGTAGAAATCTCCCAAAACGAATGTGAAATGGAGAGCTTTGATTTTAACCATGAATCCTTGATAAAAAGGTAAGGGATTTGCTTTGAATCATAAATCTATGGCTCTAAAGGCTCCAAAACGGATTTAGGGTTTGGGGAGCGTCTTTGAGAGAGAAATAAGGAAATGGGTATAAGAGAAAATGAGAACAAGGCAACAAAAATCGGACTAAGTAGCCCCTGCACCCCAACGGCGATAGTGACACCGCGATAGTGACATGGTCACTATCGCCGGGGCATAATCGCTCAACCCCTTCCAACTCGCGGTACACTTCCAGCGATAGTGACAGCGCGATAATGCCATGGGCACAATCGTCGGGGCACTATCGCCCAGTCTGTACCGAGCCCCACCAGTCCCCTTTTTGGTCCTTGGTTCCAAATCAAATAGGTCCAACATTCCACTTAGATTAATAATTCCATATTAATATTCAAAATGACGAGATATACATTATTCGAATTTTCGGGGTGTTACACTCAATCGGTTCGATTTCAAGAACGATCTACTGAATTACGTTTTGTTGTTGTTTTTGGATATTACAACTTTGTTTGTAAAGAATTGTTTATATAAATTTTACAAAATTTTTGCATGTTTCATTGTATATTATACACAAAATCAGTTTATGATTGATTACTCCTAACATACTTTTGTTGACAAAAAAAAATTATTTCTAGGTGTTTGAACTTAGGATGTCTATATGTATTATGTACAAATCTGATGGTTGAGACTTATCATAAACTTGTTTAACATCTTCTCAACCTAGTGAGATTGTGTTATGGTCAAACCTTGGTTTTTCTGTTTAATCCTTATCCCAAAGATCACTTCGGCCTCTCCAAAATCCTTCATCGAGAAATGGATGACAAAAATTCTTTTGTCAAGTCAACTTGTCTTTAGTCTGTGCCAAAGATTATCATGTCATATACATATAGACAAATTATGACGCCTCTACCGGAATCGTTAAATTTGCTAGACACATTTGTCCAATTGGTTTAAATGAAAACCGTTGGACAAAACAACTTCATCAAACTTTTGATGTGCTGTTTTGGGCCTGCTTCAAACCATAAAGTGAATTAAGTAATTTACACACTCTATGTTCATTCCCCGGCATCACAAAGCCTTCCGACTGCTCCATGTAAACCTCATTCTTCAAATAACAGTTAAGGAACGTCGTCTTGATAATCGATGGTGGATATTCCAACAATCGATACATAAGTATCAACATAAACAATACATGTTTTTTGCCTAAAACCTTGACCGAGCCTTAAGCTTATCAATAGTACCATCAACTTTCATCTTATTTTTGAAAATGCATTTGCATCCCAATGGTTTGCAAACCGGTGGTAAATCGGCTAACACTCATGTGTTATTACCCATGATAGACTCCATCTCGCATCATGTATTGCCTCCTTCCAAAAGGAAACATCTTGAGACTTCATATCCTCATCATAGGTTCTTGGATCTTCCTCTATGCTATAATAATAAGCATATTAAGATCCAATTTTATATATTGAACCTTCAACCAAGTATAGTTGAAAGTCAGGACCAAGGAATTTCTCTATTCTTGCATGTTTTCTTCTACAAAGCTCGGGAATTTACAAATGAATTTCTTTCTTTTTTCGCCATCTTTGATTCTACTAGTACTAGGAATCATGTCTTTTGTCCTCGGTATAAAAGTAACTCGATTCTAATTAAAGATGGTATCTCTCGATTCTATGACGGTATTAACTGAAATAGAATCGTTGGGTTCGAAGACATATAACCGATATGCCTTTGAATGATCGGCATATCCGATGAATATGCAATCGATTCCTCTTTCTCCCAATGTTTTTCGTTTAGGATCCAGTAATCCAACCACAACTTGGCAACCCAAACTCATAGATAATTCAAGTTTGGTTTCTTCTTGAAACCAAAGCTCATGAGGAGTAACTTTACTCCTTTTATTCCAGTACCCGGTTCAAGAGATAACAAGCCGTCAACATGGCTTCACCCCAAATCTGTCATATCATGAATGGACTCCTCTCGATTTGGCATTGTTAATCAAAACATAAACTATTATATTGAATGCTAGGGACCGTGTATAGGAGATGATTAAGGACTGGAAAAACTCAAGAATCATATGTGGAAAACACTTTTCGAATACAATAATTTGACACTATTAGCCTTGGGTTCACGAATTTCGTATTGGAATAATACATGAGTTTTATCCCTCTCCAAAGGCTGTGGAAATCGATATATATATATACCCATATTCTCGTTTTACATATTTACATGAGAGATCGACGACTATTGTCGGTTTAACGATTATAACCTTTAATGGATAAGGGCAAAAGGTAGTTATTACCGAATATGAGTTCTGAACTGTGTAAGTCTGGAGCTCTGGATGTACTCGACCAGAGATAGTAACCATCTCTGGACACACACACGTCTATAGATAGTACGTAGTCCAACCAGAGATGGCGCAAGCCAACCAGAGAGAGTCGAAGACCAACCAAAGATAGCTCTCGACCAGAGTCGAGACTTAGCAAATTTCTAAGTCTAAAAACAAAAGTCTAAAAACACATGTCGAGAACTTTGTATCCATTGATTTATAGTTATGGCTTAGTAAAATTTCTAAGTCTTTAGAACACAAGTTTGATTTTTTTTTCTAGGAGAGTTGCCCCTCAACAACCGCCAAGGGGCTCAGCCCATTGGAAATATGCGAGAGGTACTGCCTCTAGGACCTTACGAGGGGGCGCGACCCTTAACCCTCGCTTTATGGCGATCTAAGGTGATAGAAGCAACATGTGTAAGTGCACACTCCGCACCTCCTAGCTCGCGTATGTTTGGTTTATTTTATCACCTTAGTCGATCTCAAGTAAATCACAATTACACCACAATGTTTGATGATAACAATTGAACAAAACTAAAGGTATGCTTGTTACAACTTAATGAGCTTAATGAGACCCACATCTTATTCTGTCAGTTGTACATGATTGTTTGGTAGTATCATATTTGGTAAGTTTCTAGGGCGAGCTTTATGTAGAAACCCAAGTTTTTACCGAACTCGTCCCTCCCAAATAAAAAATTGCTCTTTCCATTGGTGACCCCCCCCCCCCCCCCCCGTGCCCCGAAACAAAAACTTTTTAAATCTATACGGACAGTTAATCTACATAGTTAGGTTTATCCATACATGACTTAATGCAAAACAATCAAACAACTTTTATAAAATAGAGAAAATATGTTTTTTATTTTCTATTCTACTCCAATAGATTATCTACATCGATATCTAAAATAGAAATATGAGAGAAAACTCAAGTTTAGAAAATTTTCTGAAACTTGATGCGTGCATAGAAAAGTTAATTTTTATTCCTTGCCACCAAGAAAATTGAATTATCATTGTTTTATATAAAACTTTATTTTAAAACTGTATTAATAAAATTAAAAGATTTT
Source organism: Saussurea involucrata (assembly GCA_033807775.1). NCBI lineage: Eukaryota > Viridiplantae > Streptophyta > Magnoliopsida > Asterales > Asteraceae > Saussurea > Saussurea involucrata. The sequence goes on from CM066326.1 coordinate 61,197,097, forward strand.
AATAATACAATGAATGTTGAGATATTTTAAAATATACTTTGAAAAAAATTAAATGTACATTTCCTAAAAAAATTATTTTTTGTTTTATATATTAAAAAATTTATAAAAATCTATTTTTTGTTGTTGTTATTTTATACATTTCCTTCTTTTTGATTCCCCTTTAAATCGCAACCAAAGTCTCTCGCGTCTAATTTTTTGTCGTTAATGTAAATTACATATGATTTTATACATGATTTGTTGTTCTCGTATTTTATTAAATAGTTAGCTCTTTCGTTTAACCCATAATGTCTCTCTCTGTATAAATGCTTTATAGTTAAGGATCCATAAATTGAAACAAACCGTTCAAAGTTTTTGTAGATTATTACTATTATTTTTATATCATCAAGTAAAATCATTAATTTTAGTAATACTAAATATTATATAGGGGTTAAATCTAGTGAGGACCAAATAAAGATTGAGAACCTTGAGGACTAATCTAGTCCATGGATGAGTATAAATCAAGGGTTATTGAAAAATAAAGCATATTTGTAATTAAAGCAAAAAATAAGGGTACTTTGGTCAATTTGCAAGGGAATTGAATGGGTATTTTGGATATTATTTTATTAATCAAATAAACACTACATCTCCCCCCATTTACTATTAGGGTTCGTCATAGTCAAAATCAAGAACCAATGTATTCTTTCATCTGTTTTGATTCATCCATGGCAACACTCGATAAATCCTCCACATTTGAGCTCGTCAGGCAACAATCCCTCTTCTTCCTCTAGATGCATTCTCAAATATTGAATATAAATGGCTTCACAGGTTCTTTGTTGGCTAGATCTCTCTTTTTCCCCTTTTGATTTCTCTCTATATAAAATCAATTGAATTCCTATCCTTCTCTAAAAATCCCAATTTCTAGGGCTTTAATTTCCAGTTTTCTATCAGTTGCATTACGTTTTCTTGATTTCAGTCGTTACTAATCGGCAAGTTTATTCCTTTATTCAATCCTGCTTTTCATCATTGTATTTTTGTTGATGATTCTCGTGCTTCTCGTATTTATCAAGGGTTTTTATTTGATTTTAGGTGCAGATCGATCTCGAAGGTTTTGAATCTCGGCTTGTCCGGAGAAGGCTGAGGGGAAAGTATTCTACGGAGATCCGAGATCCAAAGTGTTATGGATGTAGGCTGTGGTTAGGTTCGTTTAATTCCGCCATTGAAGCTGCAAAGGCTTACGATAGAGTCACGTTTAATATGCGTCTAGAAAAAACGATTCTTAACTTCCCACTGAAGATTGAGAAAACCCTTGATTTATGCAAACGTTCCCTTTTTTTTGTAATTCAACATGTGTTTCATATGGTGAATTTGTGTGTTTCATGTGATGAATCTATGTGTTTAATTTGATGGATCAGTGTATTTCATATGATGAATCGATGTATTTCATATGATGAATCAGGATGAATCTGTGTGTTTCAGGTGACTATGTGTTTTGGTGAATTAGTGTATTTCAGATGATGAATCGATGTATTTCATATGATGAATCAGGATGAATCAGTGTGTTTTAGGTGATGAATTTATGTGTTTTGGTGAATTAGTGTATTTCATATGATGAATCGATATATTTCATATGATGAATCAAGATAAATCTGTGTGTTTCAGGTGATGAATCTATGTGTTTTGGTGAATTAGTGTATTTCATATGATGAATCGATGTATTTCATATGATGAATCGATGTATTTCGTATGATGAATTTGTGTGTTTATTCTAGAAAATCATTGTGTTCCATCTGTTGAATCTGTGGGTTTTATCAAGTGAATTCATATGTTTCATTTGATGAATATGTATTACCAAAATGACAATTATGCCCTTTTCATGTGGTGAAACAAGTTTCAAGTAAAACCACAAGATCAAAACCAACTTACGGCTTAGATAGGTTCTTACGGTTTTCAACCTTTTTGTGGTTCTCATTTGATTACCGTCCATATTATATATATATATATATATATATATATATATATATTAGGGAAATTAATTAAAATACCCTAAGTCAAACCAAGTGTTACTGAAATACCCCAAATCTCTCCCATGTTACAAAAATACCCCAAACATCCGCGATAGAGCCCGCGATCGCGGGCTCCAGGCCACGTGTCACCAAAGTTTGCCCACTTTGCCCGCGTTGGTCCCTCAAGAATGCCTGCGGTCTAGCTTTCCCCCCTCAAGAATGCCCGCGTGTGCAGTTTTGGTCCCTGCCCGCGTTTGACTCTCGTTGACCCCCGCGATCGCGGGCTACACGTGTCCAAAGTTTGCCCATTTTGCCCGCGTTGGTCCCTCAAGAATGCCCGCGGTCCAGCTTTCCCCCCTCAAGAATGCCCGCGTGTGCAGTTTTGGTCCCTGCCCGCGTTTGACTTTCTTTGACCCCCCGCGATCGCGGGCTCCTGTGCCACGTGTCGGCACAGGGTTAACCCTAAAATCACTTTGACGAACCCTAAACCCTAAATGTTACTTCGGCCGCACTATATAAGGGGGGGACCAAAAACCGGCCACTCTCATTTTTTTAATCACTCTCTCAATTTTTAATCAAACTCTCTCAATTTTGTCCCACTCTCTCAATTTTGTCGTGTGGAATACGCGTTCGGGTTTTGTGAAGATGTCTCGTATTACCTCTGTGGTATGTTTTCCTTATGTTTTTTGTTATTTTTTGTATGTTATTTTAAGTTAAGATATATGATTTATAGGTTGTTATAGTGTTTATAAGTTATGTTTGAATATGTTGTATGTTTAACATGATATGTATGGTTTTATGTTTGAATGTGATATTTGTATGGTATAATGTGTATGTTGTTATAGTGTGTTTTTTCATAAAAAAAAATTGTTAAGAGTGTTCTTTTATAAAAAATTTGTTAAAAGTGAGTTTTTATAAAAAATTTGTTAACAATGTTTTTTTTTATAAAAACACACTCTTAACAATTTTTTTATAAAAACACACCCTTAACAATTTTTTATAAAAACAGTGTGTTTTTATAAAAAAATGTTAAGAGTGTGTTTTTATAAAAAATTGTTATAGTTTTATGGTTTTTATAATGTGTTTTTTTATAAAAAAATAGTTAATTTTTTTTACAAAAACAGTTTTTATAAAAAATTGTTAAAAATGTGTTTTTTTATAAAAAATTGTTAAAAGTGTGTTTTTATAAAAAAAATTGTTATAGTTTTATGGTTTTATGTTTGAATGTGATATTTGTATGTTATAATGTGTATGTTGTTATAGTGTGTTTTTTCATATAAAATTGTTAAGAGTGTGTTTTTATAAAAAATTGTTATAGTTTTATGGTTTTTATAATGTGTTTTTTTATAAAAAAATTGTTAATTTTTTTTTATAAAAACAGTTTTTAAAAAAAAATTGTTAAAAATGTGTTTTTTTATAAAAAATTGTTAAGAGTGTGTTTTTATAAAAAAATTGTTATAGTTTTATGGTTTTATGTTTGAATGTGATATTTGTATGTTATAATGTGTATGTTGTTATAGTGTGTTTTTTCATATAAAATTGTTAAGAGTGTTTTTTTATAAAAAAAATTGTTAAAAATGTGTTTTTTTTATAAAAACACACCCTTAACAATTTTTTATAAAAACAGTTTTTTTATAAAAAAATTGTTAAGAGTGTGTTTTTATAAAAAAAACACATTTTTAACAATTTTTTTTATAAAAACACACTTTTAACAATTTTTTATAAAAAAACACTCTTAACAATTTTTATATGAAAAAACACACTATAACAACATACACATTATAACATACAAATATCACATTCAAACATAAAACCATAAAACTATAACAATTTTTTTTATAAAAACAAACTCTTAACAATTTTTTATAAAAAACACATTTTATAAAAAAATTGTTAAGAATGTGTTTTTTATAAAAAAATGTTAAGAATGACAACTTAGGTCCCTACGATTTTAAGAATGACAACTTAGGTCCCTAAACTTTTAAGAATGCCAATTAGGTCCTAAACTTTTAAGAATGCCAATTAGGTCCTAAACTTTTAAGAAAATGACAACTAGGGTCCCTAAACCGCACTTTATCTATATATAACAATATGATACGTTGAAATAAAATAAACCGCACTTTATCTATATATAACACTATTATACGTTGAAATAAAATAAACCGCACTTTATCTATATATAACAATATGATACGTTGAAATAAAATAAACTGCACTTTATCTATATATAACAATATGATACGTTGAAATAAAATACCACCGCACTTTATCTATATATAACAATATGATACGTTGAAATAAAATAAACCGCACTTTATCTATATATAACAATATGATACGTTGAAATAAAATACCACCGCACTTTATCTATATATAACAATATGATACGTTGAAATAAAATAAACCGCACTTTATCTATATATAACAATATGATACGTTGAAATAAAATACCACCGCACTTTATCTATATATTACAATATGATACGTTGAAATAAAATAAACCGCAACATCTATATAAAATAAAATAAACCGCAACATCTATATATAACACTAACTATAACATCTGTGAATGACTATGTAGAAGGATTTCTTTAACATCGACTTGACGGTAAGGTGCAAAGTTTCCTACATCGAGGAATTAGGAGCGCTCTTTAGGGGATTAGGTGATCGCGCGGATACCCTTGAGACCATCTATAGAGGGACACCGTTCGGGCCATGGATGGATGTGTCTTACTCTGGTGGCGACCCTACGCTAGTACACATGTTTCTACAGTTGGAGGTCGAGGACGCCAACGCTGAGCCGGAGGAGATGCTTTTTGATTTCTTCGGCTCTCAATTGCATTTTGGGCGTCGTGAGTTCTGTCTAATTACAGGACTACGTTTTGGAGAGGCTCCCCCCTTCCTCCCTTAGAAGACTGCTCCTTCGTTCCTAGGGTTTGGGGCATTTCAGCATCTCGTTTGAAGCTGAAGGCAGCCCGGGAAATGATGAAAGAGGGCCTTAGTGCCCTAACCGACGACGATGTTGTCCGTGTATGCTTGGTGGTGATCGTGGATATGGGCTTCTTGGGCCGTGAGTATAGCCAGTATGCTTCCGAGACGGTCCTTAGGGCCGTCGAGGACCTTGAGCTGTTTAACAGCTACCCGTGGGGTAGCCATATCTGGACACATTGCTACTCTATTCTGCACCGAGCCATAGCCAGACGCGTTGATCGACATGCAAAGATGAATCTTTGTGGTTTTACATACGCCTTCAAGGTTAGATACGTAGTATAACAATTGTTAATAATACATACAAACTGTTTGGCTTTTCTTTTTACGTACTTGCTCTTCTTGTCTAATTCCAGATATGGATCTTGGAGATGTTTCCCGCATCAATCCGATATTTCGTCAAGCGCGACGATCGAGTACTTAGGGGAACCCGTTGGGACAAGCGTGTTACCCTAAGTAGGTCGCTTTGGTTTCAGTTCTTCAATGCGTCTAGAAATGTAAGTTCTTTTACTATGTTTACAATTTGCATACGTTAGTCCCGCTTATTAATTTCTTTTATGTTTTATCATATATTTAGCAGCCACTCTTGCCTTTCGATCGCCTTGTGCCTACTGTCGACGAGATGGGCACAGATTGGTACAGAGACAGCGTGGCCTTTATTGACGCAGAGGCGGAAAGGGCTCGACGTCCCCCTACTTCCACATCTGGCGAAGATGAGGAAGACGACGACAGGCCCCCTTCCTCCTCCTACCAGCCGGCCCGTTCCTCCTCCTACCAGGCGCCCCCTTCCTCCTCCTACAATCCATATCAGGCGGCCCCTTCCTACGAGCCACATCGTGGCTCACATGAAGTCCTGTGGGACTACGTCCACGGGCCGCTAGAGACACGTGTACATTATCTGGAGGAAGTCTACAGACAGTTTAGCGCTGTCAATGTTAGTGTTTAACTTAATTTGTTGGCCACGTTTATTTAGTTTGTATATTAATATTACGTTCTAAATTTGTTTTAGCTGTCGAGTACGACACCGATCCCCGCTCCGTTCGGACAGGGGGCACAGGCGACGTTTGCCACCACATCCTATCCGTCATTCCCTGAAAATGTAAGTGACATTGAGTAACCATTATGTTTGTTCCTAAGTTTGTAACTCTTATAATGATCAATGTCACGCAGGTCGGGATGTCGGGGGCCAGGATGTCGGAAACGCCGTTCGCCACCACATCCTATTCTACTATCCCGGAGAGTTTAAGTGACACTGAGTAACCATTATAGTTATATGTTTGTTCCTAATTTTGTAACTATTTTAATGATCAATGTCACGCAGGCCGGGATGTCGGGGGCATACACCTCGCAGATGCCGTCGCCGTTCGCCACCACATCATATTCTACTATCCCGGAGAGTGTTAGTGACACTGAGTAACCATTATAGTTATATATCGATAATCCTAATTTTGTAATTATTTTAATGATCAATGTCACGCAGGCCGGGATGTCGGGGGCATACACCTCGCAGATGCCGCCGCCGTTCGCCACCACATCAATCACAAACATCTTTGGCGGTTCGGCCGATGACTATTACAGGCCGGAAATGCATACTGTAAGTTATTTTGGTAGTTTTGGTTTAATTGTGAACATTTCCTAAATTGTACTTAAAACATTGAGTAACGTAATTTTCAGACGGGGTCTCCTATTATCCAGGATCACTTCTCGGAGCACTTCTCGGAGCCTGACGATGACTCGATGGCTGTTGTAGATCCACCACCACAGGTGACCCCGCTCCCTCTAAAGCGGTCGCATAAAATTTCACAATGGTTTCGTCACCCGTTTGGCCAACAAGGATCTACGACACCACCGCCCGCTAAAAAACAAGCAAAGAAAGCGGGGGGAAAGAAGGGAGGAAAGAAAAAGGGAAAGGTGCCTTCACCGGAGCCTCAACCGGCATCAGAAATATTGAGGATGTGCCGGACTGGTCTCCTCCCCAACTTGACATTCACCCCTTACGGGGGCTTAGAAATCAACCCCTCGTTTTTTGAAAAATTGCTTGCAGATGACCCTATGAACTCTGACTTAGACGATACGGTTAGTATGAAGTTAAATTATAGTCATATATAATCAAATATATTTATATTACATGTCTAACCATCTATTTTTTATGCATAGCACGTCGATTCTTGGGTTAGCCTGTTGCAAAAACATCGTGGCGTAGACACGAGGTGGACCATCATGCACACTATGTTCTTTCAGTGTATACTGATGGACCATCAAGGTCCCGCCTCCGTGATCGAAATATGCAATGGCTCGGAAGGGACCTCTTGGACTCTCCTCGATAGGGTATGCAAATCGTTTTACTGTTATTTTATTTAATAACATATATGACATATATTGTAATATTTCAGGTGTACATCCCCATATGCTTGCATCCCAGACATTGGCTGCTTGGAGTGTTTGAACTAGACACTATGGTCATGACCCTATATGACAGTGAAAAGGACGGTCTCTGCAAACAACAATTGACAGAGCAGATGCAATCGTTTAAAACAAAACTATATACGTTCTTTTCATTGATCGGGGATCATAGACGTCGCGAAGTGTCGAGTATCTTTCGCACAAAGATGGCCGGCCAAGTACCCCAGCAGACCGGGTTATATGCGGATTGCGGTGTATGGGTATGCCGTAATGTCCAAAAGTTGATAAATAACGAGGAGATATGGGTACCCCCTAACGAAACCGACGATGAGGCAATGAATTTCCGCCGACATATGGCGGAGTCAATTTATGCGCATTGTCTAATAGGGCCACGTTAGGTTGTTTATGTAACATTAAATAATTGTTATTTTTAGTATTAACTTATTTTGTTAAAGTATTGTGATTGACTTATTGTTTACTTCATTTGGTTTTTGCTAATTTCATCCATTTACTCAACTTTGAGTATCGATATCTCTTTCACATACTCTATTTTGGACGCATTATATATCATTTCGAAGATCTCATATAGAAGAACATAAACCTACTAAAAGTTAGTTATATATAACACATATATATAAATTTAAATGCGTCCAAAGTTTAGTAAAACCCATATTTCCAACACCTAGTAAGTAGGTTTATGAAACTTGCGATAATCCTAATACAGAGATTATTGGTTGAACAAACATTTATTTCTTGATTATTGGGGTATTGGTTCTTGTTGTCTGGAAGTGATTCATATGATGCAAAAATTGGTATCATGTAATGTAGAACAATATCTATATTATAGAAACTTGCATTTGATAGTACAATATAAATCTGATCTAAATTCTCATTAATTAGCTATGTTTGACTACTTAAAGACTAATTTTCTGCCTAATGAAAGACCTTTATTCAAGAGCAGACGAATATTGCAGTTACTTTTTCAGTGGAATCATGCAGAACTTTTTCAGACGAAATCTATAAACACATTCAAATAATAATAATTTAAAACGATTTAATGAATTAGTTAATATATGATTATTATGTTAATGCGATAGGAGTGTAAAACAAAATTGAAAAAAAAATAAGAGATGTACCATAAATTAAATAATTAACTATAAGAGTATGAATTTTAAATATAAAAAATATTTTTTATGTAGTGTATAACTGTATATGATATATATTAAAATATATAAATCCAAAAAAATTCAAGATTGGGCTCATTTCGAACGTATCGAAGAGACGATTATAATGGTATAATTTGTTAAAATTAAAACGTATTTTTTTAACGTATTTTAGTTAATAAACGATTATATGTGTTAAATGTAAAATTAAAATAATGAAAGTAAAAGGTATAAAGTAAATTTAGTAAATAAGTATAGGGGTTGAAAGTGTAACATTCCAAATCAAATTCATCAAATTGGACTAACGCGGTGCTACAGTGGACTACGCGGGGTGCTACAGTGTCTACGCGGGTCATATTTTCAAAAATGGTCCCTGAAATTTTTCAAAAATGATCCCTTGAAATTGAAAAGTCACAAAAAGTATCCCATCGCGGGATTTCATTTTTCAAAAATGGTCCCTGCAAGTTTAAAAAAGTGTCAGAAATGGTCCCTGGCCCGCGATCACGGGCTCGCATCGTGGAAAAAAGGGGTATTTTTGCAAAGTGTGAGAGATTTGTGGTATTTTGGTAACACTTGATCAAACTTGGGGTATTTTAATTAATTTCCCTATATATTACTAATCATTTTGATTTATTTAAATCATTTTAGTGTTTGAAATAAAAAGTAAAAAGTTCCAAAAGAGGGTTTAGATGATTAATGAAAGGCAGTTTCCTTGAAACAGTAAAAAAGGGTGTGTTTGTCTGGATAGATGGTCAAACTTAATTTCGTGTGCTAATCCCGACCAAACCCCTCCTTTTTGGTCTCTTCTTTTCTGCTTCACTCTTTTTCATGTTTCCTTTCTGTTTCTTTTTTTCTAATATTTATTTATTTCATATCCTTTAAATTTTTGTCCGTTCCTGTATCCGATGCAGAATGATTAAGTGGTCAGAATAGTTAAGATCCTTTTATGATATAGTGCAAAATGAAATATGATTGTTTGATATTTGTTTAGAATAAAATCATGATCCTGAATGGTTAAGGGTGACCCAAGATGCTAAATCATTCAAAAAGTTTTGGAACATTAAGAGTCAGACTTTTTTTTTTGCCAAACAAGATTCACATCTGAACGATTCAGAGGCCTCTTAATGGAACTATTAAGAGGTAAAGAATCAGCCCCTTAATCGTGTTTCAACCCTTGAGCTTTGCAAACTTACAAAAATATAAAGAAATAAAAAGTTAATCATATGAGACTTAAAAAGATAAAGATTTACCAAATGAGACTTAAAAATGTAAAAAGTTTATAACCCTAATGGTTTTTTTTCAAACATTCGTTCGTCCAATAATGTATCACAAAACGCCATATAATGATTTTCGGATTTGGAAGAAGTGTGTTTCTCGTTGATATGTTTGGGATTAAATACATCAAATTTATGGTTTACAGATGTTTCCTAATCTAAAATCATGATCATAATTAATGAATCTTATCATCTTTCATATATATATCTCAATCATAATTAATGGATCATGATAATTATCTATAAATATATCTATTTTTTCCTAATATAGTGGTTTGAACAGTTTGTTAGAATTGTTTGGCACACACACACACACACACACACACGGAGAGAGACAATTGGTTTATGGTGAAAATGGTAAGAAGGGATTTTCATCCTTGGATGAACATTAGGCTGATAAGCACTGAGATGCATCAGATCAATCCCCGTATCAAGCGTATGTTTGAAATTAAAAGTGATCAACAGTCCAACTCAATTTTTACCTTCTTACCTTAACTCTTATTCTCACATGATATTTCGTCTATATTTATATATGGGTAAGGTTTATGGAAAACATTAAATAAATGAAAATTTGGAAACAACAAAAAAAAGAATGAAAAAGTATATCATATTGATGTCAAATTAACGAGAAAAATACAATTGTTTATTTAGTGTAATTTATTTATCTTGAATTTTGTTTATTTTTGTGTATTTTAAGGTTCTCTCTCTCTCTCTCTCTATATATATATATCTATATCTATATCTATATATATCTATATATATATATATATTTGTATATATATATATATATAGGCAAATGATCCTGTGAGAGGTTGTGGTTAAAAAGAAGCGTGAAAAGTGGATCTGAACTGTTGATTACTTTTACTCGTGTTTGGGTTTCCTTATTTAAAACAACTTATGTTTTTTCCCGTAAAAGTGTTTATTAACTTATGTGGTGTTAAACCGAAGTTTTATAAAAAGGTGTTTGGATTAACTTATGATGGTACCAAAACGTAATAAATTAATAAGTTGTTATTTAGAAGCTGTTTGGGATTGCTTGTACATGTGCTTATTAACTTATGTGGTGTCAAACTGGTATACACAGTTTTTTTTCCATCTAAACACTAAAACTGCTAATTATCAGTACCACACCGGATTAAGTTAATAAACACTTTAAATAAACAATCCCAAACACCCCTTAATCAAATGTCATCCCATGAATTGCGTCTTATAAGAGAATTGATCCGATGCATTCCGGTGCATCTCATCCTAATGTGCGTCTATTTCATATCCAATGGTTGATAACCATTTTTCATGTTTATCACGTTAATTTTAACTAGCTTCTCACGCAATCATTCACACACACACACACACATATATATATATATATATATATATATATATATATATATTTGTAGGTAAGCTATAAATGTTAATAGATTATATTTAGTATGTGTTTGGTTACTTGGCTAGTACGAGGCATAGGATAGCTATTTTATCATTTCACTTCAAGTGATTAAGCAATGAAGGAATTGACACTATGAGGTTGCTTGGTGGAGGTCACAATGGTATTTACATACATACATACATCACAACACACACATATACATACATATATATACATACATACATACATACATATATAGAAATGTTCAAACGAGAACGCTAACTATTTACGAGAATACGAGAACGACCGTCTATGTACAAAATCACATGTGATTCACGTACAAAATCACATGTGATTCACACCTGATCGCGCGACTTGCCGCCCATGTACAAAATCACATGTGATTCACGTACAAAATCACATGTGATCGCTCGGCTTGCCACGCAACCTGTAAGCCGCGGCCTAGGTCGCGCGGGTCCAGGCAGTACAAAATCACATGTGATTTTGTACATGGGCGGCCATTGTCGTATTCTCGTAAATAGTTAGCGTTCTCGTTTGAACCCACCTCTCTCTCTCTCTCTCACTATATATATATATGTGTGTGTGTATATATATATGTATGTATGTATGTATGTATAGGGGAGAGATAAAATGCAAACCACTTTTATGTTGCAAACTGTGCAAACCGTCGATTTCATTAGTTAAGTTAATAAAATTGGTTCATGAAGTTTTTTAATTTGATGAAATTGTTTCATATAATTCTATTCTTGATGAAACTGTTTCATATATTTGTGTTTTTATGTAGTTTCATGTATTTTTCTCATTCTGGTGAAACTGTTTCATTTAGTTTTCTTAGTCTGATGAAATTTCTCATTTTTACATAAAAAACTCAACTATATGAAACAATTTAATCAAGAAAAGAATGATAAGAAACAATTTGCTTCCTGGCGGCGACGACTGTGCTTCAGATGGCGTGAAGGAGATGGACTCAAATCTGGGTTGCCTTCATTCAAAAACCACATTGACGATAGTACTTACATATCGACGGCGACCAAAAATCCTCAAAGTTGCTTTCATTCAAAACCACAAGGACGAAGGATGATCTAGTTTGGAGATGGACTCAGATATGGGTTTGACACAGGAGAGGAGTGGGTCTTAAGGGTGCATTTGGTACGCAGACTGGGTGGGACGGGACGGAACAAAAAAAACAGTCCCATGTTTGGTATGCTATGGGACAAAAATCAGATGGGACAACATGGGACAAAAATAAGTTTTCATGGGACAAAACTTAAGATTTTTTGTTCCACCAAAATAGGTGGAACAACATGGGACTAAAACATAAGATTACTAAAATACTCCATTTTTTCCAACATCAGATAGCTAAACCTAGATTAAAATCATCTCCTCCAGTCCTGTCCAGTCCCGTCCCGTCCTGTCCCGTTTGCGTACCAAACGCTACCTAAAGGTTCAAAATCAAAGGTTCAAAATTACGATTACTGGAACAAAATCAAAGGTTCAAAAGTAAGATTTGCAGATGGAGATCGATGGAGGATTTGAAGATGGAGATCGATGGAGGTTTTGCAGATGGAGATCGATGGAGGTTTGCAGTCCGTCTGTGTTGAAGTCATGAGTTACGATAGTGGATATGGAGGGGAGATGGCTTAGACGAGAAAAAAGTGAAAATAAGTGACCAGGGTATCACTTTTTCGGTCAGTGGAAAATAAGTGATAAGTACTTAATTATAAAAAACAAACAACCCCTAAAACTCTTAATTATGATAATTATATCAATTTGGTAGGGCTATGTTGGTCAACCAACAAGTATTATCGATATGAGTTTCGAGAAGAGAAGTTGAGGTTAACATGAGAAATGTTTATCAACCGTTGGATGGGATGTGAAGGCACATTAGAATGAGACGCATGCACCGAGATAAGATGTACCACGATGCACCACCAGATCATATCCTTAAAAGACCACAATTCATTGGAGGACATTTGATTAAAAGTGATCAACGATTCAAATCTATTTTTCACGTTTCTCACGGTAACCTAAACTTCTCACACAAACCTTTGCCTTATCGATATGACTTGAATAAAGCGCCCTGTGATGGTATTGCAATGATAAAAACCATGGTCATGATTGTGGTGAGACTAACGGATGCATGAAGCTTGAACAAGGCTCATCCGAAAGTGAGTTGATTAAAACTATGAAATGTTCATGTTTGATTAAAACTATGAAATGGATGGTCAATAAGCAAGGGGTCAAGTTTTTACGTATCCAAAACATTATTTCAACGCATAAGAACTACTCCATCATCATTTGCACTTGTATTGTTCTCTTTATCCACTATCTTATACAGATGACCCATTCCTCTAATGTTCATATATTATTGTAAAATATCCCATTGAAAATAGTTTTGTTAATATCATAATCTGAGTTGATTTATTTAAGGGCAATGCTATTGGCACCCCTTTGACGTCAGAATCAAGTCATATCATGCGTTGGAAATGAAAAAAATAGGTTTTGATGTTGATGTGTGTGGGGAGTAATTACTATATAGCGGTATCATTAATTAGCAATGTATAGGGTGCCATTAGCCTCCGACTTTATTTAATTTATGCAAATGGTTTTATACGAATTAATATTTTAAATCCTCTAATATATAAAAGAGTCAAATTGATGACCTCTCTCCTTGTTCTTTTCTCTGCCAAATCTTTTATCTCTACCATAAGTATCCAAATGCTATCTGATTAGTCTTTGTAGTAGTCACAGGAAGTAGGCATGCGATATTAATAAAGAACTTCACGTGTGTTTGTCAACCCAGATTTGTTTTTGGGTCGATCTTCTCCTACCCTAAATCAAATCCATAAAAGATTCTTTAAATTCTATAAAAAAATACAAAATAAAATGGATATAAACCAAATACTCTAATAGGAAATAGACAAACCACCATTAAAAGAAATGTCTTTGTCTTTGTCTTTGTTGTTGGGCCCTGTGTTTATAGTTTCCATTTGTTTAAACTTTAAACTCTCTGATTTTCCATAACAACAATTTCAAGAAAATCTCTCTCTCTCTCTCTCTCTCTCTAGAAAGTTTTTAATTCTATACGTACATACTGTACCCTAGAACCCCATTTATATAACTCTCCTTTTGTCCTTGGATAGTTCCCATGTCATTACAGATTTTATTTCTAGAGAGAGAAAGATAGTATCTTTCTTGAGAGAGATAGTACAGAGAAAAGAATGGAGTTAGCTTTGAGTTTGGGAGATACTCCAAAACCCTTTTCAATGATGGATCATCACAACAGATCTCAGCAACAAAACATGAAAGATTTGGGATTTTGCATGGGATTAGGAATCAGAAATCTTGAAGATCTTCACGTCAAGAACGTGGGGAGAGAGAAAGATGACGATGCTCATCGGAAAACTAGTTCTTCTTCTTCATCGGATCCGTCACCACCACCACCACCACCGCCACCGCTGCAGCTTGATCTACTTCCTTTCTCCCCGGTTCTCCGATCTGCACCACCGCCGCCTTCTCACCGGTGCTTTCCATGGCTGTCAAAAAACCGTATGTCTCCCACCTTTTTAAACCTTAATATTTTCAGTTTTTCTTCGTTAGTTTTCTAACCCTAGGTTTGTTACAGTGATAGGAGACCCCGGTTCACAAACTAGACCGGTAAACGCGTTGGATGTAAAGCCGTTGGCAGCCGTATCTGATCAGGACAACGGGGAAGAACCGGTTGCCGATGAGTCATCTCCGAACAACAGTAACAGTGGTACGTCGTCGTTTCAGATGGATTTCTCTTCCATTTTCAAGAGCAGTAACAGTGGGAGATCATTTCCGTCGAGAAAAAGGGATTTGGAATTAGCAACAGTGAACCTGGAACTAGTAGATGTCACAGAAAGAGCTTCTTCAAGAGGAGGTGGAATGAGTGATGAAGATGAAAACGGGTTGACCCGAAAAAAGCTCCGACTCACAAAAGAACAATCTGCTTTTCTTGAAGATAGCTTCAAAGAACACAGCACCCTCAACCCTGTAAGTCTTCTAACTTCATCCTTCTTTCTCTCTCTAGAATCTTTATAATACTATATCTTTGGATATATGGTATGTGCAACTATAGTTTTTTTATAAAGGACGTGCTAGGCTAAATTTATACTAATCATTTGTCAACATCAACCCTGATTAAACCTTAGTGGTCACAATTGTTAGGTACGCATGCATTCGGATCCTCGGCGTTTGGAATATTCCACCATATCTCTCCAGTTTTTAGAACATCTCCACCAGCTTCTCCATTTTAGAGAAAATGAGAATATGAGGATTTTGGTCTCTATTTTTGCTCCAATTTCCCCAAAAGAATGTGTTTTTCTCCGACTATCCAAAACTTTGAAAGTAAATATGTACAGAGAAATAATATTTTAATAGATAATGAAATATTTTAATATTAATCAATGTTTTTTTCTCCAAAACGTGGAATTTGTCGGAGATGAATGTAGTTTTTTTGGGGATTTTTGCTTTTGGTTCTCTATTTTGAAGAAATTTTTAGTGAAACTGTTGGAGATGCTCTTAACCGGTACGCCACAACTATATATTTAACTATATATTTCATCAGAATTTTTTTAAATCAATTAATAAAGTATTTTCTATAAAACATGTAAAATTTATTGGGTAGAACCATAAAAATGAAACCTTTAAACGATTCTAAATTCTTGAAAAGCTTAGGGTTTGACCATAAATCCTTCAAATTTTACTATCTAAACTCAAAAGGGTGTATCTTTCTGAAATTTCGAAATGATCTTGTATATCTTGAAAACTTTTCACTCAAAAAAGAGTAGATCTTGAAGTCAATCATCTTAGGTAGCCAACTAGCCATGTAAGACATAAATTCAAGACTTTTAGTAAGCACCAACCATTTAACCAAGTGAAGCATCTTGCTGCACCCATTTGGTTCAAACCCAAGATCCCTAATATTTTGCATTATTTTTTTAATGATCGAAGCGTCCATTTCTTAATTATATCCTCCGAATCAAGAATATAATGAGGACCCTCCTTTCTTGATAATTCACATGTTCATTAAAACTTCACAAGAAACCCATGGCCCATGTATTTATGAACGTATCGGTCAAATGCCAAAAAAACCCATCACATATCTCACGCATACAAGTACTAGAAATAAATGATTCGGGTGTAGATTTGAAAGGAGTAAATATTCGGTGCTACTTTTGTTAACCATATGTGATGTTTGTACTATTTCATTGATTATGTGTTATGGGATGTATAATATAAGTCCGACAAACATGCATTTATTTATTTATATGTATATATATATATAGGGTTCACGTTAGACCAGTCTGTCGATGAAACCAAGTTTTTACACTCGAAACTTCACAGTAAAACACTGTAAAAGAAAAAAAGATATAAGCTTCACAGTGTTTTTGCTGTAAAGGTTCAAATGTAAAAACTTGTTCTTATCGGTCGGAAAAAAACATACTGGTCGAACATAATCACAAGTATCTCTATATATATTGTTGCATGCTACCATGCCATGTAATGCTTACATTCAAAATAAATTCAAAAAATTTAAGGTTTTTGAGTGTTGCATTATTAATTATTACTTTTAAGTTAAAGTATTGAATAAAAAAAATATTTCTTTTGACCTATATATATATATGTATAATGTGTGTAAATTCAAGAATACATGGCTGATTTTTGGCATTCATCGAATGGTTTATGTAGAAACAAAAGCAAGCTTTGGCAAATCAGTTGAATCTTCGTCCACGACAAGTGGAAGTCTGGTTTCAAAACAGAAGGGCGAGGTAATATTAATTAATTATTATTTTGTCTTCTTTTTATTGATAAAACGTTTTAAGATTTAATAAATTATAGGAATATTAAACGTGATGAAATAATCACAGGACAAAGCTGAAGCAAACCGAGGTCGATTGCGAGTATTTAAAAAGATGTTGCGAAACCCTAACAGACGAAAACCGAAGATTGCAAAAGGAGCTTCAAGAACTAAGAGCCTTGAAGACTTCTCAACCATTCTACATGCAAATGCCCGCCACGACTCTCACTATGTGCCCGTCTTGTGAACGAGTCGCCACCACCACAACCACCACCACTCCCCGCCCACAGCCAGCCACCACCGGCAGCCACCGACACTAGCACTAACACATAAAATATGTCGTTTCGGCTCATGGGATTTTGACTAGTTAAACAACTGAAAAAAGATCACAGAAAAGCAAGCTTGCATATGTATATAATTTTGCTTTTTTGACCATATTTAGATTTCTTTTTTTTCTAGTTTTGGGAGCTCTTTAGTTTCCTTCATTAGACATTATTATGGTTTGACTAAGAAAATGATGTTATAAAAGAAAAAGCTTACTTTTTCCTCTTTTGACTTTTTTTTTTCTCAATTTGTTTTCTTCTTCCTTTTGGGGATTTTTCAAATCTAAAAACTAGGCCATTGGATATAGTCAATACATGCAATGCAACAATCTTGAATTTTTTTTCTTTCCATTAGATATAGTCAAATCCGAGTTTTTTGAAGTTTACCAATGATATTCTTTGAAAATTGTAAATGTTATGGACCAAAATTAAACTTTACCTTTAACTATTAGAAGAATACATGCTACAGTTTCAGATAGGTAAAGAGTAGTTAACCGAGAAGTGAACGTGAACCCTTGATCACTTTTAATTTTAAGCCCACCCATTAATCACATATGATACGTGGATTTATCTGTTGCATCTTGATGCATCTCATTATAAAGCGCATCCATTATTCAACAATTGATAACCGTTTTTCACGTTAATTCAACTTCTCACCGATACTCAACAACAAGCTTTCGATATAGATACTTTTGTATAAATATATTGTAAAAACATACCATAGTATTCAGAAGTTTTTGTAATTAAACAATGCTAATTTTTGTAGAATATTACAAAAACAATCTATCCATTTATAAGGGAACATAATACAATAGCTTACTAAAGGGTCTTTGGCTTAGCAGTATTGGAGCCCCTCACTTTCTAGGAGAGGTCAGAGATTCAAACCTCACCAAATATTATATACTTTAAAAAAAATAAAAATACGATAACTTAAAAAATCAATTATTTAAGAATATTGAAAGTATCAATAACTTGTTGGTTACATGTCAATGTCGATGGTAAGTATAAGTTTAAAAAAACAAGAAGTACTAGATATGAAAGTTCAATTAGTATTATTTGGATATAATATAGTAGTATTTAGTCTATCTCTCTTAGGCATGAGATCATGTGAGAAGTGCTATTTTTAATGAAAAGTGTGATAAATACTTTTAAACCGTTGATCATTTTTAATCAAATACCCTTCTATAAACTGCGGCTTAAAAGGGTATTGATCTGGTGCATCTCGTTGCATCTTATTTCGGTGCATCTCATGCTAATGTTCGTCAATTTCTCATCATTTTCTCATCTATGTATAAATTCGAGCTCTTATAGGATATATAGAGTGATGAAACAAAATATAGTAGAAAAAGAGAGGAGTTTTATAAAGAGCTGGAAGAGTGAATAAAAGAAATGAGTAAATGATTAATAACACTTCAATAACTACTAAAGCTTCTTGTATTAAACTTGAAATACTTGAACAAAAATCGGCCTAATCCTCGAAGAACTAAGAACCGAAATATATGGAGAGCATGACTAGGAATCAAAGCTTGTTTCAAGTTAAAGCTTCAAGTATCAAATGGTGAAGTGAGTAACTAAAAATGGTTTTAATGGAAGCTTAATTAACAAAATACCTAGCCCAAAAATAATAATAAGCCCAAAGTATTATTAATAAAATCTAGCTCAAGACTTGGCCCAAAAATCACTTCCAAAAGTCTTCAAAATCGGCCCAAACAGGCAACCCACCAAACCCAAAAATTCCATCAGCTCATCCTGCAGCCTTTTGCAGGATCCATCTCGACAACCTTTCCTGTAGGAACATGTAGGAAAACTAGAAATGAGTTTTTTGATTAATTTAAAGCAGAAAAATATCATTCAAAGTCAATACAAGTACCATTCCTAAAAGCTGATGCAACTAAAAAAACAAAAGACTCAATGGATTATACTAATTTGATGCTAAACAGAAAAGAAAAGTGATGAAAATAAGGTTAATAAATTAACCCTATCAATCACCCAGAGAATCTCTGGGTAATCTGTCACTGATTTGCATTATCCACCAAAAATTTACTCATCAACTTTTCTGACGATTTTCTGATGACTCACTATTAATGCCAAAAATCGTCCAAAAGGAAAACTTAAGGTTGATTGTGAAATTTAACAACTAAAGAAGGGAATCTTTCGACAAAGCGTACGACAAAGACGAAAAATGTAAATAAGACAGAGATTTTGGTGACGCGGGAAAAACCTCAACGAGAAAAAAACCCGCAGACGACTGTGGAAGTCGTCGCTGCACTATGGTCGCCAAACAGGGGTGATGTCCTTATGTTTCGGGCTTCGAGAGTACGATGATTACAATACAAAGAATAGAAATGAACTAATTTGTAAAGTAAACAGGTGTATCGAATAAAAAAACAAGTGCGTCGTGTGTAAAGACTAGGTGTCGTGCGTCGTCTGTTCGAGAGAATACTTCTTCGTTTGAGAGTGTTTAGTACGCTGTAGGTGTTCTTCGAGATTCAGTTGATTCAAGGTGAATTGTGATGCTGGAGATTGAGTGAGATCAAATGTTAGATGCCCCGAAATGTTGATTGAGCCTTTGCTTTTATAGTCTTCGGGTGCATTGACTGTCTTCTTAAATGCCTTGTGTAACAGATGTAACGGACGTCGTCTTTACTGCTGTTAATGGCATTCGTCGGTTATAGCCGTTGGTCTTTAATGACATTGACTCCTGCATTAATCACTGAAAAAACGTAACAGTAATATTGCACGTTAGTCGGTCGAGGTCGCAAGGTTCCACGCGACGGTCGTGTGATTGATAGGCGGGTATCACCCCCATAAATCTAACCGCAAGTGTATGGTGTCGAAATCAAGTAATACGTACGGAAGTACAAGTATCGAATCCACAGGAACTAAGTATCACAATTACTATAAACTCTATTAACTGAACTATCGAAATTGGAGTGGTTGGTTTATAAACTAATTAATGGCAAACTAAATAAATAAGACACGAAACAATAAACAACTTAAGAACTTCTGATAGAGAAAACAGTTGAGGGTTGAAAATCCTAAGACCTTCGTATACAAACACTTGACTCGCAACAATTACCAGTTATTCCGTATAATGAATACCCAATATTGTAAAAATCACCGTTGTTTTCTTTCAAGCAACAACGGGTTTTATCTTGAAAAGCACAAGTTTTATCTCTCGATCTCACCTATGGAATTCAAAACACATTAAGGTCAAGATTTTAACGGGACTAAGGCTTACTCGGAATATCTCTATCCCCTTTCTCACCTTAGGCGTGCAATTTCTTAGTTCTAGATTAACAATTAATTCTCTCGAACTTAATTGTTCATAACACATCAAATGTAAATTGGCCAAATTCACAAAAGCATTAAAAACGAAATCACATGCTTCATTAAAATAGGAAAAACTGATAAGAGTCGCTAATCACATGTTTGTAAACTTAAATCAAATTCATTCCAACCCCCAACATCTAGAATTTAGTTCATGTTGGTGGTGGATTCAAGCACAAGAAAAAGAGATGAAAACGTGTATGTAAACATGATAATGGTAACGTGATAGATATGATGATGGGCTCCCTTCTCTCGTGCTCGTCTCTACTTCGCGTGTTGAACGTGGCTCCAATCGATCCTCTATCGTGGCTCCAAAAGCTCCAAAAAAGCTCTCAAAATCGCCCCAAGTCGTCTGCCGTTCGTCGTGTGAAGGCTGTGTCGAGAATGCCCTAAAAATTGGAAAAACGCCAAAGTAATAGGCTGAAACAGGGGACCCCGTGACTTTTTGCGCGACTTGCAAGTCGCGAGGCAAGTCGCCCGCTTTTCTGAAGGGTGTTTGGGTCAGCTTCGGGTCCTGGTTAGGGCGCGGGTCTTGGGCTTGGATCTCGGGCTTCCGTTGGGCTTCGTTTTGGCTCTTTTTGGGCTCTTTTTAGCTTCTTTTCTCGATGGTTACTGCCTTTTAATTAACCTGCACATTCCACTAGATAAACCGTAAAATTTCGATTCTTTGCTTAAATACAATCCAATCTCATTGGTTTTAGGACCGAAAATAACGCCAAAAAGTGGCGTTATCAACAACCCCAAACCGAGCGTTGCTTGTCCCCAAGCAAATTAGCGATAAAAATAGAATAAAAGCACACTTCAGTGAAATATAATAACTGCACAACTCCCAATCGGTACCATGTAATGCACTGGTGATTTCCCATACCCGTGAATGCCTATCTCACTCTCGCCTCATTCTTATTCCGTTTGATCTATGACCTTCCATTGTAAGTTGAACTCGTGACTGCTCCGTTTCCATTAAGGTCGTACTAGGTCCAAACATACCAGGGAGAACATTTCGCCTCGACCCTACCTCACGGGATTCTCTCATTTCGCTCGAACCTAGGTTGTCGCACATGTTGTCATGTATAGGAAGTTATGTACAAGAATACTCAAATATTACATGACAACTCTAATGAAAGACGCACAAATGTCTAAAAAGTTGATCTCAGAAAGGAATCGAGTAGCAAGACAGGGAATACCAGTAAAGGTGGTCGTATACCTTAATCACATTTTCCAAAAGATCATCCAGGTCTTCACAAGGGTTGTAATGGGGTTAGGGTTATGGCTAAGAAACGAAGGGTAAAAAGGAACAAAGATCTTTGGTGTGTCAAACTTTAGCAATTCTGAACTTCCTAGCTTTATGCTCTATCATTTGGCCCTCTTTGTCACTACTGGAGTCGCTTTGACTCTCTTATTCAGTTGCTGTGAAGCTATCTAAAAACTGTATTTAAAATCTTTTTTTATTATTTGTTTTTAATTTTTTTTGGGACTTCTTTGGTCCTCTTTATTCAAATTGGGGCTGCATTGTCCCTCTTTTCTATCTATTTTTATAACTGGCCTGTACCGCTTCTGATTGACACACTTTCGGATAAGGGTTGGCTAAGGTTTAATGGCTATTGGTTAACTGGTGGGTTTAGGACGAACAAGGTGAGTGTTTGGCTTCAAAAAGGGTTATGGATACAGACAAATGGGTGAAAAGGTACGATAGCTAAACACGGGTTAAACATACACATAATGCCTGGAATCACATCTTAAGGTCCACACGATTTGGTCTACTATACCCTTTTCCAATATCCCGATGGTTGTCTTTGCTACTCAATGCAATAATATAGCGAGATCATTCTATATTCACGACAAGGAACTCGAAAAAGTGTATATGAATCAAGTGTATGAATCCCTCGAAATGAACAACGTCTTTAAGGCTCAAACTCGCTATTGGGTGGTCTCCACTAATGTCCCTAGTCATGTATTTTCCCAGTCCTTCCCTAATGGTCACGTTACTATCACAAGATTCTTCCTACAATGGTTGGTCTCAATCATTCAAACAAAAATTTTAGCTAAAGTGATCTAGGTACTCAGAAGTGTAGGAAATCTACGTGCATAACGTGGGCCCGATTGGGCAACCCCAAACCTTACCCACACATTGTCCCCAATGTGCAAGTGTCGGTTCAGGCGACCCAACTCATTGTGCAGTTATGGCAGTTATCAGATAGACAAGGCAACGTATTTACAAGAAACATCAAAGAGCTAGCCTAAATATTTTCAATAAGGGACACCCCAAACCTAGGCCGCGACCTAGGTTTGTCAAAACAAAACCAACCCAAACCTCGGTGAAACCGAGGTTTGCACAGGGATAAAAGTGAGTGTCTAGATGTTTTTTTTTTAAAAGTGAGGCACCCCAAACCTAAGTAGGTTTGTTGCATCTCGTTAACTACTAAGAACGAACATCATACACCACTCGTTAACTACAGAGTTAGAACGTACCTGTTTGCCCGAGCGGAGGAGATTCTCTAGAAAAGGTTGAGCAATCACGAACGAGAGATATCAGAGAAAATGGAGCGAGAGAAGGTAGACACAAAAGAAATCAAAGCAAAAAGAGAAAGAAAGCAAAGAAAACGAAAAACTTTAAAAACCAAACAGGGACCCCCGCGACTTGGCACGCGACTTGTAAACCGCGACACAAGTCGCGTAAGTCTCTGTTCCAGGAATTTTTTGTGTGTAAATAAAATCATTCAAAACGGAACAAAAAAGAAAAGAAAACGCAAACCTCGGTGGGTTGCCTCCCACCCAGCGTCGTAGTTAAAGTCGTGGCACGACTGTGTGGCTCTCAAATTGGCTCGGTATCCGCGGAATCGAATCGCCCACACTTGCGGTTCTTCGCGGATTCTTTCACATCTGACTTTCCATGCTCATTCGGTTTCTCTTCACCTTTACCTCTTTCCCTCTCGAACATCTTGAATACTACCTTCTCGCCACCAACCCTTAGGGTCATCTCTCCTTCTTCCATGTCTATCAACGCTCTACTCGTGGCCAAGAAGGATCTTCCCAGTATCAGCGGGACTTCTTCGTCTTCATCTATGTCGATCACCACGAAGTCCACCGGGAAGTAGAACTTTCCAACCTTGATCAAGACGTCCTCTACCACTCCATACGGATATATTAACGATCTATCCGCGAGCTTAAGCGTCATGTATGTCGGCTTCACTTCTCCCAATCCGAGTTTCCTGAAAACAGATAAAGGCATTAAGTTAATACTCGCTCCTAAATCACACAGTACTCTATCAAAACAAAGATTCCCAATTTGAATAGGGATAGAAAAACTCCCTAGATCCTTAAGCTTCGGGGGAAGCTTGTTCTGAATTATCGCGCTGCACTCTTCAGTAAGTGCAACTGTCGCGTGCTCCTCAATCTTCCTTTTATTCGAAAGGATTTCCTTTAAGAATCTCGCATACGAGGGCATTTGTGCCAAAGCATCTGCAAAAGGAATATTAATATGCAATTTCTTAAAAACTTCAAGAAATTTAGAAAAATTTAGATCCTCCCTTTGGGCTTTAAGCCTATTTGGATATGGCACTTTCAGAACTACTAACTTGACCGGTGGTTGCCTTGGCTTGGTCTCTTCACTCCTTGAGTTCTCTTCACTTACCACCTCTTCTTCAGCTTCCAACTCATCCATATCTACAACCTCAACCTCTTTCTCTTCATGATCGGTTTCCTTTGATGGCGGCTCTCTTGTAGGGTCTCCATTCAGCTCCTTGCCACTTCTCAGGTAAATGGCATTACACTCTTCCCGGTTTTTCCTTTCAGTCATGATTGGGAATGTTCCGGGGGCTCGGTTTTGTAAAGCTTCGGAAATCTGCCCCACTTGTCTTTCAAGGAACTTTATGTATGCCGTGTTCTGATCAGTCGCCGCTTTTACCGTGCTCACCGTGCTCGCCAATTCCCCAACAGTACTATCCATCTTTGTCATGAACTTCATCATCATATCTTCCAGCCCCGGTTTCTTCTCCATGGATGGTCCCTCGTCGTATTTCCTTTGGTTAAAACCTGGAGGACGGTAAACATTGTTAGCATGGGAAGAATTAGAAAAGTTCGAGTTATTACCTTGTGGTTGTTGACCGGGTTGACTCCATGAGAAGTTCGGGTGTTTCTTCCACCCTTCATTGTACGTGTTCGAGAACGGGTCGTTCCTCGGCTGATTGTTGTGGTTTTGTAGGAACTGAACCTGTTCAGGTTCTTGAGGACTGCCTCCTTTCAGATGGTTCGTGATAAAAGCTAGTTGAGCTTTTAGTTCCTTCAGCTTATCATTTTCTTGAACACTAGCGACCCTTCTAACAGACGATCTCGGAGTAGAAAATCTATGTTCGGCTAGGTTCTCGATCAAGGCGACTGCTTCTTCATATGTCTTCTCCATTAGGGCTCCACCCGCTGCAGCAGTGATTTCATTCTTGAACTGCGGGTGAAGTCCTCCAAAGAACGTTTGGATGATGACCCAACCTTGCAATCCATGATGAGGGCACTTCTTGATCATGTCTTTGTATCTCTCCCACGCTTCATACAATGTCTCTTGATCCCATTGTGCGAAGTGGGTAATATCGGCCATTAACTGCGCGGTTCTTCCCGGTGGGAAGAATTTCTAGAGGAATGCAGCTTTCAGGTCTGCCCATGTAGTGATAAGATCCGATGGTAGGCCCTCTATCCAAATTTCAGCTCTACCCTTTAGGGAAAAACCGAAGAGTCTTAGCTTGATCGCGTTCTCCTCCATCCCATTAATCTTGAACGTATTACAGATCCGTTCAAATGCATGAAGATGTGCATGGGGATCTTCAGTTGGTGCTCCCCCGAACTGATTCTGTTGTACCATCACAATGGTACTCGGCTTGATCTCGAAGTGATTCGCCGCAGTGGTGGGTGCTTGGACTCCTATTCGTGCGGCTGCCACGTTTGGGTCGGCAAACGACCGCATAGGACGTCTCTCGGGATGTGCTTCGTCACCCATCTTCAGTTGTCTTTTAGCTTTAGTCTCTTTGCGTATTCTACGGGCAGTTCTTTCAATCTCCGGATCGATCGGTTCGATTCCTTCCCCTCGGGTTTTCCTTGGCATAAACCAATTAGTACCTGAAAAGGGAAGAAAACAAAATTAGTAATCCAAAAACTGAAAGTGATGGAACAAAATAATAAATAAAAAAATGTTCAATGTAATAGCGCTTATAGCTGGTAGTGCTATCAGTTGGAACTAGTTCCCCGGCAACGGCGCCAAAAACTTGATAGGCGGGTATCACCCCCTAAATCTAACCGCAAGTGTACGGTGTCGAAATCAAGTAATACGTACGAAAGTACAAGTATCGAATCCACAGGAACTAAGTATCACAATTACTATAAACTCTATTAACTGAACTATCGAAATTGGAGTGGTTGGTTTATAAACTAATTAATGGCAAACTAAATAAATAAGACACGGAACAATAAACAACTTAAGAACTTCTGATAGAGAAAACAGTTGAGGGTTGAAAATCCTAAGACCTTCGTATACAAACACTTGACTCGCAACAATTACCAGTTATTCCGTATAATGAATACCCAATCTTGTAAAAATCACCGTTGTTCTCTTTCAAGCAACAACGGGTTTTATCTTGAAAAGCACAAGTTTTATCTCTCGATCTCACCTATGGAATTCAAAACACATTAAGGTCAAGATTTTAACGGGACTAAGGCTTACTCGGAATATCTCTATCCCCTTTCTCACCTTAGGCGTGCAATTTCTTAGTTCTAGATTAACAATTAATTCTCTCGAACTTAATTGTTCATAACACATCAAATGTAAATTGGCCAAATTCACAAAAGCATTAAAAACGAAACCACATGCTTCATTAAAATA
The DNA here is from genome assembly GCA_033807775.1 of Saussurea involucrata. Classification (NCBI taxonomy): domain Eukaryota; kingdom Viridiplantae; phylum Streptophyta; class Magnoliopsida; order Asterales; family Asteraceae; genus Saussurea; species Saussurea involucrata. The sequence continues at coordinate 61,223,634 of CM066326.1, forward strand.
GGAAAAACTGATAAGAGTCGCTAATCACATGTTTGTAAACTTAAATCAAATTCATTCCAACCCCCAACATCTAGAATTTAGTTCATGTTGGTGGTGGATTCAAGCACAAGAAAAAGAGATGAAAACGTGTATGTAAACATGATAATGGTAACGTGATAGATATGATGATGGACTCCCTTCTCTCGTGCTCGTCTCTACTTCGCGTGTTGAACGTGGCTCCAATCGATCCTCTATCGTGGCTCCAAAAGCTCCAAAAAAGCTCTCAAAATCGCCCCAAGTCGTCTGCCGTTCGTCGTGTGAAGGCTGTGTCGAGAATGCCCTAAAAATTGGAAAAACGCCAAAGTAATAGGCTGAAACAGGGGGCCCCGCGACTTGTTGCGCGACTTGCAAGCCGCGTGGCAAGTCGCCCGCTTTTCTGAAGGGTGTTTGGGTCAGCTTCGGGTCCTGGTTCGGGCGCGGGTCTTGGGCTTGGATCTCGGGCTTCCGTTGGGCTTCGTTTTGGCTCTTTTTGGGCTCTTTTTAGCTTCTTTTCTCGATGGTTACTGCCTTTTAATTAACCTGCACATTCCACTAGATAAACCGTAAAATTTCGCTTCTTTGATTAAATACAATCCAATCTCATTGGTTTTAGGACCGAAAATAACGCCAAAAAGTGGCGTTATCAACAACCCCAAACCGAGCGTTGCTTGTCCCCAAGCAAATTAGCGATAAAAATAGAATAAAAGCACACTTCAGTGAAATATAATAACTGCACAACTCCCAATCGGTACCATGTAATGCACTTGTGATTTCCCATACCCGTGAATGCCTATCTCACTCTCGCCTCATTCTTATTCCGTTTGATCTATGACCTTCCATTGTAAGTTGAACCCGTGACTGCTCCGTTTCCATTAAGGTCGTACTAGGTCCAAACATACTAGGGAGAACATTTCGCCTCGACCCTACCTCACGGGATTCTCTCATTTCGCTCGAACCTAGGTTGTCGCACATGTTGTCATGTATAGGAAGTTATGTACAAGAATACTCAAATATTACATGACAACTCTAATGAAAGACGCACAAATGTCTACAAAGTTGATCTCAGAAAGGAATCGAGTAGCAAGACAGGGAATACCAGTAAAGGTGGTCGTATACCTTAATCACATTTTCCAAAAGATCATCCAGGTCTTCACAAGGGTTGTAATGGGGTTAGGGTTATGGCTAAGAAACGAAGGGTAAAAAGGAACAAAGATCCTTGGTGTGTCAAACTTTAGCAATTCTGAACTTCCTAGCTTTATGCTCTATCATTTGGCCTTCTTTGTCACTACTGGAGTCGCTTTGACTCTCTTATTCAGTTGTTGTGAAGCTATCTAAAAACTGTATTTAAAATCTTTTTTTATTATTTTTTTATAATTTTTTTGGGACTTCTTTGGTCCTCTTTATTCAAATTGGGGCTGCATTGGCCCTCTTTTCTATCTATTTTTATAACTGGCCTGTACCGCTTCTAATTGACACACTTTCGGATAAGGGTTGGCTAAGGTTTAATGGCTATTGGTTAACTGGTGGGTTTAGGACGAACAAGGTGAGTGTTTGGCTTCAAAAAGGGTTATGGATACATACAAATGGGTGAAAAGGTACGATAGCTAAACACGGGTTAAACATACACATAATGCCTGGAATCACATCTTAAGGTCCACACGATTTGGTCTACTATACCCTTTCCAAATATCCCGATGGTTGTCTTTGCTACTCAATGCAATAATATAGCGAGATCATTCTATATTCACGACAAGGAACTAGAAAAAGTGTATATGAATCAAGTGTATGAATCCCTCAAAATGAACAACGTCTTTAAGGCTCAAACTCGCTATTGGGTGGTCTCCACTAATGTCCCTAGTCATGTCTTTTCCCAGTCCTTCCCTAATGGTCACGTTACTATCACAAGATTCTTCCTACAATGGTTGGTCTCAATCATTCAAACAAAATTTTTAGCTAAAGTGATCTAGGTACTCAGAAGTGCAGGAAATCTACGTGTATAACGTGAGCCCGATTGGGCAACCCCAAACCTTACCCACACATTGTCCCCAATGTGCAAGTGTCGGTTCAGGCGACCCAACTCATTGTGCAGTTATGGCAGTTATCAGACAGACAAGGCAACGTATTTACAAGAAACATCAAAGAGCTAGCCAAAATATTTCCAATAAGGGGCACCCCAAACCTAGGCCGCGACCTAGGTTTGTCAAAACAAAACCAACCCAAACCTCGGTGAAACCGAGGTTTGCACAGGGATAAAAGTGAGTGTGTAGATGTTTTTTTTAAAAAGTGAGGCACCCCAAACCTAAGTAGGTTTGTTGCATCTCGTTAACTACTAAGAACGAACATCATACACCACTCGTTAACTACAGAGTTAGAACGTACCTGTTTGCCCGAGCGGAGGAGATTCTCTAGAAAAGGTTGAGCAATCATGAACGAGAGATATCACAGAAAATGGAGCGAGAGAAGGTAGACACAAAAGAAATCAAAGCAAAAAGAGAAAGAAAGCAAAGAAAACGAAAAACTTTAAAAACCAAACAGGGACCCCCGCGACTTGGCACGCGACTTGTAAACCGCGACACAAGTCGCGTAAGTCTCTGTTCCATGATTTTTTTGTGTGTAAATAAAATCATTCAAAACGGAACAAAAAAATTAAAGAAAACGCAAACCTCGGTGGGTTGCCTCCCACCCAGCGCCGTAGTTAAAGTCGTGGCACGACTGTGTGGCTCTCAAATTGGCTCGGTATCCGCGGAATCGAATCGCCCACACTTGCGGTTCTTCGCGGATTCTTTCACATCTGACTTTCCTTGCTCATTTGGTTTCTCTTCACCTTTGCCTCTTTCCCTCTCGAACATCTTGAATACTACCTTCTCGCCACAAACCCTTAGGGTCATCTCTCCTTCTTCCATGTCTATCAACGCTCTACTCGTGGCCAAGAAGGATCTTCCCAGTATCAGCGGGACTTCTTCGTCTTCATCTATGTCGATCACCACGAAGTCCACCGGGAAGTAGAACTTGCCAACCTTGATCAAGACGTCCTCTACCACTCCATACGGATATATTATCGATCTGTCCGCGAGCTTAAGCGTCATGTATGTCGGCTTCACTTCTCCCAATCCGAGTTTCCTAAAAACAGATAAAGGCATTAAGTTAATACTCGCTCCTAAATCACACAGTACTCTATCAAAACAAAGATTCCCAATTTGAATAGGGATAGAAAAACTCCCTAGATCCTTAAGCTTCGGGGGAAGCTTGTTCTGAATTATCGCGCTGCACTCTTTAGTAAGTGCAACTGTCGCGTGCTCCGCAATCTTCCTTTTATTCGAAAGGATTTCCTTCAAGAATCTCGCATACGAGGGCATTTGTGCCAAAGCATCTGCAAAAGGAATATTAATATGCAATTTCTTAAAAACTTCAAGAAATTTAGAAAAATTTAGATCCTCCCTTTGGGCTTTAAGCTTATTTGGATATGGCACTTTCAGAACTACTAGCTTGACCGGTGGTTGCCTTGGCTTGGTCTCTTCACTCCTTGAGTTCTCTTCACTTACCACATCTTCTTCAGCTTCCAACTCATCCATATCTACAACCTCAACCTCTTTCTCTTCATGATCGGTTTCCTTTGATGGCGGCTCTCTTGTAGGGTCTCCATTCAGCTCCTTGCCACTTCTCAGGTAAATGGCATTACACTCTTCCCGGTTTTTCCTTTCAGTCATGATTGGGAATGTTCCGGGGCTCGGTTTTGTAAAGCTTCGGAAATCTGCCCCACTTGTCTTTCAAGGAGCTTTATGTATGCCGTGTTCTGATCAGTCGCCGCTTTTACCGTGCTCACCGTGCTCGCCAATTCCCCAACAGTACTATCCATCTTTGTCATGAACTTCATCATCATATCTTCCAGCCCCGGTTTCTTCTCCATGGATGGTCCCTCGTCGTATTTCCTTTGGGTAAAACCTGGAGGACGGTAAACATTGTTAGCATGGGAAGAATTAGAAAAGTTGGAGGTATTACCTTGTGGTTGTTGACCGGGTTGACTCCATGAGAAGTTCGGGTGTTTCTTCCACCCTTCATTGTACGTGTTCGAGAACGGGTCGTTCCTCGGCTGATTGTTGCGGTTTTGTAGGAACTGAACCTGTTCAGCCTCTTGAGGGCTGCCTCCTTTCAGATAGTTCGTGATAAAAGCTAGTTGAGCTTTTAGTTCCTTCAGCTTATCATTTTCTTGAACACTAGCGACCCTTCTAACAGACGATCTCGGAGTAGAAAAGCTATGTTCGGCTAGGTTCTCGATCAAGGCGACTGCTTCTTCATATGTCTTCTCCATTAGGGCTCCACCCGCTGCAACAGTGATTTCATTCTTGAACTGCGGGTGAAGTCCTCCAAAGAACGTTTGGATGATGACCCAACCTTGCAATCCATGATGAGGGCACTTCTTGATCATGTCTTTGTATCTCTCCCACGCTTCATACAATGTCTCTTGATCCCATTCTGCGAAGTGGGTAATATCGGCCATTAACTGCGCGGTTCTTCCCGGTGGGAAGAATTTCTGGAGGAATACAGCTTTCAGGTCTGCCCATGTAGTGATAAGATCCGATGGTAGGCCCTCTATCCAAATTTCAGCTCTACCCTTTAGGGAAAAACCGAAGAGTCTTAGCTTGATCGCGTTCTCCTCCATCCCATTAATCTTGAACGTATTACAGATCCGTTCAAATGCATGAAGATGTGCATGGGGATCTTCAGTTGGTGCTCCCCCGAACTGATTCTGTTGTACCATCACAATGGTACTCGGCTTGATCTCGAAGTGATTCTCCGCAGTGGTGGGTGCTTGGACCCCTATTCGTGCGGCTGCCACGTTTGGGTCGGCAAACGACCGCATAGGACGTCTCTCGGGATGTGCTTCGTCACCCATCTTCAGTTGTCTTTTAGCTTTAGTCTCTTTGCGTATTCGACGGGCAGTTCTTTCAATCTTCGGATCGATCGGTTCGATTCCTTCCCCTCGGGTTTTCCTTGGCATAAACCAGTTAGTACCTGAAAAGGGAAGAAAACAAAATTAGTAATCCAAAAACTGAAAGTGATGGAACAAAATAATAAATAAAAAAATGTTCAATGTAATAGCGCTTATAGCTGGTAGTGCTATCAGTTGCAACTAGTTCCCCGGCAACGGCGCCAAAAACTTGATAGGCGGGTATCACCCCCTAAATCTAACCGCAAGTGTACGGTGTCGAAATCAAGTAATACGTACGGAAGTACGAGTATCGAATCCACAGGAACTAGGAACTAAGTATCACAATTACTATAAACTCTATTAACTGAACTATCGAAATTGAAGTGGTTGGTTTATAAGCTAATTAATGGCAAATAAATAAATAAGACACGGAACAATAAACAACTTAAGAACTTCTGATAGAGAAAACAGTTGAGGGTTGAAAATCCTAAGACCTTCGTATACAAACACTTGACTCGCAACAATTACCAGTTATTCCGTATAATGAATACCCAATCTTGTAAAAATCACCGTTGTTCTCTTTCAAGCAACAACGGGTTTTATCTTGAAAAGCACAAGTTTTATCTCTCGATCTCACCTATGGAATTCAAAACACATTAAGCTCAAGATTTTAACGGGACTAAGGCTTACTCGGAATATCTCTATCCCCTTTCTCACCTTAGGCGTGCAATTTCTTAGTTCTAGATTAACAATTAATTCTCTCGAACTTAATTGTTCATAACACATCAAATGTAAATTGGCCAAATTCACAAAAGCATTAAAAACGAAATCACATGCTTCATTAAAATAGGAAAAACTGATAAGAGTCGCTAATCATATGTTTGTAAACTTAAATCAAATTCATTCCAACCCCCAACATCTAGAATTTAGTTCATGTTGGTGGTGGATTCAAGCACAAGAAAAAGAGATGAAAACGTGTATGTAAACATGATAATGGTAACGTGATAGATATGATAATGGACTCCCTTCTCTCGTGCTCGTCTCTACTTCGCGTGTTGAACGTGGCTCCAATCGATCCTCTATCGTGGCTCCAAAAGCTCTGAAAAAGCTCTCAAAATCGCCCCAAGTCGTCTGCCGTTCGTCGTGTGAAGGCTGTGTCGAGAATGCCCTAAAATTTGGAAAAACGCCAAAGTAATAGGCTGAAACAGGGGGCCCCGCGACTTATTGCGCGACTTGCAAGTCGCGTGGCAAGTCGCCCGCTTTTCTGAAGGGTGTTTGGGTCAGCTTCGGATCCTGGTTCGGGCGCGGGTCTTGGGCTTGGATCTCGGGTTTCCGTTGGGCTTCGTTTTGGCTCTTTTTGGGCTCTTTTTAGCTTCTTTTCTCGATGGTTACTGCCTTTTAATTAACCTGCACATTCCACTAGATAAACCGTAAAATTCCGCTTCTTTGCTTAAATACAAGCCAATCTCATTGGTTTTAGGTCCGAAAATAACGCCAAAAAGTGGCGTTATCAGTGATCTACACGACGTCATGGTCGAGTGTCGTGAAGTGAATAACTTTTGATTTCAACTTTAATCAGGGAATAAAGTACTATGATTTTACCTTGCTGTGAGAAAGTGTAATAAATGTTCTCCTTACCTTGGTCGTGGTCGAGACCGGTGAAATTTTACTCAAACAGTTTGCCCCCAAAATTTGAAAATAGAAGGACAAATTCAAATTTTAAATTTTGTTAGTCGGACGTCCAGGGTCATGACACGTGTTGAAAGTTAATTCAGTTGCCTTGGAACTGGATCGGTCCAATTCCAACTAAATAGGAAGTCGAAAAGGGGATAAGATCGTGACGTCATGCTGACGCGCGATCATGCTAAACTGCTGTCAACGCTAGGTGTCGACGATCCGTGTGATTATACAAAAAGACAAGGGCACGTGTCGATCATCGAAGGACTCGACCTGACACGATTATTTACATAAATAGCGACCCTTGACGGATCCCTTCCTTTTTACGATTTCAGAGATATTTAAGAGAGAGATTTTCTTGCTGTTCTTTAGCGATTCACTTCCAAACCTGCAAGAGTTAGAGTTTTCGAGGATTTATAGCGCCTATATAAGGTACGATTTCATGATATTTTGCAAATCTGCTTGGAAATGTCGACCGAACCTATAAGTTCTATTCGAGAACAAAAGGATCTAGACGACCTTAGAAGTCTAGCAAAAATCCCTGCGGGGGTTAAATTACTTAGAGCAGGTCAGACCCGACCAAATGAATGTCCTGAGGGGTATATCGTAATATACGAATATCCTTTTGGCCAAGGCTTTCATGCTTGAGTTTGACTTAGCACCGGGTCAGCTAATGCCCTAATTCTGGCGAGTCGTACAAGTGATCGAGCGCCTTACCGAAAAATGGGAGTCTCCCATGAATGTGTATCATCGCTATAGCCTTTTCTCTAGGTTTAAGGGCGATCGTACCTTGGTTTTAAAGACTGCCGTAAATGACCGTAAGTGGAAGACCATGTACGCGTTTTCGCGTAAGTCGACTCTTGGTTCTGAGAGTGGCTGGATTAGGGCCGGCTGGAACATGTCGGGTGAGATTTTTTATTCGCATGTCGCACGTCGTGTGCTAACCTTCAATTTATTTCTAACCTGTTTTCTGTGTATCGACATATATTAAATTTGAGGACGTGAAGCCTTACGCCAACTCTCAAGCAAAGGTCGACGCCTTCTTGGATTTCAGCGTTGTCGAGCGGTCGTTTTTCACACGACATCTGGAGGACGACGACGACTTGGTGTATTTAGAGGAGAATCTGGGAGAGAAACATGAGGAGGAGGGGGAAGAAGAGGAGACAGAGGAGAAAGAGGAAGAGTCGAGAGAAAGAGAAGAAGAGATGACTGGTAAGCGTCTTATTCACATTTACTCGACCTCGATCTTTTCCCTAATGTTCATCGTGTAATGTTTTTCTCTTCGTTGTTCCCAGGAGAATCTCAGGGAAAGGTATCGACTGCCAGTGTCAAGAGAGCAGCTCAACTTGAGCTTGCCCGCAAGGGCAAGAAAAAGAGGCAAAAGACCTCGACCACCGAGTCTGTGGTTCCAAAGAAGACGAGGATGACAATTCCGAGGTAACCGTCTTCGAAGGTTGATGACTTGTCGAGAGTCGGTACGCCTGAGAAGGCGAAGGTGTCGGTCGCATCACCTACGAAGACGAAGACGTCTTCGGGTGCGATCGACACGATACCCATCAGTTCTGTGCCTCCGGCGAAACGGCGAAGTCTCCGTCTACCACGTCGACCCCTTCGTCGGCCGACAAGGGCAAGGGTCATACGACGGGAGAGGATAAGGTCACGACGGTTAACTTTACGTTGCCGTCGGACTTTATGGCCTGTTTCCTCATCTGGGGAAATACTTGCTCTCTTCTTTCAGGGAGCGTTTCGAGGGATTCCCGATCGAGGAGACGGGATCTCATGTTGCCGGACTGGCGTTTCTGGTAAGTTTTTCTTTCCAAACTTTGAGATATTTTATCGTTGTTTTAACCTTGTCGAATGTTTACTAACGTGCGTTTTATGTCCTACTGGCGTTCCAGTATTCTCTTGCCTTGCGCACTGAAACAGAGAAGATAAGGGGTCGGATTTCCTCTGCTCACGAGAGGGGGAAAGGCGTTGGACAGGGCGAACGTCGCCGTGAAGCGTGAAGAGGCTATGTCCAAACATCTCGACGAGGCTCTGAAAGAGCTAGAGGTCGTCGGACGTGCGAAGGACGAGGCAAACCAACGCTGGCAACAATCTCTGTCCGTGTTTGCCTACCAAAGGGAAGGGCTGGACAAGATTAAGGGGTCTTTGGCCGCAAGTGAAAATGAGGCTGAAGACTCAAAATCTAGGGTGGCGGAGCTGGAAAAGGAGGTGAAAGATCTTAAAGATGAAGCTAAGTCCGTCTTTGCCTTGGGTCGACTCACTGCACGGGCGGCGATCATGAGGCGACACTTGTCAGGGAAGAGTCCCCTTGCCTTGGCATTAGAAGAGCTTGCCTACTACCTGAGCCACGTCGGTTCTGCGAGAGATCTCGACTCCGATGACGAGAAGGAGATCGAGGTGGATGAAGGCTCAAAGGGCGAAGCCTCTGGCAAGGATACGGCCGTCGATCCTCCTTTGCCTTAGAAAAACCTTTTTCGTTTCGCTTTTGAGTGCTCGACCGTCGGTGGTCGAGTTGCTTTAGATGTAATTAATTATTTCATGAATGAAATTTACCTTTCCGCTGAACTTGTGCATTATTTCAACCCATATATGTTGCAGACAGTCATAAGATCAATTGTGGGAGAAAATGAACAAAGAAAACGTGCGACTTAGGCATTCATTGTAGTGCAATGTTTAGAACATAAGTCGTATATATAACAAACGTAGGTACTTGCGACAAAGGCGTTTATTGAAACACAACGACTAAAATATGAATCGTAAGATTTTGGTATTTTAAATCGTGCAGGCAAATGTATGTACATGCGTTCAAAACATACATTTAGAACATGAAATTTTTCTAAGTTAAAACACTTAGATCGTGGGTCGATCGCATATTTTAAATCATGCGATGAATCTGAACCATGCGTCCATGCGATCAGATAATCAAGTCATGTAGCAGACCCGATTACTTATGTCATGTGACCCTGTGAAAGTATGCTTGTTTGGGTAAAAACTCACCAGTCTCGACCACGACCAAGACAATAAGAACTTTTATTGCACTTCTTTTATAACGGAGTTGAAACACAAAACACTTTGTCCTTGGACCAAAGCCAAAGTCGAAAGTACCTCTCGACACTCGACCGTCGTGTAGAGACACACGACCTCGACCAACTAACACGTGACATTTCTGTTATGTTTTCATCATTTAATGCAGGTCAACATCATTCATAGCCAACGGACGAAACCGACAGAGCAGTTATGAGCATTAAAACAACAATGACCGGTACGACCGTTACTAGAAGAAATCATGAAGTAATTAAATGCATTCGAAGAATATAAATACGAAGACAAAGCTATCATTTGCGCATCATCCATCATCGAATTCACACTGCGTACTCAAGAACATCCGAAGCAAAGAACATCCTCTCAAGAGATCGCTCTCGACGCACGACTTACACACTCGACCTACAGTTTTAGCATATGACACACTTGTTTTACATTCGATACACTTGTTATTTCTACATTTCAAGTCAGTTGTATTGTAATCACTGTATCCCCGACACCTGAAACAAAGGACATCGCCCCTGTTTGAAGATCATAGTGCAACGACGACTTCCACAGTCGTCCGCGGGTTTTTTCCTCGTTGAGGTTTTTCCCGCGTCACCAAAATCCATGTCTCTTTACGAATTTCTGTCTTAAACATACTATTTTGTCGAATGATTCCTTTCTTTAGTTGTTAAGCTCCACAATCAACCTTAAGTTATCCTTCTGGATGATTTTTGGCATTAACAGTTTGGCGCCCACCGTGGGGCCCCATCTAGAGAAAATCTTCGACAAACATGCGTCTTACTAACGGTTTCTTGTAGTGCCCTCTGTTTTCTGTTTCAGGAAAATGGCAGCCCCTGGAAATCCAAAGCAAGTCATTGCCCAGATGTACCAGGAATTGGAAGTTGCACGAAATCAAATCAATGCCATGGCTGAGCAGAGTCGAAGAGCAGCTGAAGAGATTGCCCGGCTGAGAAATTCCTCTGGACCGCAGAACGGTCCAAGACCATTAGTCCAGAATCCAGGTCAAGGATCGTTCGGTCAAAATCCAGGGTCCTCTCCGCTCATCCATAACCCTGGATCGGCTCCGTTCGTCCGTAATCCAGGACCAGGTCCATTCATGCAGAATCAGCAACCAGGTCCGTTCGTGCAGAACCAGATCGTTCAACCCAAATCCCCAATTCGGGACGGTTCCTCCTCAGTATATAAGGCCTCCACCCATGCGGAATGGATCGCAGCCGTTTCAGAATGGATCGCAGCCATTTCGAAATGGGTCGCAACCATTTAAGAATGGGTCGCAGCCATATTTCGTCCCTTTCAACGGAGACGCGAATGGCTCATCGTATGGTAATGGCACCAGTTCAGGTGTCGACCCCCTAGCAGGTGCTAATCCCGATCCTAACGACCCCGTTGCCTAGTGATTAAAAATGTTAGAAGGTCAAAATGAGCGAGTCCTGTCCCTACTCGCTAAGCTACCTGGGGCAGCCGTGCCCGTCGACGTCGAGCTTCGTTCAGGGTATCAAGCATCACCTTTCATCGATAAGATTGCGACTGTTGATGTCCCGAAGAAATTTAACATCCCTGCCTTCACGCCCAAGTATTCAGGGGTAACCGATCCAACGGAGCACATCACACAGTATAAGCAGCTCATGTGGACGGTCTCGATCCCACACATGTATCAAGAAGTATGCATGTGCAAGAGTTTTAGAGCAATTCTCACTGGTCCTGCCCTCCAATGGTTGATCAATCTCAAACCCAAATCCATCGGGTCGTTCGCTGAGTTGGTCAATCAATTCTCCCAGCAGTTCGCCAGCAGTCGCAAGATGGAGAAGCAGACCATTGACCTCTATTATGTCGTGCAGAAAGCTAATGAGTCTATCCGAAGCTACTTCAATAGGTTCATTGCAGAAATGATTAGTGTCCGTAATTGTGACGTCAAGACCGCAATCGAAGCTTATAAACATGGTCTAGACGACAGTTCGGGTCTATATAATGATTTGACCAAGTATCCCCCAGAGAATTTCGAAGACGTTCGAGCTCGAACCCTAGCGTATATGAGGGTAGAGGACGACGCTGCCTTTCGTCGCAAGCATACCGATGACAAGAGGTCGTTAGGTATAAGGAAGCCAAAGTTCAAGGCAAAGGCAATATCTAGGCCAAAGGCCACACGTCAAATCTCGAACGTCCGGTTCAAGACAAAAGCGGAAGCCAAGTCTGCGACCAAATTTCCTTAATACCCCAAAATATCCTCTTACGGATTCAAAGGGTCCACTAAGGACTTGGTCGAAGCTCTGAAAACCGCCCAGGCGACCATTCGATGGCCAAAGAAATCCGATCAGGACGACGCCAAGAAAGACAAATCAAAATGGTGCGACTTCTATGTCGACCATGGCCATGCGACAGACGATTGTATAGCTCTCAAAAAGGAGTTAGCATATCATGTCCCAAAAGGAAACCTCAAAGATATCATTGACGATGTCGTTACTCCAGGTAACGACGTTCGACCGCCAACCCCCGAGCATGCTAAGGTCGTCAATTGCATCACTGGTGGTTCCGACGTATGCGGTCTGACATATTCCGCGGCCTGACGTCACGCCAGTCAAGCACCTGACGATCGACCTATCCCGCGTTCATCGAGACCCAAAGGAGATCTGGAGTTGGAAGCTATGAAAATCGTGTTCGACCAAGACAACCTAGGCGACTCGTATCAGAAGCATCATGACGGGTTGATCATTCAACTCACAATTGGCGATTGTTTAACCCGGCGAGTCTTGGTCGATGGGGGCAGTTTAGCGAATGTCATCTTCCTCGACACCATCAAGGCCATGGGAATCGATCGATCGGAAATCACCCAACGCTCGACAACCTTGGTCGGTTTCAATGGAGAAGCGACGAGTACCTTTGGAGAGATCATCTTGCCAGTCTATGCCGGAGGAATCAACAAGCAGACCAGGTTCAGCGTCATCGTTTGTGCGTCGGCCTATAACATCATCTTAGGTCGACCATGGATCCATGAAATGAAAGCCGTTCCCTCGACGTATCACCAGACCATAAAGTTCCCTACGCCGTGGGGAATCCAGGAGATAAAAAGTGAGCCGAAAGTCGCTCGTGACTGCTATAAGACCACCTTGAAGCCGCGGAAATAGGCTGTCTAGCAGTCGTAGGTCGAGGAAATCATACTGAACCGAAGCAAGCATGATCATAAGACCTCGACAGGTTCGTCTTTCTATCCCAAACCTTAGAGACATACTAAATTCTTGTTTACAGGAACATGTCGATTGTTTTTGCCTGGTTGCATGAAAAGATCGACGTGTCTACTGTGGCGACTCACGACGACATATCCTAGATTTCGTGTATCGTCTTAAAGTCGCCATAGGGGGGCAAGTGTTAATGCCAAAAATCGCACAAAAGGGACAACTTAAGGTCGATATGGACTTTAACAACTAAAGAAAGGAATCGTTCGACAAAGGCGTGCGACAAAGACAAAAATGTAAATGAGACAGATGATTTGATGACGCAGGAAAAACCTCAACGAGGAAAAAACCTGCGGACGACTGTGGAAGTTGTCGCTGCACTATGGACGCCAATCAGGGGCGATGTCCTTGGTGTTCCGGGTGTCGATCGTACAGAGATTACAATACAAATGAAGGGAAAGACTTCGAAATGTAAAGTACAAGTGTTTGAAATGTAAAAACAATGTGCGTCGTGTGTGAAAACAATATGTGAACTGTTGATCGAGAGTGAATGTCGTGCGTCGAGAGCGATCTTCTATGAATGATCTCTTTGCTTCGAATGAATATTCTTCGAGTGTTTGCGTTTGCTTCTGTTGTTCGGTGCTCTTGTTCTATTTCTCTCCCTGTGTTATTCCATGTCCTGAAACTGAGGATTGAACTTGGGATTTATAGTCTTCGGATGATTTTAATTGAATCATTAAGATCTTTGATGATTGTTGTAACGGTCGTCGTCTTCAATGTGGGATTAGATGCTCATAACTGATTTCGTCGGTTATAGCCGTTGTCCATTAATGACTTTGACTCCTGCATTAATCACTGAACAAATATAACAGTCGTATAACGCGTTAGTCGGCCGAGGTCGCATGATTCTACGCGACGGTCAAGCGAAGTAGGCGACGTCGAGGTCGAGTGTCGTGAGGAACTCTCGACTTACCTTTTAGGAGAGACGACATAAGTTTTTTGGGTCTTTGTCGGGGCCTTATCTTAAATACAAGATATAGTTCATAACATGTGTCTTACCTTTTCTGGTCGTGGTCGAGACTGGTGAAATTTTGCCCAAACAGTTTGCCCCCAAAATTTGAAAGTAGGATGGCAAAATTGGATTTTAAATTTTGCCTGTCGGGTGTTCAGGGTCTTGTGTTGAAAAATACCTTGGTTGTCTTGGAACCGGATTGATCCGATTATAACTGAACGAGAATTTGAAGAGAAAAATGGGATTGTGACGTCCTACTGACGCACGATTTTGCTTACCAGCTGTCATTTTCGAAATGTCGACGGAGCCCAGAGGTACTATTAGAAATGAAGACGATCTAGATGACTTCAAAAGTCTATCGAAAATTCCCATGGGGATTATTGTAAGCAAGGCTGGCGGGGTTCGATCGGAGATGTGTCCCGAGGGGTATGTCACGATATACGAGTACCTGTTTAAGATAGGCTTCCACTGGCCGTATTCGCCTCTGGCCAAGGCATTTCTGTATGAGTTTGACCTGTCTCCAGGGCATCTGATGCCCCAATTTTGGCGAGTCATTCTAGTCATCGAGCGACTTACTTCGCACTGGGAGTGGCGTATAAAGTCACGAGCGATCAATATCGTCGTTATAATTTACTTTCAAGGCTTAAAGGTAATCGTACCTTAGTTTTGAACACTGCTGTCAATGATCGCAAATGGAGGACGAGGTATGTACTTGTGCGGGTGGCGAAGCTGGATATGGACAGTGATTGGATTAGATCCGTAGATACTGCACAACTGGCGACGATGTCTCATACTGCGCAACCGGCGACGATGTCTCATACTGCGCAACCGGCGACGATGTCTCATACTGCGCAACCGGCGACGATGTCTCATACTGCGCAACCGGCGACGATGTCTCATACTGCGCAACTGGCGACGATGTCTCATACTGCGCAACCGATGACGATGTCTCATACTGCGCAACCGGCGACGATGTCTTCTATATCGTCGTCGACCCTTTCGTCAGCCGCCAGGGGCAAGGGTGTAAAGACGGGAGAGGATGAGGAGGAAGTCATAATGATCAACTTTACGTTGTCGACGATCCTCCTGACTGACTATATCCTTGATGGGACGAAGTCATTTCCGTATCTGGGGAAATATCAGCTCTTATCTTTCAAGGAGCGTTTTCAAGGGACCTCTATCGAAGAGATGGGATCACGAGAAGGAGATTGAGGAGGAGGAAGGTCTCCAGGGTGAGGCGTCAAGCAGGGATGCAACCGACGCTCCCCCTTTGCCTTAGGAAATGTCTTTGTCATTTGTTGTTTCTTTTGCTGCTCGACTGTCAGTGGTCGAGTTATTTTGAATGTAAATGACAAACTATTCAGGGAATGAAATTTAAATTTCCGTCGTACTCGTGTTTTGTATATTCAGTAAATAAATAACATGTCAATTACGAAATTTACTGAGTATAATATAATAGAAATCATGCGACTTAGGCGTCTATTGCAACGCAATAGCTTAGAATGTAAGACATAGCGCTTGTAAATCGTGTAAACAAACATAGGAATGTGCAACCAAAGCATACATTCAGAGTAATAAATTTTTCTAAGTTTAAGAAACTTAGAATGAAAAAGTCGTGTAGACTTTGCGATCATACGACTAAGTCGTGCGACGAGCTTGAATCGTGTGTCCCTGCAGAAGAATGATCAAGTCGTAGATGTGATCGTCTATGTCGGGCGACCTTGCGAATTTAAAGTCACATAGTAGACTTAGTGATTATTGTCGTGCGTTTCTGCGATAAAATAATATTAGAGGTTGGTCGTTGACTAGCCAACAACCACCCGATGCTTAAGTCAGTAATCGTTCGTGATGAGAAATCGTATGAATGAAGAGAGAAGAAATTAGGATACGTACCTTCTTAGATTTATTTCTTTTTTTTGACGGGGTATTTGCCCCCTGTCATTTATTATCCTATTCCTTTCAGGAGGAAAATAGGTTTTAAATGACAAATCGACACAGGGATCTTGGAAAATACCATCTATGTCTGCGTCGACTGTGTTTTCGTGCGACAAGGCAAGATAGTCGGCATACTCCTGTAGAAAAGGCATGAGTTTGTCTTTAAGGATAGGAGGACGAACCTGTCGAGACCTTTTGGTCGTGTTGTGTATGTTAGACGATTTACTTTTGTGGCTTCAGAGTAGATTTATGGCAATCACGAGCAACTTTCGGCTCACTCTTGATTTCTTGGATTCCCCATGGCGTGGGGAACTTCAGAGTCTGATGATACGTCGAGGGAACGGCCTTCATCTCATGGATCCATGGTCGGCCTAAGATTATGTTATAGGCCGACGCACAGTCGATGACGCTGAACTTGGTCTGCTTGTTGATTCCTCCGGCGTAGACGCGCAAGATGATATCTCCAAAGGTGCTCGTCGCTTCTCCATTGAAACTGACCAAAGTTGTCGAACGTCGGATGATTTCCGTACGATCGATTCCCATGGCCTTGATGGTGTCAAAGAAAATGATGTTCGCTGAACTGCCCCCATCGACCAAGACTCGTCGAGTTAAACAATTACCAACCGTGAGTTGAATGATCAACCCATCATGATGTTTCTCGTACGAGTCGCCGAGGTCGTCTTGGTCGAATACGATCTTCATAGGTTCCAACTCCAGATCTCCTTTAGGCCTTGATGAACGCGGGATAGATCGATCGTCAGGCGCTTGAGTGGCGTGATGTTTGGCCACGGAGTACGTCAGACCACATACGTCGGAACCACCAGTGATGCAATTGACGACTTTCGCATGCTCGGGGGTTGGCGGTCGAACGTCGTTAGCTGGGGTAACGACGTCGTCGATGATATCTTTGAGATTTCCTTTCGGGACATGATACGCTAGTTCTTTTTTGAGAGCTATGCAATCATCCGTCATATGACCATGGTCGACATCAAAGTCACACTATTTAGATTTGTCTTTCTTAGCGTCGTCCTGATCGGACTTCTTTGATCATCGAATAGTCGCCTGGGCGGTCTTCAGAGCTTCGACCAAATCCTTAGTGGATCCTTTGAATCCATAAGAGGATATCTTGGGGTACTGAGGAAACTTGGTCGCAGTCTTGGCTTCCGCTTTCGTCTTAAATCGGACGTTCGAGATATGACGCGCGGGCTCTATTTTGGAAATAGCTTTCGTCTTGAACTCGGGCTTTTTCACACCTAACGACCTTTTTTCGTCGGAATGCTTGCGACGAAAGGCAGCGTCGTCCTCTACTCTCATGTACGCTAGGGTTCGAGCTCAGACGTCTTCAAAATTCTCCGTAGGATACTTGGTCAAGTCAGTGTATAAACATGAGCTGTCGTCCAGACCACGCTTATAAGCTTCAATTGCAGTCTTGACGTCACAATTGCGAATGCTGATCATCTCCGCATTGAATTGATTGAAATAACTGCGGATGGACTCACTGGTCTTCTGTACGACGTACAGGTCACTGGTCTGATTCTCCATCTTGCGACTGCTGGCGAATTGCTGGGAGAATTGGTTGACCAATTCAGCGAACGACCCGATGGACTTGGGTTTGAGATTGATCAACCATTGGAGAGCAGGACCGGTGAGAGTCGCACCGAAGCTTTTGCACATACAAACCTCCTGATACATGTGTGGGATCGAGATCGTCCACATGAGCTGCTTATACTGCGCGACGTGCTCTGTCGGATCAGTCACTCCTGAATACTTGGGCGTAAAGGCGGGGACGTTGTACTTCTTCGGGACCTCGACAGTCGCGATCTCATCGATGAAGGGTGACGCCTGAAATCCTGATCGATGTTCGACTTCAACGGGCACGGCTGCCCCAGGTAACTTGGCGAGCAAAGATAGGACGCGCTCGTTCTGATCTTCTAGCATTTTCCATCGCTGGGCGACGGGGTCATTGGGGTCGAGATTTGCCCCTGCTTGCGGATTGATTCCTGAACTGGTGCCATTGCCATGCGACGAGCCATTGGCGTCTCCGTTGAAAGGAACAAAATACGGCTGCGACCCATTCTGAAATGGCTGCGATTCATTCTGAAATGGCTGCGATCTATTCTGAAATGGCTGCGATCCATTCTGAAATGGCTGCGATCCATTCTGCATGGGTGGTGGCCTTATGTGCTGAGGAGGAACCGTCCCGAACTGGGGATTTGGATTGAACGGTCCCGGTTGCTGGTTTTGCATGAACGGACCTGGATGCTGATTCTGAGCGAATGGACCTGATCCTGGACCTGGATTATGCGCGAATGGCCGAGGACCATTCTGACCGAACGATCCTTGGCCTGGATTCTGAACGAATGGCCTAGGGCCATTCTGAGGTCCAAAGGGATTTCTTAACCGTGCGATCTCCTCAGCTGCTCTGCGACTTTGCTCTACCATGGCGTTGATTTGATTTGGAGCGACTTCGAGCTCCTGGTACATCTGGGCAATGACATGCTACTGATCTCCAGGGGCTGCCATTTTCCTGAAACAGAGAACAAAGAAAACTCCAAGAAACCGTTAGCAAGACGCACGTTTGTCGAAGATTTTCTCTAGATGGGGTCAATGTGGACTTTAACAACTAAAGAAAGGAATCGTTCGACAAAGGCGCGCGACAAAGACAAAAATGTAAATGAGACAGAGGATTTGATGACGCAGGAAAAACCTCAACGAGGAAAAAACCTGCGGACGACTGTGGAAGTCGTCGCTGCATTATGGTCGCCAATCAGGGGCGATGTCCTTGGTGTTCCGGGTGTCGATCGTACAGAGATTACAATACAAATGAAGGGAAAGACTTCGAAATGTAAAGTACAAGTGTTTGAAATGTAAAAACAATGTGCGTCGTGTGTGAAAACTGTTGATCCAAACCCTCAGTGATTTGATAATGACCCTCTCTTAAATACTTAGTGAAAATTGTAAGTAAACAATATGTATCAGAGTTTCACTATCGCTGATAAGTACTAAGATCTTCTAGTACCGCTGATAGGAACTCTCGCTCTTTAAGTTAAAAACATTCAGCGAAACTGTTCACCATAAATGCTCTGAGTCTGTTCAGTCATTATGATGATCACTGATAAGTTAGTTGTTTACTTATGATCCCTGAAGACAAGTTTCACGTCAACAAAGGTTCTACGCTGAAGTCGAAGATCAAGCTCAAGAACCAGCGACAAGTCTCCTAATGAACTGATGCGGATCAGCGAAGACTCAGATTTGTCCACTCAACGTGAAGTATCAAGTACAAGACTTTAGCTATCGCTGAACTCTATCATTCGCTGATATGAAATGATAGATCACTGAATCAACGAAAGCTGATCATGAAGTCCTCCGTACAAAATACTTTTGTCTTATCCACCCTTGCACGACTCCGTACGAAATGTCAGAAAAGAACCTCCGAATATCTGAAATCGTACAACCACTCTGATACTACACTGTTCATCCATACGGCTACTAAGGTTGTCAACCAAGGTCAATGACATGCAACCAACCAGCTGATGACACGTGTAAAGTATATACTGACTTGCATTAAATGCATGCAGTATATAAAGAGATGAACTCACTTCATTTGAAGTAACTTGCTAACTCTGGACAAGTTCAAATCTCTTATCTCAAGATAGGTTATTATTAGTAATTTCCTTATCTCTCTTAGTGCAAGAAACCTTAGTGTTCCAACTTGTTTAGATTTAGGTTTATCCTTAATCTTGTTTCCGCAACAAGCTGTAAATTGTTAATGATTTATCAATAAACAATTTAGAAAAGTAAAATCTGTGTGTTTGTATTCAACCCCCCCTTCTACAAACTTGTATAGGCCTTCGGGACCAACAAGTGGTATCAGAGCGGATTTGTTTAATCTCATAAACAAGATATAATCTAAGATATTTCTCTTCCTTGCTATTATCTGAAAATGGCCACCAACACAAACACCAATTATATAGACAATGGTTCTCTTGCAAAACCCCCTAGATTTTCCAGAGACAACTTCAACTTATGGAAAAATAGGATGACACTCTTCTTAGAAGGTGTAGACCCTACTATGCCTTACTATCTTGAAAACGGCCCATACATCCCTGTAACAATTGATCCTTCAGTTCCAGCCACTGCAAATAGACCTGCTATTCCAGAAAGGCTGATTCCTAAGGAAATACACATGTGGACCGACGAAGATAAGAAGAAAGTGGCTATAGATACAAAAGCCAGATCCATACTATCCATGGCCCTTCCTGACGAAGTCTACCATTCCGTCATGAACCTGAAATCATCAAAAGCCACGTGGGACACAATATGTGTTCAGTATGAAGGAATGTCTGAAGTCCAGGACTCAAGAAAGATCAACCTGGTAAGATAATACGAAAGCTTCATTTCTGGTAAGAATGAAACTCTCTCTGAAGTTCACCAACGTTTTAATTGTTTAATTATAGATCTGAAAACTGTTGGTAAGGAATATTCTAACTTTGAGGTGCTGACAAAGTTTCTAGAATGTTTACCTGAAAGCTGGGACAATTATTCTATGTGTCTCAAGCTGTCAAAGGATCTAAAATCAATGACCCTTGCTACCTTATATGGCACGTTGCTGAATCATGAGCAATCAAGCCATCTTAAGAAGAATCTTGTAAAAGATTCCAAAAGCACCCCTGTTGCTTTAATCTCAGAGGAACCTTCTACTCAGCGACCCTCGGTCACTATCACTGAGTTAGAGAGTAACTCTGAAAGGTCATCAGATTCTGATTTTTCAGAAGATGAATCTTTGGCTCTCCTAACTAAGAAGTTCAGGAGATTTGCCAAGAAGAAAATATTTAGAAAGAACAAACCTCTTTCCATAACTGACAAGCCTAAATCATCAGTTTTTGTTGATAAGGCTACTGCTACTTGTTTTAACTGCGAAAAAGTAGGACATTTTGCTAACGAGTGCAGGTCTAAGAAAGTTTCTAGACCCTCAGCTTTTACAAAGAAATCCTTTGTTCCAAGGAATAAAGATGACAAATACTCAAAGCTGAAAGAAAAATATGCGAAGCTGAAAAGCTTTAAGAAGAAAGGCAAAGGCCTGATGCCTGACTATGATTGGGCTGCTTCTGATGAAGAAGCATCATCATCTGACTCTGAAGATGATGAAGCAAATCAATGTCTCATGGCCAAGATTGAAGAAGAGGAAGAAAGTTCAGACATTCCCTCCACTTCAACATCTGCTATTCAGGTATCACCTCCTTTCTTTACCAATATTGCAAATATTGATGAAGCTGATAGTCTCCGTAAGATCGATCTCTTGACTAGAAGTTTATACGAAGCCATGAACGGCAAAACTGTGGTTGAAAACCAAAATCTTGATCTCGCTGAAAAGCTTAAAAACTGCCACCTTCAAATAGAAAAGCTTTCTAAAATTGAAGAAGATTTTAAAGATCAAGTATATTTAAATAAGCTAGTCAAAATCGAACGAGCAGAAGCTATCGCTGCATTAAAGGCTGAAAAAGCTACTGTTGAAGGATGGTGTAATTCTTCAACAAAGATCACTGAGATAATAAAGTCTCAAATTCCACTGAGTGAGAAACGTGGTTTGGGTTACAAATATGAAACTTCAATACCAACCACTGAGCGTTCAATGCTTAAATTTGGAATGTTCGTATCCTCAGTCGCTGATACTTCATCTTCTCAGTGCTCCTCGTCCATTACACCAATCCCTGAGGAAACTCCTACCAACTCAAAAGGCAAGGAGAAAATGGTTTATTCAAAACCTACCTCTGTCTGTAAAGACAAAGGTAAAGGAATTGTTATTTACCAGAATCCTCAGAAGGGTACCTTAGTACCAAAACTGAATGCTTCTAAAGCTTCAGTGGCTCATCCCTCTGGATCAAAGAAACATATATCTGGATTTATTCATCGATCTACTCCTAGACTCAGATTGGATGCCCTTGGTAAGAAATCTGAAGAACTGAATGTTCGTCCCATTTCTAAAGCCAATAGCTTACTTGGTGCTGGTACTTCTAATTCTAAATTAAAAGCTCAGCATACAAATGGTCCTAGAACTACTTTCAGCTATAGGAAATGTTATCACTGTCGACTCACTGCTCATATTGCTAGTAAGTGCCCCACAGCCACCAAAGCTGAAAAGATAGCTAAGGTGAAGATTGCCCCCAAGGCAAAGAAGACCAACCCTGGTGCAAATCAGGTCAAGGTGAATTCTACCACTGAGGTTAAGAAATTAACCAAAGTGAAGAAAGACAAAGCTGAATCTTCAAATGCAGGTTAAGAAGGATATCTGGTATCTCGATAGCGGATGCTCTAGACACATGACTGGTAAGAAAAGCCAGCTCGCTGAATACAAGGAAGAGAAGGGTCCCTCTGTGACTTTCGGTGGAAATGGAAAAGGACATACCCGAGGGTATGGTGTACATTCAAATGGTACAACCTCCTTCAGAAGAGTCGCATATGTTGAAGGGCTGAAGCATAATCTTCTAAGCATCAGTCAGCTTTGCGACATGGATAACAAAGTAATCTTTACTAAGGAATCCTGCTTTGTCTCTGACAAAAAGGAGAAGATAGCTCTCAGCGGTTATCGTTTGGAAAATGTTTATGTAATAAACATGGACTCAACAACTACTGAGAACTCCTGTTTCTTCTCAAAGGCCTCATCTGATGTCAACTGCCTATGGCATAAGAGGCTATCTCATCTAAATTTCAAGACACTGAACACTCTTTCTTCAAAAGAGTTAGTCACTGGTCTACCTCAGCATTCATACGCCAAAGAGTCGTTATGTTCAGCGTGTGAAAAAGGGAAGCAGACCAAAGCAAGCTTTAAATCAAAGCAAGTTTCTTCAGTGTCATCTCCTCTACAACTACTCCATATGGATTTGTTTGGCCCTGTTAACAAACAATCCATCGCTGGAAAGAAATATACGCTGGTCATAGTTGATGAATTCTCTCGCTTCACTTGGGTAATGTTTCTCCGTTCTAAGAGTGACACCCCTGAAGAACTCATCACCTTTGTTCGGAAGATGGAAACCATGAACAATCTGACCGTTCGCTCAATAAGGAGTGATCATGGAACTGAATTCAAAAACAATTCTCTTGATTCCTTCTTTGAGAGTAAGGGTATTTCTCACAACTTTTCTTCAGTGAGAACACTGCAACAAAATGGAGTCGCTGAAAGAAGAAATAGAACAATTATTGAAGCTGCACGTTCAATGCTCAGCGATTCTCACCTGCCTACTCAGTTTTGGGCAGAAGCTGTCAACACTGCTTGTTTTACGCAAAACAGGTCGCTGATAGTCAAAAGATTCAATAAAACAGCCTATGAACTTTTTCATGGGAGAAAGCCCTCAATCAGCTTTCTTCACATCTTTGGATGTCAGTGTTTCATACTGAACAATAGAGATGCTCTTGGAAAGTTCGATCCTAAGGCTGATGATGGAATCTTTCTTGGATACTCCTCAGTTTCCAAAGCCTTCAGAGTCTTCAATCAAAGAAGACAAACTGTAGAAGAAACTATTCACGTCACGTTTGACGAATCCCGTTCAGCGAACTCTAAACCGAACGCTGATACAGAAGAACTGAATCAATGGATGTTTTCTCATCTTGGTGATTCAGAAGATTTTCCCACTCCTCATGCTCATCCAGTAGAAGATGATAGTCCCACTATCATTCCAAACATGCAGAATAGTGAAGCTGAAACATCATGGGTCTCAGCTGTTCCTATAAACACTATACCTGCAGTTGATCCAAATGTTTCAGACATTCCATCTACTTCTCAGCAATCAGTGAATATAATGACAACTGCATCAATTCCTCTCTTGGCTGATACTCCCGACGTCGCTGAAGCTTCATCTTCAGCTCCTCAAGTTCAAGTTGAGTCAGCGTCTCAAGCTCCGGCTCAGCGATGGACTATAAACCACCCAATTGATCAAATTCTTGGTGATCCAAACGCTGGGATTCAGACTCGACGAAGTGCAGGTAATATTTGTTTATTTGTAAATTTTATTTCACTAACTGAACCAAAGAAAGTAGATGATGCCCTCAAAGATCCAAACTGGGTCAGCGCCATGCAAGAAGAGCTGACTGAATTTGAAAGAAACAAAGTGTGGAAACTTGTTCGAAGACCAACTGACAAAACTGTGATAGGCACTAAATGGGTCTATCGAAACAAGTTGGACGAACATGGTACTGTAACCCGCAACAAAGCTCGTCTTGTTGCTCATGGATACAGACAAGAGGAAGGCATAGATTATGACGAAACATTTGCTCCTGTAGCAAGACTTGAATCTATTCGTCTATTCTTAGCATATGCTGTACACAAGAACTTCAAAGTAAATCAGATGGATGTCAAGTCAGCGTTTCTAAATGGAAAGCTGAATGAAGAAGTGTATGTGGAACAACCTCCAGGATTCTCAGATCCTAAGCATCCAAATTATGTTTATAAACTGGATAAGGCACTTTATGGCTTGAAGCAAGCTCCACGTGCATGGTATGACACTCTTTCCACTTATCTCCATATTGAAAAATTTGAGCGAGGTAAGATTGACAAAACTTTATTTTTTAGAAAAGTGAAAGGTCATATCATTCTAGTTCAAATATATGTTGATGACATTATATTTGGTTCTACTAACCCTTAGCTTTGTACTCGTTTCGCTGATAGAATGAAAGATGAGTATAAAATGAGCATGATGGGTGAACTAACATATTTCCTTGGTCTTCAGATTAAGCAAACTGAAAAAGGAACTTTCATTAATCAGGGAAAATATGTTAAAGATATGCTGAAGAAATTCGACTTAACTGAAAGTTCAGCTATGAAAACCCCTATGGCACCACCGCTGACACTTGATAAGGACACTAAGGGTGTTCCTGTCAATGTCACGCTGTACCGTGGGATGATCGGCTCACTATTGTATCTTACTGCTAGCCGACCCGATATTATGTTTGCAACATGCTTGTGTGCACGATATCAAGCTGATCCTAAGATATCTCATATGAAAGCTGTAAAGCGAATCTTTTAATATCTTAAGGGTACAGCGAATCTAGGTCTTTGGTATCCCAAAGATTCAGGATTCGATCTAACTGCATATTCAGATAGTGATTTTGCAGGTTGCAAAATGGATAGGAAAAGCACCACAAGAGGATGTCAGCTCCTGGGTGGAAAGCTGGTAAGTTGGACAAGTAAAAAGCAAAATTCAGTGTCCACCTCCACAGCTGAAGCTGAATATGTAGCCGCTGGAAGCTGTTGTTCTCAAGTCTTGTGGATGAGAAATCAACTACTAGACTATGATCTTCAGCTCTCTAAAATTCCAATCTATTGCGACAGCACAAGTGCCATCGCTATAGCAAACAATCCAGTACTACATTCAAAGACCAAGCATATAGAAATCAGATATCATTTTATCAGAGATCATGTGATGAATGGTGATATAGAACTTCATTTTATCCCAACTGATTATCAGTTAACTGACTTATTTACCAAACCTCTTGATGAGACAAGATTCAACTTTCTCATCAGCGAGCTTGGAATGCTGAACTTTGAAGGATAAAATCTTCAGCGGTTCACATTAATCAGCGAAAGGATAAAATCAACTTGTATAACCCATTCTATCATCTTCTCTCTGAATAAACTTGATTCACTGATATCAAGGTATGTTTACTCTCTCTGACAATCGCATGAAAATGCAAGATTTCAAAACAAAATGCATCGCTGAATATCTCTTCCTTAACAACGATATTTTGAAATTTCTTAAAACCTTCACTGAATATTTTCATTCAGTACTTCATGTTTTCAAAAGTATCTCTGAGTTTTTCAAAACCTCAGAGACAACCAAGAATATGAAAGGACAGTTGTGACGTCATTGCAACGGATAAACCCCGACACGTTTTCTCTTCCTGACACACGTTTGCACCTCTCGTTCAAACTTCCAATCAAATGCAAACACGTGTCCGTGTCATGATGAAAATCTTTACCCGCTCAAGATTATTCTTATTTGTTAACATCTTTGGTTGAACTGTTAATACAGAGAAATGGCCTCGTCTGACATTCCTGCTAACGCTGAGAACATCTCCGCTGACTCTGAGGAAGTAGAAATCCTCAAGGCTCCACAAGTCAAGTTTGAACTTAACAAACTGGATTGGACTAAGGTGAACAACCTCTCTGCGCTTATCGAGTTTCCTCCTCGAAAGCAAGTCACACATCTAGATGATGCTGTGAAATTTCTGAAAAATTGCTGCATCTCCACAGCCCTGACCATAACACCTCCTGCACATCAGCTTTTGCTCTCACAATTCTGGTACTCAGCGAGACACACTCAATTACCTTCAGCCAAAGACCCCTCCAAAATAATAGATTGCATCCTCTGCGATATCGAATATGGCACCATAAAGATCACCCCAGCCATTATTCGCAAAGCTCTCAGCCTTCCCATCGCTACCAAGGAAAAACCTTTTGTTCCCCTCCCTGACCCCAAGAAAAACTCAGACAGGGAAGCCATCATTGCATTCTTTGATGCAATGGGCTATGTATGGGAAATAGGCAGAGACATGAAGCCCGAGAAGAAGCTGACGATCATCAAGAAATCGAAAATGCCCAGCGAGATGAATTTCATCTTCGCTCATCTGATAAGCTGCATGACTGCAAAGAGTGGCTCCTCCGACCAAGCCGCTAAACCTCGGCAAGCAATGGGTTATGCACTGCTGAAAGGTCTCAACATAGACTGGGCGTCGATCATCTATGATGACCTGGTTCTATGAGTGGACACCGTCGCTGACAGACCTCCATGGGTTCCTTACCCACGTTTCATCAGCGCCATCTTCTAATGTGGCCTGAAGGAAACCTACCCAACTGATGGTGACCTGAAACTTTCTCAGGTCGGTCCAAAGATACTCGACTTTAAACCAACCGTAAATGAGGTACGTCTTTCTACACTCTTAACTCTTCTTAACCCTCATACTTCTTCTACTTCTGCAGCTCCTTCAGCGGAAAAACCCACCGCTGATACCCCAGTTGCTACTTCCATTCCTCTTAAAAGGAAACACTCTCACACCCCACTTGATTCTAAAAGGATCAAGAAAACAAAGGAGCAACCCCAGCAATCTCATGCTGAAGACTCCTCAGCTCTTTCTGCAGGGCTGAAGGAACGTTCAGTGGTACGATCTGCCACACCTGAACAAGCCATCCCTTCAATCCCAATCTCAGCGTCTCCAAACATTGAGATTACAGACTTGGAAACTTCCCAACCTCCCTCAGTCTCTCAAAAGACTGATGAAGTGATTCTCAGCGATTCCAACGCTGAACTTAGAACCCAACCTCCAATCTTATCCTTCGCTTCTCCCTCCACTCATTTGGTCTCTCCTCCAGTTATCACTGGAGATGCCATCATTTCTACGGAAGCTAAAGCTGATAATCCAGAAATGATGAAGACAGGACCTGCAGGACAATCCACGGGCACGTTCGAAGACGACATGGAACTTTACTCAGGCACCCGTGACTTTGATGAGTTCACCAATCCTCCTGCAGGTAATCAACAACCCATAAACACTGTGACTAAACCCCAAACTTCCGAGCTTTCCTTTGTTCACAAGTTCTTATCTGTTACAGGTCCTAATTTGGGAGATATCAACGCCTATCTGAAGTCCGTGGAGACAAAGCTGACAGGTCTCACCACTACTCTCTCCAATAACTCTTCAACTGTAACAAACGCTGGAGAAAATCTGAACAAGCTGACAACGGTGGTGGAGAAAAAGGCTTCCACAGATGACTTGAAGCAACTTGATAAGACTCTCAGCGACTTCGCCAAGGTGCTCGCTGATATCTACACAGACTACACCTCTCTCAAAAGCTCAGTTTCATCCATGTCCAGCGAATTTACAACGCTGAAGACATCGGTTGGAACACTAGAGGGAGATATGTCTGCTGTGAAGACAAATGTCAACACTCTGACGACTGACTTAAGCTCTGTAAAGACTGACGTTGGTTCGATGAAGACTATGATCGAACAGCTGCTGCACAAGGCGAATACTCCTGCTCCTGCCCCTGTCCCTGAACCTGAACATTTTACAGCGACAGATCGCATTGAGCTCGGGAAGATCAATCCTGCTATTTCTGGCCTTGAAGACAGATTAGCAAAGATTGAAGCTTGTGTAGGTCTCTCTGGCCAAGAAGACAGAGAACCTACCAACGCTGCTGAATCTACCCATTCCTCCCCCAGTCATCATGAAAAAGAGGGGGAGAAGAGCGCTGAAAACCCTTCCAAGAGCGCTGAAGACCTTTCCCATGATGAATCTATCAGGGGTGAGAAGAACGAAGACCTCACCTTCACTGAAGAAGGTGAGAAGACTATTGAAGATGAAGCAGCCGCTGGACCTCAGGGAGATAAAAACCATGAGGAAACCGAGAAGCTCGCCTCTGTATCTGAAGGGGAGCAACTCGAAGAAGAAGCTGAGAAAACTGAAGAATCCGAAGCAAAAGATGATGAAGTCGTCGACATCCCTGATAATGAACCATCTTCTTCTCCAAAGAATGATGATGATGATGACAAAGATGACGATGACTTCTTTATCGTCAAACCTGCTCCAAAGATCAAAGCTCTTAAGGGAATCTCGATAAATGAACCTTCAGGGGAGCGGACAAAGACAAAGCCCTCATCCTCTAAAGCTGAGAAAGGCAAAGGCAAAAGCGTCGCTGAAGATGACAATCTGATGATCTTGCTTGAAAAGCCGGTTTGTCAGGTACACTAAACATCTCTTACTCCATCCCTCCTCTATCATACACTATCAGTTCCTTTACCCAAGCCTATACACTTTAACCAATTCTCTCTATCTGATTCTACCCAAGTTCTTACTCGTAAGATCGCTGTGTTTCAGCTAGTCCTCTCCCCTGTTTGAGGATATCGCTGAAGGCTCCACAACTGTGACTTCACCAATAATACCAGCTGCCGCTGAAGAAATAATCCCAGTCTTGGATTTGATCTCTGAGACTGATGAACCTGAAGAACAGACTCTCTCACACAGACACAGACCTTCCTTAGCTCCTCAAAAGCTAAGAGAAGAAGAACAGAAGAAAAGAGAGGAAATAATAAAGCGATTCGAGGATCAGCGAATCATTCTAAGGCGTGATCAACTGCCTTCAGTTCCTCCAAAGTTCAGAATTTCAAAAGCTGAATACAAGGAACACCTCAGAGCTGAACGCCTCATCGCTGAAAGAAAGGAAGCTGAAGAAAAAGACAAGGAATACGCCATCAAGCTTACTCAAGAATCTGTCAAAGACCCCAAGCTGAAACGTGTTCCCATTCAAGTTCAACGTAGACTTTGGGAAGAAGCCCAGAAGATCGTGGAAAAGAAAACTGAAGTCTCTCAGACCACCCTGATCTGGTGTAAAGAGAAAATTCACTTCAGATATCGTCCAGCAAAGATCCACAAGGTATTTATCTCTGGAAGAACCTCTATCGGAGTACCTATTGTTGACATCAAACTTTTCAGAGAAGATGGCCAATCTGAAACCTTTCGCGCTGACACTGTAAAAAAGTATGGTCTCTCTGAATGGCTGGAGATGAGGTTAGCTATCCAAAAATCACAATCTAAGTACAAGGATCATTTCGAAAAGCTGATAAACAGACAGATCGATTTGATATCTTCTTGTGTGGACATTCCTCCTCTTCCTGATCTTAAGCTGAAAAGAAAAAGGGCCTCTCCAAAGAAGAAACGTCAAGATTCAAACTCAGGTCCTGTCATACGAAATGAAACTGGAATTGGTTTCTCTCGCGCTGAAGTGCTTGGTCCTGATCCTGATCTATCTGCCCTTGACATTTCTTTGCCACCATGTGAACTTTTCGTCCCTGGTAAAGTCATCAGTAATCCTTATGGAATATTCTTTCTCGACTACGACGGACGTAAATGTTTTCAACGGATCGCTGAGCTTCCAATCACTCTAATCGAACAGCTCAGAGATCTTATCTACTGGTGTGACTTCAGAAAAGACATTCAGGCACGACACCTAAAACCCTTGATTTTGAAGAAGCGCTGAACAAAAGAAAACGAGGTGTAACGGTTCCTGACTGGATGATCCCCACTGAAAAGACCCTTGATGAACTTCTCATTAAGGAAGAACCCTTATAAGCTGATATGATCGCCTTTTCTCTATTGTATCAGTTATTCTTCTGTACTTGTAATTTATTTCGCTCGTACTTACAATCTTTTCATTTTTCTTTGTATCGTGATTCAAAGTTTTAAAGAAAGATTTCAGCGAATGTACTTTACTCCATCAGTACTGAAAAGATCCCAGAAAACAGTAAAAGGGACAAATATTTTATGAGTTCTTTTTATCCTTATGTTTTTCATTAAATAGCAATTTTCTCTGTTGCTATGTCATAATCAAATAGGGGGAGATTGTTGATCCAAACCCTCAGTGATTTGATAATGACCCTCTCTTAAATACTTAGTGAAAATTGTAAGTAAACAATATGTATCAGAGTTTCACTATCGCTGATAAGTACTAAGATCTTCCAGTACCGCTGATAGAAACTCTCGCTCTTTAAGTTAAAAACATTCAGCGAAACTGTTCACCATAAATGCTCTGAGTTTGTTCAGTCATTATGATGACCGCTGATAAGTTAGTTGTTTACTTATGATCCCTGAAGACAAGTTTCACGTCAACAAAGGTTCTACGCTGAAGTCGAAGATCAAGCTCAAGAACCAGCGACAAGTCTCCTAATGAACTGATGCGGATCAGCGAAGACTCAGATTTGTCCACTCAACGTGAAGTATCAAGTACAAGACTTCAGCTATCGCTGAACTCTATCATTCGCTGATATGAAATGATAGATCGCTGAATCAACGAAAGCTGATCATGAAGTCCTCCGTACAAAATACTTTTGTCTTATCCACCCTTGCACGACTCCGTACGAAATGTCAGAAAAGAACCTCCGAATATCTGAAATCGTACAACCACTCTGATACTACACTGTTCATCCATACGGCTACTAAGGTTGTCAACCAAGGTCAATGACATGCAACCAACCAGCTGATGACACGTGTAAAGTATATACTGACTTGCATTAAATGCATGCAGTATATAAAGAGATGAACTCACTTCATTTGAAGTAACTTGCTAACTCTGGACAAGTTCAAATCTCTTATCTCAAGATAGGTTATTATTAGTAATTTCCTTATCTCTCTTAGTGCAAGAAACCTTAGTGTTCCAACTTGTTTAGATTTAGGTTTATCCTTAATCTTGTTTCCGCAACAAGCTGTAAATTGTTAATGATTTATCAATAAACAATTTAGAAAAGTAAAATCTGTGTGTTTGTATTCAACCCCCCCCCCCCCTTCTACAAACTTGTATAGGCCTTCGGGACCAACAAAAACAATATGTGAACTGTTGATCGAGAGTGAATGTCGTGCGTCGAGAGCGATCTTCTATGAATGATCTCTTTGCTTCGAATGAATATTCTTTGAGTGTTTGCGTTTGCTTCTGTTGTTCAATGCTCTTGTTCTATTTCTCTCCCTGTGTTATTCGATGTCCTGAAACTGAGGATTGAACTTGGGATTTATAGTCTTCGGATGATTTTAATTGAATCATTAAGATCTTTGATAATTGTTGTAACGGTCGTCGTGTTCAATGTGGGATTAGATGCTCATAACTGATTTCATCGGTTATAGCCGTTGTCCATTAATGACTTTGACTCCTGCATTAATCACTGAGCAAATATAACAGTCGTATAACGCGTTAGTCGGCCGAGGTCGCATGATTCTACGCGACGGTCATGCGAAGTAGGCGACGTCGAGGTCGAGTGTCGTGAGGAACTCTCGACTTACCTTTTAGGAGAGACGACGAAAGTTTTTTAGGTCTTTGTCGGGGACTTATCTTAATACAAGATATAGTTCATAACATGTGTTTTACCTTTTCTGGTCGTGGTCGAGACTGGTGAAATTTTGCCCAAACAGTTTGCCCCCAAAATTTGAAAGTAGGATGGCAAATTCGAATTTTAAATTTTGCCTGTCGGGTGTTCAGGGTCTTGTGTTGAAAAATACCTTGGTTGTCTTGGAACCGGATTGATTCGATTCTAACTGAACGAGAATTTGAAGAGAAAAATGGGATTGTGACGTCCTACTGACGCACGATTTTGCTTACCAGCTGTCATTTTAGAAATGTCGACGGAGCCCAGAGGTACTATTAGAAATGAAGACGATCTAGATGACTTCAGAAGTCTATCGAAAATTCCCATGGGGATTATTGTAAGCAAGGCTGGCGGGGTTCGACCGGAGATGTGTCCCGAGGGGTATGTCGCGATATACGAGTACCTGTTTAAGATGGGCTTCCACTGGCCGTATTCTCCTCTGGCCAAGGCATTTCTGTGTGAGTTTGACCTGTCTCCAGGGCAACTGATGCCCCAGTTTGGGCGAGTCATTCTAGTCATCGAGTGACTTACTTCGCACTGGGAGTGGCGTATAAAGTCACAAGCGATCAATATCGTCGTTATAATTTACTTTCAAGGCTTAAAGGTAATCGTACCTTAGTTTTGAACACTGCTGTCAATGATCGCAAATGGAGGACGAGGTATGTACTTGTGCGGGTGGCGATGCTGGATATGGACAGTGATTGGATTAGATCCGTAGATACTGCACAACTGGCGACGATGTCTCATACTGCGCAACCGGCGACGATGTCTCATTCTGCGCAACCGGCGACGATGTCTCATACTGCGCAACCGGCGACGATGTCTCATACTACGCAACCGGCGACGATGTCTCATACTGCGCAACCGGCGACGATGTCTTCTATATCGTCGTCGACCCTTTCGTCAGCCGCAAGGGGCAAGGGTGTAAAGATGGGAGAGGATGAGGAGTAAGTCATAATGATCAACTTTACGTTGTCGACGATCCTCCTGACTGACTATATCCTTGATGGGAGGAAGTCATTTCCGTATCTGGGAAATATCAGCTCTTATCTTTCAAGGAGCGTTTTCAAGGGACCTCTATCGAAGAGATGGGATCGCGAGAAGGAGATTGAGGAGGAGGAAGGTCTCCAGGGTGAGGCGTCAAGTAGGGACGCGACCGACGCTCCCTCTTTGCCTTAGGAAATGTCTTTGTCATTTGTTGTTTCTTTTGCTGCTCGACTGTCAGTGGTCGAGTTATTTTGAATGTAAATGACAAACTATTCAGGGAATGAAATGTAAATTTTCATCGTACTCGTGTTTTGTATATTCAGTAAATAAATAACATGTCAATTATGAAATTTACTGAGTATAATATAATAGAAATCATGCGACTTAGGCATCTATTGCAACGCAATAGCTTAGAATGTAAGACATATCGCTTGTAAATCGTGTAAACAAACATAGGAATGTGTAACCAAAGCATACATTCAGAGTAATAATTTTTTCTAAGTTTAAGAAACTTAGAATGAAAAAGTCGTGTAGACTTTGCGATCATACGACTAAGTCGTGCGACGAGCTTGAATCGTGTGTCCTGTTAATGCCAAAAATCGCACCAAAGGGACAACTTAAGGTCGATGTGGACTTAATCAACTAAAGAAAGGATCTTTCGACGAGACGTGCGACGAGGGAAACAATAAACGAGACAAGGGATTTGATGATGCAGGAAAAACCTCAAACGAGGAAAAAACTTGCGGACGACAGTGGGTGTCGTCACTGCACTATGGTCGCCAATCAGGGGCGACGTCCTTGGTACTGGCGTCGGTCGTACGATGATTACAATACAAATGAAGGAAATACTTCGAAATGTAAAGTACAAGTGTTTGAATGTAAAAACAGGTGTTTGTCGTGTGTGAATACAAAGTGTGAACTTCTGGTCGAGGGTGGTTTGTCGTGCATCGAGAGCGATACTTGAGCTTTCCTTCGAGTGTTCTTGAGTTTGCTGTAAGGTTCTGGTTTTCAATACTTTATCTCCAGAGTTTGAATGTTCTGTACTATGAGTTTGGATGGTTTTCTCTACTTTTGGTGATGTTTGCTGATGTATACCGGATGTTAACTGATGTCCTTTGAAATGAGGCTTTAGCTTGTCTTTTATAGTCTTCGCGTCATTAATTAGCTCCATTAATGCTTTGATCAATGGCTGGAAACGGTCGCCGGAGTGATTATCCATAATACTCTTCGTCCGTTACGGCTATCGATCGTTAATGGTTATGTCGGTTATATCCGTTGATCTTTAATGACTTTGACCCCTGCATTAAACACTTAACAAACGTAACAGTCATGGTTAACGTTAGTTCGGTAGCATGGTTCTATGCGACGGTCGTGCGGAACTGGCAACACTATGATCGAGCGTCGTGAGGAACTTTCGACTTACCTTTTATGAAGGACGACAGATGTTTTATGGGTTCTTGTCGAGACCTTATCTTAATACAAGATTTAGTTCATAATCGTGCGTCTTACCCGTTCTGGTCGTGGTCGTACGACGTGATTTTTTGCCCAAACAGTTTGCCCCCAAAATTTGAAAATTGAATGTCAAATTTAAGTTTTAAATTTTGTCAATCAGACGCATAAGAAATAAGACAAGAGTTAGAAATTACCTCAATCGCCTAGGAGCTAGACTGGTCCGTTTCTAACTGAACGAGAAGTTGAAAAGGGAACGAGGTCGTGACGTCATACTGACACACGATGATGCTTACCAGCTGTCGAGGGCAGGTGTCGAAGATCCCTGTGGTCGTACGAAAGGACGGGGGTGCGCGGCGATCATCAAAGAGCTTTACCTGACATGATCGACTGCATAAATAAAGATTATGATGGATCTTCTCTTGGCGATTTCCGTTCGATTAGAACTTGCGAGGATCTTTGACCTAATTTAAGTTTTTCTGAGATCATATAAGATACGACCCTCCAGTTTGCGTATGCGTCGCAAGTCTATTGCTAGAAAGCCTAGAAAAAACTGGGATATCTGGGCCTCTCAGAAGTGCAAATCAATTTAACGGGGCTGGCAATGTCGACGGAGCCTAGAAGCACCATTAAAAACGAAGAAGATCTCGACGACTTTAGAAGTCTAGTGAGGATTCCCGTGGGGATTACCATAAGCAAGGTTGGCAAGGTTCGACCGGAAATGTGCCCCGAGGGGTACATTGTTATATACGAATACCCATTCAAAATAGGCTTTCACTGGCCATATTCGCCTTTAGTCAAAGAATTCATGTGTGAATTTGATCTTTCGCCGGGGCAACTGATGCCCCAGTTCTTGGCAAGTTATCTTGATCATCGAACGACTTACCTCCAACTGGAATCCACCGATGAATGTGAGGGACCTTCTGACGGCGTATAAGGTCAAGAATAACCGGTACCGTCGCTATAACTTGTTTTCAAGGTTCAAGGGTGATCGTACCCTGGTTTTAAATACTGCGGTCAACGACCGTGGATGGAAGAAGAGGTATGTATTCGTACGGGTGTCGACGCTGGACACTGATAGTGACTGGATTAGGGAGGGTTGGAATATGACGGGTGAGCCTTTGATTGTACGCTTTCATGTTATTCTGTTGCTCGATTGTTTCTTCGACTGATCTTCTTTTTTATGCGTAGATATTGATTTCGATAAGGTAGAGCCGGATGATGCTTCTCGGGCTAAGATTGAAAAGTTCTTGGAATTTAGTACCGAAGACCGGTCGTACGTCACGCGTCATTTGATAGACGAGGATGATGACACCGTTTTCTTGAGCGACAGAATGAGGATGGGTCGAGAGGAGAAAGAAGAAGAGGAGGACTTCTGAGAAGACCGAGGAGGAAGAGAAGAGCGAAGAACCAGAGGTAGAGATAATTGGTAAGTATCCTTTTGTCTTCTTTTCGCTTGACCTGGTCTTTCTCTATTCTGAATCGTCTAACTTCTTTCTTTTATCGTACAGGTGAATCTCAAGCACATGCGACGTCTTCTGTTGCTAGGAAGATGGCCCAAGTCGAAGTAGCTCGCGAGGCGAGGGAGAAGGACGTTTCGACAACTGGGTCGGGAGTCCTGAAGAGAAAAGAGGTCTCGACAGCCGGGTTGGGCCTCTTAAAGAGGACAAAGGTGTCCGTTCTGAGGGAACCGTCTTTGAAGACGGGTAACCCATCGAGGGTCTCCTTGTCCAGGAAGGCGAAGGCGTCGGTTGCGACTGGCGCGAAATCTGTGGATACTGCGCAACTGGCGACAATGTCTCCCGTCGTCCTATCCGGCCCTTCATCGGCCGACAGGGGCAAAGGCGCGCATAAGGGACCTTTGGGGGAAACGACGGTCAACTTTACTTTGCCGTCGGATTTTCTGGACGACAATGTCTTGGACGAGACGAAGTTGTTCCCCCATTTGGAAAAATATTTGCTTCCGTCTTTCAGGGAGCGTTTTGATGGGTTTTCTTTCGAGAAGAAAGAGTTCCATACAGCTGGACTCTTATTCTTGGTAAGCCTTTCTTTCAAGACTTGTCGTTTGTCGTTGTCGTTGTTTACTAATGCCGCTCATATTATGATTCTTCAAGCGTTCCAAGCTTCCCTGGCATTGTATGCCGAAACGATGAATATAGAGGTTTCAACGGCTTCTGTTACCAAAGATGAAGATGCAGCGTTAGCTAAAGAGAAAGCTGCTTTGGAGCATGAAGAAGCGACGTTGGTGCGCCTTGACCATGCTTTGGACGAATTGGATGCCCTCAGTCATACAAGAGACGAGATAAACTCGCGTTTGAAGGTGTCCCTGATTTTGATGCGCGACCAGAGAGAGGAGCTGGAGGGGATGAAGGAATCCGTAACCGCAAAGAGGAAGGAAGTCGAGGGAATCAAGGCTAAAGTGATAAATTTGAAGAAGGAGTCTGATGAGTTGAAGGACGAAAATAAGTCTTTCTTTTCTTATGCTCGACTTACTGCGCGTGCGGCAGTTATGCGACGTCACCTGCAGGGTAAGGATCCTTTGGCTTCAGCGTCAGACGAGTTGCGTCTCTTTTATGAGAGAGTCGGGACCGAGAGGGATCTCGACTTGGATGATGAGAAGGACGCTGAGGAGGAGGTGGCCGGCGAAAGCCTTCAGGACGGGACTTCAGGCATGAATGCGACGGATGTTCCTCCTTTAATTTAGGAATTATATTTTGTTTTGCTTTGCTGCTCGACCGTTGGTGGTCGAACGTGTACCTGACGATCTTTTTAAATGCACTTTTTGTTTGAACTTGTGCTTTTATTCAAATCACATTGGTTATGAATTTGATCATAAAATACATATGAAATCATGCGACTAAGGTATTCATTGTAATACGATGATAAGAACGTAAAACCAATATAAAAACACGCGATTAAAGCACCCATTCAGTGTATGAAAGTTAAGAAACTTAGGGGTAAAGTCGTTTAGACTCTGTGATCGTACGACCAGATCGTACAGTGAGTTTGTGTCGTATGCCCCTGTGGAGGAATGATCAAGTTAGAGACCTGATCGTCTATGTCGTTCGACCCTGCGATATTAAAGTCATACAGTAGACTTAATGACTACTGTGGTGCGATTCTGCGATAATCTGTCGTGCGATTCTGCGATAAAACGATGTCGGGGGTTGGTCGTTGGCTAGCCAACGACCCTCCGATGCTTAAGTCAGTAAAAGTTTTGTGAGAAAAAATCGTATGAGAAAGAGTTAGAGAACCTACCATTTTAGACTTTCTCTATTTGCCCCCTGTCATTTATTACCGTATCCTTTTTGGGAGGAAAAGATAGGTTTTAAATGACAGAATGACACGGAGAAATATTGTCTTGCGGTCGACTATGCTGTCGTGCGACGAGGCACCATAGTAGATTTATCCCTGTGGAAAAGATACTAATTGAGGGATAGAAGAAACGAACCTGTCAAGAGCCTGATCTTGTGACTTTAGTTTATTTTCGCGGCTTCAAGGTAGACCTGTAGCACTCACGAGCGACTCCTGGATTCCCCATGGCGTAGGGAATTTCAATTGACAACTTTTGCATGCTCGGGAGTCGACGGTCGATGGCCATCAGCTGGAACAACGACACCGTCGATGATGTCCTTGAGATTTCCTTTCGGGAAATGATATGCTAGTTCCTTCTTCAATGCGATACCGTCGTCTGTCGCATGACCGTGATCGGCATGGAAGTCGCACCACTTTGATTTGTCTTTCTTAGCATCATCCAGGTCTGACTTCTTTGGCCATCGAATGGTAGCTTGGGAACTTTTCAGAGCTTCGACTAGGTCCTTTGTGGATCCTTTGAATCCGTAAGAGGATATCTTGAGGTACTGAGTGAACTTAGTCGCGGTCTTGGCTTTTGCTTTCGTCTTGAAATGAACATTTGAAATTTGTCGCGCTGGCTCTACTCTGGAAACAACCGTTGTTTTGAACTCTGGCTTTCTGACGCCTAACGACTTCTTGTCGTCAATGTGCTTGCGACGAAAGGCGGCATCATCTTCTACCCTCATATATGATAAGGTTCGAGATCGGACGTCTTCGAAAGTCTCTGGGGGATACTTGGTCAGATCGATATATAGACCTGAACTATCGTCTAGACCACGCTTATAGGCTTCGATCGCAGTTTTGATGTCACAATTGCGGATACTGATCATTTCGGCATTGAATCTATTGAAATAATTTCGAATAGACTCATTAGCCTTCTGCACGATGTAATATAGGTCGCTGGTCTGCTTCTCCATCTTACGACTGCTGGCGAATAGCTGGGAGAACTGGTTAACCAACTCAGCAAACGACCCGATGGACTTGGGTTTGAGATTGATTAACCATTGGAGAGCTGGACCAGTGAGAGTTGCTCCGAAACTCTTACACATGCATACTTCCTGGTACATAAATGGGATCGAGATCGTCCACATGAGCTGCTTGTACTGCGCGACGTGCTCAGTCGGATCACTCACACCAGAATATTTGGGAGTGAAGGCAGGAATGTTATACTTCTTTGGGACCTCGACGGTGGCGATCTCGTCGATGAAGGGCGATGCCTGATACCCCAAGCAAGGCTCGACGTCGACAGGCACGGCTGCCCCAGGCAACTTGGCGAGCAATGACAGGACTCGCTCATTTTGGTCTTCTAACATCTTCAAACACTGGGCGACGAGATCGTTAAGATCAGGATTTGCCCCTGTCGAGGGATTGGTCCCTGGACTAGTGCCATTACCATGAGACGAACCATTGGTGTCCCCGTTGAATGGAACAAAATATGGCTGCGACCCATGTTGGAATTGCCGCGGTCCATTCTGAAACAGCTGCGATCCTTGCTGGAAAGGCTGCGATCCATCGTGGAGTGGCTGAGATCCACCTTGAGGTCCATTCTGAAATGGCTGCTGAAATGGTTGCGACCCCTGCTGGAAAGGCTGCGACCCTTGTAATGGCCGAGACCCATTATTCACGGGTGGTGGCCTTATGTGCTGAGGAGGAACTGTCCCAAACTGAGGATTTGAGTTGAACGGCCCTGGCTGTTGATTCTGCATGAATGGGCCTGGATGCTGATTCTGCGCGGATGAACCTGGATTCGGGACAAATGGTCTAGGCCATTCTGGTCGAACGATCTTGGAATTGGGTTCTGCACGAACGGCCTAGGACCATTTTGAGGCCCAAGAGGATTTCTTAACCGCGCGATCTCCTAAGCTGCTCTGCGATTCTGCTCTGCCATTGCATTGAGTTGATTCCTGGCAACCTCGAGCTCCTGATACATCTAAGCAACGGCTTGCTGCGGATTTCTAGAGGCTGCCATTTTCCTGCAACAGAAAACAGAAGAAACTCCATGAAACTATTAGTAGAATGCACGTTCGTCGAGGATTTTCTCTAGATGAGGTCCCACGGATGGCGCCAAACTGTTAATGCCAAAAATCGCACCAAAGGGACAACTTAAGGTCGATGTGGACTTAATCAACTAAAGAAAGGATCTTTCGACGAGACGTGCGACGAGGGAAAAAAATAAACGAGACAAGGGATTTGATGACGCAGGAAAAACCTCAAACAAGGAAAAAACCTGCGGACGACAGTGGGTGTCGTCGCTCCACTATGGTCACCAATCAGGGGCGACGTCCTTGGTACTGGCGTCGGTCGTACGATGATTACAATACAAATGAAGGAAATACTTCGAAATGTAAAGTACAAGTGTTTGAATGTAAAAACAGGTGTTTGTCGTGTGTGAATACAAAGTGTGAACTTCTGGTCGAGGGTGGTTTGTCGTGCATCGAGAGCGATACTTGATCTTTCCTTCGAGTGTTCTTGAGTTCGCTGTAAGGTTCTGGTTTTCAATACTTTATCTCCAGAGTTTGAATGTTCTGTGCTATGAGTTTGGATGGTTTTCTCTGCTGTTTGGTGATGTTTGCTGATGTATACCGGATGTTAACTGATGTCCTTTGAAATGAGGCTTTAGCTTGTCTTTTATAGTCTTCGCGTCATTAATTAGCTCCATTAATGCTTTGATCAACGGCTACAACGGCTGGAAACGGTCGCCGGAGTGATTATCCATAATACTCTTCGTCCGTTACGGCTATCGATCGTTAATGGTTATGTCGGTTATATCCGTTGATCTTTAATGACTTTGATCCCTGCATTAAACACTTAACAAACGTAACAGTCATGGTTAACGTTAGTTCGGTCGCATGGTTCTATGTGACGGTCGTGCGGAACTGGCGACACTATGATCGAGCGTCGTGAGGAACTTTCGACTTACGTTTTATGAAGGACGACAGATGTTTTATGGGTTCTTGTCGATACCTTATCTTAATACAAGATTTAGTTCATAATCGTCCATCTTACCCGTTCTGGTCGTGGTCGTACGACGTGATTTTTTGCCCAAACATGTCCCTGCAGAAGAATGATCAAGTCGTAGATGTGATCGTCTATGTCGGGAGACCTTGCGAATTTAAAGTCACATAGTAGACTTAGTGATTATTGTCGTGCGTTTCTGCGATAAAATAATATTAGAGGTTGGTCGTTGACTAGCCAACAACCATCCGATGCTTAAGTCAGTAATCGTTCGTGATGAGAAATCGTATGAAGGAAAAGAGAAGAAATTAGGATACGTACCATCTCAGATTTATTTCTTTTTTTTTTGACGACGTATTTGCCCCCTGTCATTTATTATCCTATTCTTTTCAGGAGGAAAATAGGTTTTAAATGACAAATCGACACATGGATCTTGGAAAATACCATCTATGTCTGCGTCGACTGTGTTTTCGTGCGACAAGGCAAGATAGTCGGCATACTCCTGTAGAAAAGGCATGAGTTTGTCTTTAAGGATAGGAGGACGAACCTGTCGAGACCTTTTGGTCATGTTGTGTATGTTAGACGATTTACTTTTGTGGCTTCAGAGTAGATTTATGGCAATCACGAGCAACTTTCGGCTCACTCTTGATTTCTTGGATTCCCCATGGCGTGGGGAACTTCAGAGTC
The DNA here is from genome assembly GCA_033807775.1 of Saussurea involucrata. NCBI lineage: Eukaryota > Viridiplantae > Streptophyta > Magnoliopsida > Asterales > Asteraceae > Saussurea > Saussurea involucrata. The sequence continues at coordinate 61,264,761 of CM066326.1, forward strand.
TGATGATACGTCGAGGGAACGGCCTTCATCTCATGGATCCATGGTCGGCCTAAGATGATGTTATAGGCCGACGCACAGTCGATGACGCTGAACTTGGTCTGCTTGTTGATTCCTCCGGCGTAGACGAGCAAGATGATATCTCCAAAGGTGCTCGTCGCTTCTCCATTGAAACCGACCAAAGTTGTCGAACGTCGGATGATTTCTGAACGATCGATTCCCATGGCCTTGATGGTGTCAAAGAAAATGACGTTCGCTGAACTTCCCCCCATCAACCAAGACTCGTCGAGTTAAACAATTACCAACCGTGAGTTGAATGATCAACCCGTCATGATGTTTCTCGTACGAGTCGCCGAGGTCGTCTTGGTCGAATACGATCTTCGTAGCTTCCAACTCCAGATCTCCTTTAGGCCTTGATGAACACGGGATAGACCGATCATCAGGCGCTTGACTGGCGTGACGTTTGGCCACGGAGTACGTCAGACCACATACGTCGGATCCATCAGTGATGCAATTGACGACTTTCGCATGCTCGGGGGTTGGCGGTCGAACGTCGTTAGCTGGGGTAACGACGTCGTCGATGATATCTTTGAGATTTCCTTTCGGGACATGATACGCTAGTTCTTTTTTGAGAGCTATGCAATCATCCGTCACATGACCATGGTCGACATGAAAGTCACACTATTTAGATTTGTCTTTCTTAGCGTCGTCCTGATCGGACTTCTTTGGCCATCGAATAGTCGTCTGGGCGGTCTTCAGAGCTTCGACCAAATCCTTAGTGGATACTTTGAATCCATAAGAGGATATCTTGGGGTACTGAGGAAACTTGGTCGCAGTCTTGGCTTCCGCTTTCGTCTTACATCGGACGTTCGAGATCTGACGCGCGGGCTCTATTTTGGAAATAGCTTTCGTCTTGAACTCGGGCTTTTTCACACCTAACGACCTTTTTTCGTCGGAATGCTTGCGACGAAAGGCAGCGTCGTCCTCTACTCTCATGTACGTTAGGGTTCGAGCTCGGACGTCTTCAAAATTCTCCGGAGGATACTTGGTCAGGTCAGTGTATAAACCTGAGCTGTCGTCCAGACCACGCTTATAAGCTTCAATTGTAGTCTTGACGTCACAATTGCGAATGCTGATCATCTCCGCATTGAATTGATTGAAATAACTGCGGATGGACTCACTGGTCTTCTACACGACGTAATACAGGTCACTGGTCTGCTTCTCCATCTTGCGACTGCTGGCGAATTGCTGGGAGAATTGGTTGACCAATTCAGCGAACGACCCGATGGACTTGGGTTTGAGATTGATCAACCATTGGAGAGCAGGACCGGTGAGAGTCGCACCGAAGCTTTTACTAATACAGACCTCCTGATACATGTGTGGGATTGAGATCGTCCACATGAGCTGCTTATACTGCGCGACGTGCTCTGTCGGATCAGTCACTCCCGAATACTTGGGCGTAAAGGCGGGGACGTTGTACTTCTTTGGGACCTCGACAGTCGCGATCTCATCGATGAAGGGTGACGCCTGAAATCCTGATCGAGGTTCGACTTCAATGGGCACGGCTGCCCCAGGTAGCTTGGCGAGCAAAGATAGGACTCATTCTGATCTTCTAGCATTTTCCATCGCTGGGCGATGGGGTCATTGGGGTAGAGATTTGCCCCTGCTTGCGGATTGATTCCTGAACTGGTGCCATTGCCATGTGACGAGCCATTGGCGTCTCCATTGAAAGGAACAAAATACGGCTACGACCCATTCTGAAATGGCTGCGATTCATTCTGAAATGGTTGCGATCCATTCTGAAATGGCTGCGATCCATTCAGAAATGGCTGCGATCCATTGCATGGGTGGTGGCCTTATGTGCTGAGGAGGAACCGTCCCGAACTGGGGATTTGGATTCAACGGTCCCGGCTGCTGGTTCTGCATGAACGGACCTGGATGCTGATTCTGAGCGAACGGACCTGATCCTGGACCTGGATTATGCGCGAATGGTCGAGGACCATTCTGACCGAACGATCCTTGTCCTGGATTCTGAACGAATGGCCTAGGGCCATTCTGAGGTCCAAAGGGATTTCTTAACCGTGCGATCTCCTCAGCTGCTCTGCGACTTTGCTCTGCCATGGCGTTGATTTGATTTCGAGCGACTTCGAGCTCCTGGTACATTTGGGCAATGACATGCTGCTGATCTCCAGGGGCTGCCATTTTCTTGAAACAGAGAACAAAGAAAACTCCAAGAAACCGTTAGCAAGACACACGTTTGTCGAAGATTTTCTCTAGATGGGGTCCCACGGATGGCGCCAAACTGTTAATGCCAAAAATCGCACCAAAGGGACAACTTAAGGTCGATGTGGACTTTAACAACTAAAGAAAGGAACCGTTCAACAAAGGCGTGCGACAAAGACAAAAATGTAAATGAGAGGGCTGCCATTTTCTTGAAACAGAGAACAAAGAAAACTCCAAGAAACCGTTAGCAAGACACACGTTTGTCGAAGATTTTCTCTAGATGGGGTCCCACGGATGGCGCCAAACTGTTAATGCCAAAAATCGCACCAAAGGGACAACTTAAGGTCGATGTGGACTTTAACAACTAAAGAAAGGAACCGTTCAACAAAGGCGTGCGACAAAGACAAAAATGTAAATGAGACAGAGGATTTGATGACGCAGGAAAAACCTCAACGAGGAAAAAACCTGCGGACGACTGTGGAAGTCGTCGCTGCACTATGGTCGCCAATCAGGGGCGATGTCCTTGGTGTTCCGGGTGTCGATCGTACAGAGATTACAATACAAATGAAGGGAAAGACTTCGAAATGTAAAGTACAAGTGTTTGAAATGTAAAAACAATGTGCGTCGTGTGTGAAAACAATATGTGAACTGTTGATCGAGAGTGAATGTCGTGCGTCGAGAGCGATCTTCTATGAATGATCTCTTTGCTTCGAATGAATATTCTTCGAGTGTTTGCGTTTGCTTCTGTTGTTCGATGCCCGTGTTCTATTTCTCTCTCTGTGTTATTCGATGTCCTGAAACTGAGGAGTGAACTTGGGATTTATAGTTTTCGGATGATTTTAATTGAATCATTAAGATCTTTGATGATTGTTGTAACGGTCGCCGTGTTCAATGTGGGATTAGATGCTTATAACTGATTTCGTCGGTTATAGCCGTTGTCCATTAATGACTTTGACTCCTGCATTAATCACTGAACAAATATAACAGTCGTATAACGCGTTAGTCGGCCGAGGTCGCATGATTCTACGCGACGGTCATGCGAAGTAGGCGACGTCGAGGTCGAGTGTCGTGAGGAACTTTCGACTTACCTTTTAGGAGAGACGACAGAAGTTTTTTGGGTCTTTGTCGGGGCCTTATCTTAATACAAGATATAGTTCAAAACATGTGTCTTACCTTTTCTGGTCGTGGTCGAGACTGGTGAAATTTTGCCCAAACAACAAGGTGGTATCAATAATCAAGACGTCCCACATAGTTGGGATGCGACACATCAGAAAAGGTATGTCTTCTAAGTCGATTCCTTGTTTTCTCATACGATTTTTTGCCACAACGATTAATGACTTAAGCATCGGAGGGTCGTTGGTTAGCCAACGACCAACCTCTGACATCGTTTACTAGCAGATCTCATGACATAAGTCTATTACACGGCTTAATCTCGCAAGGTCGCATGATATAAGTGTTCAAGTCCACGACTTGGTTATTTTATCGCAGGGACGTACGATTCAGGAACAACGTACGATCTAATTATACGATCGTAAGGTCCCACAGTCAATTGATTTAAGTTTCCGGACTTAGAAAAATTTGTATATTCTGGATGAATATATCGATTACTTATGTTTTCTAATACGATTCAAATATATGACTTATGTTTTAAATCGTTATATTGCAATGAATGCCTCGGTCGCATGTACTTGTGTTTGCCAACATGATTTTAAAGTATAAAAGCGTTATGCCTTATGAGTTAGTCTTTTGTAATCACAAAGGATGCCTAAGTCGCACGATTCCTTGTTTAAACTATACGAATCTCACAGTTGACGGTATATCTATCTATGGCAAATGCGAATCGAAATACAACAGAAAAGAAAAATTTCATTCATAAGACGAACGATTACATCTAAAAATAACTCGACCACCAACGGTCGAGCATTCAAAACTAAGACAAAAGTAAACAAAACTCTCTAAGGATTAGAAGGAGCAACAACAGCATCCTTGCCCGAAGCTTCGCCTTGGAGGCCCTCGTCCGCAACCTCTTCTTCCTCAACCTCCTTCTCATCGTCGGAGTCGAGATCCCTGTCGGTCCTGACCTTGGCTAAGAAGAAGGCCAGCTCCTCAGTCGCGGACGCAAGGGGGTTCTTCCCCGACAAATGTTGCCGCATAATCGCCGCCCGAGCTGTTAGACGAGCAAGGCAAAGGTAGATGAAGCCTCATCTTGGAGCTTCCTCACCTTCCCCTCCAAGACCACCACCTTGAACTTGGACCCCTCAACCTCTTTCTCCTTTATGTCCAAGGATGTTCGCATCCTGTCCAGCTCCTCCCTCTGATCTGCAATCACAGAGAAGGATTCCTTCAGACGAGAGTTCACGTCGTCCCTCGCGTGACTGACAGCTTCCAGCTCGTTTAGGGCATCATCAAGACGCTCTGACATATCCTCGACACGTGCCAGGGCATACTTCTCCCTTGCCAACGCCGCATCCTCTCTGTTAATAGCGGAGTACACTAGGCCCTCGATCTTCATCGTCTCGACCTGCAGGGCCAATGTAGACTGAAACGTCTGAAATACATATCAAAACACATCAGTAAAATATACGACAACGACCACGACAAGCGAAAAACAAAGTCTTGAAAGACAGACTTACCATAAACGCCATTCCGGCAACGTAAGCCCCCGAGCTCTCGATAGAGCATCCATTGAAGCGCTCCCTGAAAGAGGGGAGCTGGAACTTGTCCAAATGGGGGAACAAACTCGTCCCGTCCAGGACATTATCTACCATGAAATCCGCCGGCAACGTAAAGTTCACCATCGTTTCCTCTCCCGTCCACGCGCCCTTGTCCTTGTCGGCCGACGCAGGGCCTGACGCGGCAGCAGGAGACCCCTTCGATTTCTCCAGATGCGCAGGATCGACAGGTGTCGTATCGACCGTGTCGGAAGTCTTCTCGACAGATGCGACCGACACCTTCGCCTTCTCAGGCGATACGACTCTCGCTGAGTCGCCCGTCTTCAAAGACGGTTCCTTCCGGACGGACGTCCTCGTCCTCTTGAGGACTCCCGACCCAGTTGTCGGAGCCTCTTTTCTCTTGAGGACTCCCGACCCAGTTGTCGGAGCCTCTTTTCTCTTAAGGACCCCCGACCCAGCTGTCGAGGCTTCCTTCCTTCTTTCCCTCGCCTGACGAGCCAATTCGGCCTGAGCCGCCCTCTTAGCCATCGCCGACGACATCTTCGGCTGTGCCCGTTGGATTTCTTGTTGGGATTCCTGTAGGGGTTCTTGTTGAGTTTCTTCTGTGAAACAAATAAATAAGGACAGTTAGGGGACTGCAACGATGGGAGAAATATGTCGAACAAAATAAGGTACACTTACCAGTCATCTCTACCTCTGTCGACTCTTCCTCCCTCCCTTCTTTTCTTCTTCTTCTTCTTCTTCTTCTTCTTCTTCTTCTTCTTCTTCTTCTTCTTCTTCTTCTTCTTCTTCTTCTTCTTCTTTCTCCTCCTCCTTTCGACCCCTCCGTAGCCTGTCGCTCAGGAAAATCGTGTCATCGTCGTCGTCGACCAAATAATGTGTGACGAACGATCGATCGTCGGGATTAATCTCCAGAAACTTTTCGATTTTAGCCCCAGAATCTTCGTTGGGTTGTACCGCGTCAAAGTTAATATCTGAAAAAAACAAAGAGGGGAGGTCAGTTGAAAAACAAAGCAATAAAGGTAAACACAAAAAGACGCCCGACCACAGCTAAATCTTACCCGCCATGTTCCATCCAGACCTAATCCAATCGCTGTCAGGGTCCAGCGTCGCTACCCTAACAAAGACGTACATGGTCTTCCATTTGCGATCATTGACCGCGGTTCTTAGGACCAGGGTACGATCACCCTTATGCTTTGAATATAAACTATAACGACGATATGTATCCGGCTTGACCTGGTAAGCGGACAAGAGATCCTTTACATTCATCGGAGACTCCCAGTACGAAGTAAGTCGCTCGATGACTAGAATCACATGCCAGAACTAGGCCATCAGTCGCCCTGGCGACAGATCGAACTCGCACATAAATGCTTTAGCTAAAGGCGAATATGGCCAGTGGAATCCTATCTTGAAAGGATACTCATATATTACGACGTATCCCTCAGGGCACATCTCTGGCCGAATCTGACCGACCTTGCTCACTGCGATCCCCGCAGGGATCCTCGCTAGACTCCTAAAACTATCCAGATCATCTTGATCTTGAATGGCGCTCCTAGGCTCCGTTGACATTGATAAGCCAGTTAACCAAATTTGACGCTCTGAGAAGCCCCAAATATCCCAGTTCTTCCTAGGTTTCCTAGAAATTGACTTACGACGCATACAAAGACAGGAGAGTCGTACCTTATATAGTCGCTCTAAACCTCGAATCTCTAAACAAGTCGAAGATCTCTCACAAGTTTGGAAAGGATTCGGCGAAGAAACAGCAAGAGTCGAGAAGAAAATCTCTCTTGAAAACTCTACGAAATCGTAAAAGGAAAAGATCTGTCGAAGGACTCTATTTATGCAAACGATCATGTCAGGACGAGCCTCTCGTTAGTCGACACGTGTCTTCGCCTTTTCGAATGCTCGATAGATCGTCGACACCTGGCGTTTACAGCTGTTTTGCACGATCGTGCGTCAGCATGACGTCACGACCTTATCCCCTTTTCGACTTCTCATTCAGTTAGAATTGGACCAATCCAAATCCAAGGTAACTGGAAGGATTTTTTACACGTCTCACTAGCAAAATTTAAAAAACTTTTGAAATTTGAATTTGCCACTCCACTTTTTAAAATTTTGGGGGTAAACTGTTTGGGTAAAAGTTCACCAGTCTCGACCACGACCAAGACAATAAGAACGTTTATTGCACTTCTTTTATAATGGAGTTGAAACACAAAACGCTTTGTCCTTGGACCAAAGCCAAAGTCAAAAGTACCTCTCGACACTCGACCGTCGTGTAGAGACACACGACCTCGACCAACTAACACGCAAAATTTCTGTTATGTTTTCATCATTTAATGCAGGTCAACATCATTCATAGCCAACAGACGAAACCGACAGAGCAGTTATGAGCATTAAAACAACAATGACCGGTATGACCGTTACTAGAAGAAATCATGAAGTCATTAAATGCATTCGAAGGCTATAAATACGAAGACAAAGCTATCATTTGCGCATCATCCATCATCGAATTCACACTGCATACTCAAGAACATCTGAAGCAAAGAACATCCTCTCAAGAGATCGCTCTCGACGCATGACTTACACACTCGACCTACAGTTTTAGCACACGACACACTTGTTTTACATTCGATACACTTGTTATTTATATATTTCAAGTCATTTGTGTTGTAATCACTGTATCCCCGACACCTGAAACAAAGGACATCGCCCCTGTTTGGCGATCATAGTGCATCGACGACTTCCACAGTCGTCCGCGGGTTTTTTCCTCGTTGAGGTTTTTCCCGCGTCACCAAAATCCTTGTCTCTTTACGAATTTCTGTCTTAAACGCACTGTTTTGTCGAACGATTCCTTTCTTTAGTTGTTAAGCTCCACAATCAACCTTAAGTTATCATTCTGGATGATTTTTGGCATTAACAATGCTGATGTCATATAATGAACTTAGTAACCTATGTCGTGCGATCCTGCGATAAAACAATGTCAGAAGTTGGTCGTTGGCTAACCAACGACCCTCCGATGCTTAAGTCAGTGATCATTGTGATGAGAATAAAAATTTGTATAAGAGAAAAGGGTTTAGAAGAAATACCTTTTCAAATGTGTTACATTCCAGCTACGTGGGATGTCTTGATTGTCGAGGGTTTGGAGCCGATAGGCACCTTTACCCACAACTTCTGAGATACGATAAGGACCTTCCCACTTGATGGAAAGCTGACCTGCATTGAGCTCTTGACTGCTTTGGAACACTCGACGCAAGACATAGTCGCCTTCTTGAAAGACTTTAGCCTTGACATCTTTATTGAAATGTCGTTCGACCGATTGCTTTTGTGACGCCATTCTAATCAATGCTGATTCTCTGAGTTCTTCAAGGACGTCGAGGTCATAACTTAAATCAACCAGGTTGTGGTCGACATAAGTGTGCCTCGAGGTTGGGAGTTGGACCTCGACCGGCAAGACTGCTTCGCAGCCGTAGACTAAGGAGAAAGGGGTTTGTCCTGAAGACGTGCGCGGTGTCGTGCGATTCGCCCACAGAACCGAAGGGAGTTCTTCGACCCACTTTCCTTTTGCAACTTTTAACCTTTTCTTGATCGAAGCAATGATGGTCTTATTGCTCGACTCAGCAAGTCCGTTTGCTTGGGGATACCTGGGGGTCGAGGTCGTCAGCTTGATGTTACGGTCTTCACAGAACCGTTGATTCCTGTTGCTTATGATCTGGGATCCATTGTCGCAGACAATTTCGGATGGAATCCCAAACCTGCATATGATGTTAGTCTGGATAAAAGATATGACTTCCTTGTCCCAAACTTGGGAAAAAGCATCCGCTTCTACCTACTTAGAAAAATAATCCGTAAGTATAAGGAGAAATACCTTTTGCCCTGGAGCAGGCGGTAGCTTGCCGACAATATCCATCCCCCACCTCATGAAGGGCCATGGGATAAGTGTCGAGTGTAAAGGTTCAGAAGGTTTGTGGGGCGTACCTGAATGTCGTTGACATGGATCACAGTTCTGGACATACCTCACGGCGTCCTGTCGCAGGGTTGGCCAAAAATAGCCTTGTCGAGAGATACGATTGGCCAGACTGTGACCTCCTGAGTGATTGCCACACTCTCCATCGTGCATCTCTTGAAGGATTTTCTGAACTTGACTTTTGCTGATGACGCATCTAAGGTTTAGGCCTGTCGATGATCGTCGATAGAGCCCATCTCTGATCACGACATACTTGGATGCTTTGAATCTGATCTTTCGAGCTTCCATCTTTTCTTCTGGGAGTTGGTCGTGCACAAGGAAATTTCGAATGTCGCACAACCAATCATCTTCTTGGTCTTCGATCTGGACGACGTCGACATTTTCGATGGACGATGTCTCCAGATGGATCATGGGAATACTGTCGAATATTGGTTCGACCAAGGCAGATCCAAGGTTTGCTAAAGCGTCGGTTTGAGTGTTCTGGTCTCTTGGAATCTGTTCAATAGAAAAAGATTTAAACTTTTCAGATCTTTCTCTCGCTACCTTTAGGTATGCTGTCATTTTTGAATCTTTGGCTGCGAATTCTCTATTGATCTGATTCCCAACCAGGAGAGAATCGCTTTTGACATGTAACGTGGCTACCCCCGAGTCGTGGGCCATATTCATTCCCACGATCAGGGCTTCCTACTCAGCTTCGTTGTTGGTGGTTTTGAAGTCGCATCGGACTGAATACACCATCTTGCCCCCCTGTGGTGACTTTAAGACGACGCCTAGGACTGAACCTCTACTGTTGGATGATCCATTGACATATAGAGTCCAAGGTACGTGTCGTGAGTCACCACAGTAGACACTTCGAGCTCTGCTTCTTTTTCTAATTCAGGGCTGAAATCAGCAATGAAATCCGCCAATGCTTACGATTTGATCGCGGTCCTGGGTTTGAAATCGATGTCGTAACTGCTGAGATATATACTCCATTTTGCCAAACAACCTGTCAACTCAGGGTTCCTCAAGACAGACTTAAGAGGAAAGTTAGTCACGACAGTAATAGGATGCGATTCGAAATAATGTCGCAATTTCTTGGCAGATGTGACTAGCGATAAAAGCAACTTTTCCACAGAGGAATACCTGGTTTCGGCGTCCAAGAGAGATTTACTTACATAGTAGATCGACAGTTGTTGTTTTCATCTTCTCGTGTTAGGACGACACTTACTGCATTAGGACTAACAGCCAAATTTAGCTGTAAGACCTCATGATCGTGAGGTTTTGATAACAGAGGAGGCGACGTCATGTACTCCTTAAGTTTCTGCACTGCTTGCTCATGATTATCGGTCCAGTCGAAGCCTCTATTTTTCCTGAGGACATTGTAAAATAGATGGCATTTATCTGAGGATCGAGAGATAAACCTGTTCAGAGCTGCTACCCGACCAGTGAGCTTTTGGACCTCTTTGAAATTTCTCAGGGACTTGATCTCGATAATAGCTTTGATCTGGTCGGGATTAGCTTCGATTCCTCGACGAGTAACCATGTAACCCAGGAATTTCCCGGCACTAACACCAAAGGAACACTTCGTCGGATTGAGCTTCATGCTATACTTCCGAAGGATGTCGAACGACTGCCTCAAATGATCGACATGGTCGATTGCTTGCTTTGACTTGACCAACATGTCATCGATATACACCTCCATTGTGTCGCCAAGATGATCCTTGAACATCTTATTCACTAGACGCTGGTAGGTAGAACCTGCATTTTTTAGTCCGAAAGGCATAACCTTATAACAATATATACCTCGATCCGTCATGAAAGCTGTTTTCTCCTGGTCCTCGACGTGCATCAAGATCTGATTATATCAAGAATAAGCGTCCATGAACGTCAACAGTTCATGTTCTGCCGTCGCGTCGACCATGGCATCGATATGTGGCAATGGGAAAAGATCTTTTGGACAGGCTTTGTAGAGATCTGTGAAGTCAATACAGACTCTCCATTTGCCATTTTTCTTGGCCACGACCACGACATTAGCGAGCCAATCGGGGTACTGTACTTCTCGAATTTTCCCTGTCTTCAGGAGATTGTCGACTTCGTCATTTATCACCTTATTCCTTTCAGGAGCAAATTTCCTGCGCTTCTGCTTGATAGGTTTGAACGACGGGTCGATGTTGAGCTTGTGGAAAATGATGCCAGGGTCTATGCCGACCATGTCTTCGTATGACCAGGCAAAACAATCAGCATGTTCCTGCAAGAAAGATATTAACTTGTCTTTTAGGCAGGGATCAAGGGACGATCCTATGAGGACTTTCTGATCAAGCTTGCTTGGATCTAGGACAACTTCCTCCAGGTGATACTCGTCAATTATCTCAGGAATTCCTTGTGCATTCTCAAGCTCTTCATGCATCTGGACAATGATTTGCTCTTGGTTTCCGTGGTCTGTCATTTTCCTGAAACAGAAACAATGGGAAACTCCAAGAAACTGTTAGTAAAACGCACGCTTGTCGAAGATTTTCTCTAGATGGGGTCCCACGGATGGCGCCAATCTGTTAATGCCAAAAATCGTCCAAAAGGATAACTTAAGATTGATTGTGGATATTAACAACTAAAGAAGGGAATATTTCGACAAAGCGTACGACAAAGATGAAAAATGTAAATGAGACAGAGATTTTGGCGACGCGGGAAAAACCTCAACAAGGAAAAAACCCGCGGACGACTGTGGAAGTCGTCGCTGCACTATGGTCGCCAAACAGGGGCGATGTCCTTATGTTTCGGGCGTCGAGATTACGATGATTACAATACAAAGAATAGAAATGAACTAATTTGTAAAGTAAACAGGTGTATCGAATAAAAAAAACAAGTGCGTCGTGTGTAAAGACTAGGTGTCGTGCGTCGTCTGTTCGAGAGAATACTTCTTCGTTTGAGAGTGTTTAGTACGCTGTAGGTGTTCTTCGGGATTCAGTTGATTCAAGGTGAAGTGTGATGCTGGAGATTGAGTGAGATCAGATGTCAGATGCCCCAAAATGTTGATTGAGCCTTTGTTTTATAGTCTTCGGGTGCATTGACTGTCTTCTTAAATGCCTTGTGTAACAGATGTAACGGACGTCGTTTTTACTGCTGTTAATGGCCTTCGTCGGTTATTGCCGTTGGTCTTTAATGACATTGACTCCTGCATTAATCACTGAAAAAACGTAACAGTAATATTGCACGTTAGTCGGTCGAGGTCGCAAGGTTCCACGCGACGGTCGTGTGATCTACGCGACGTCATGGTCGAGTGTCGTGAAGTGAATAACTTTTGATTTCAACTTTAATCAGGGAATAAAGTACTATGATTTTACCTTGCTATGAGAAAGTGTAATAAATGTTCTCCTTACCTTGGTCGTGGTCGAGGCTGGTGAAATTTTATCCAAACACTCACACTTTAGCGACAAATTTACCAGAGAAAATTTTGTAGATAAAATTCTTTCGTTTAGCAGTGACTGTTAATGCAAAAAATTGCACTAAACTATCTTATACCGAAAATCCCATAAAAATACGATCTAAGGTTTGGTTTCGGACCTTATCAACTATAGATTGAACCATAGAAATAAACAAGATAAATAACAAAGAAAATGTAGATGAAACAAGAGATTTTGGTGACGCGGAAAACCCCAAAACGAGGGTAAAACCGCGGTCGACTTGTGAGAGTCGACAGTGCACTATAGTCGCTAATCAGGGGCGAAAGTCCTTTTGTAACAAGTGTTTTGTGTACAACATATTACAAATAAATGTAAAAATGAACTTAGTCGTGTGATTAAACTAGGTGTCGTGCGTACATCGTGCGAAATAAGCTGTCGTCGTGCGAGACTTGCGTGAGCGATATGCACTCGAATGCTCTTGATGTAAAATTGTAGAAGAGGTTGAGTGTAGAAAAAAATCCCTGCTCACTTGAATGGTGAGCCGGCTCTTATATAGCTCTTGCCGGTATTAAATGTGTCTTGATGGCTTGTTTTGTAACTGCTGTTGGGTCTTTAATGCCATTAATAGCGCGTCCGTTACTGGCCGTTGTGCCATGAATGCCCATAGACCTGCATTAATGAACAAGAGAAACGGCTGTTGACCATTAATGGTTAGTATATTTGTAAGACCGTCTTGAGTTCTGGACGTCGGTCTTATGGAGCATACGACCATCGCCGAAATATAAGACCATGTATATGACTGTAAATGTCTTGTAAGACCTTATCTTAATATAAGAATGGTCTTATGAAAATGTCGTAAGACCAGGATGAAAATGTCGTAAGACCAGATCGTTAGGACGATACTGTCACATGACCAGGATGTTGATGTCGTAAGACCAGGTCGTCAGGACGATACTGTCGCAGGACCAGGATGTCAGGACGATACTGTCGCAGGACGAAAATAAGGTTTTCCTGCGAAATAAATCCAGTAATAGTTCTACTTGTAGAGAACTAATTGTAGAGCAAAAATTGATGATAATAATGTTTGTAACGGTCGCGTATTAATTATAGAATTAAATGTTGGTCGTCGGTTACGTTTGATGTATTAATGAGATGAATCTTGGTCATAACTCTTTCGTTACAAATGGGGCCGACCATAAATACATAACGATTGTCAATTAATGAGGGTTTAAATAAGACAATTACCCTCTTGAGTTGTTTTTGGTTAACCATGACCAAGTGTCAGGTCTTGGGACAAGAGACATGACAGATGCGGCATGTTTACTGGTGACAGTTAACATACGATATAAGACTGGCGACAGGAGACTGTCGACACAAGACCGACAACACGTAACTGACGACGTAAGATCAGCGACGTAAGACTAGTAACGTAAGACTAGTGACGTAAGACTAGTAACGTAAGACTAGTAACAGGCGACGTAAGACTAGCGACGTAAGACTGGCGACATAAGCCCAATGACGTAAGACTGGCGACATAAGACCAATGTCGTAAGACTGGCGACATAAAACCAATGACGTATGACTGGCGACATAAGACCAATGACGTAAGACTGGCGACATAAGACCAATGACGTAAGACTGGCGACATAAGACCAATGACGTAAGACTGGCGACATAAGATGTCTATCAATAACCAACTATCGTGGTTATTAGCGTATGACAATAATGGGTATTATCCCTGTCGGTCGGAGGTGTGACTGTCGTAGATATCCTTGGTTATTAAGGTAATCAATGTCCATGGGACATGTCGAGGGAATTTCCCAAGTCGGCCGAGGGTGTGATTTTTTACCCAAACAGTGACATATTACATAAATTAGCCCAATTATTCTATACGACGAAGGATCGTGTGAGAAGTTGAGTTTATGTGAGAAGCTTAAGAAGAGGGTCTGAACCCTTGATCACTTTTAATCTCAAGCCCACTCATGCATCGCGCTTGATACGGGGATTGATCCGGTGTATCTTGGTGTATCTCATCCTAATGTGCATCTAACGGTGAATAACCACTTCTCACGCTTCTCGCATTAACTTAACTTTTCACCGGAACCAAACCCTATTCTATACATACATACATACATACATATTGTGCAGTGCGGTTTGAACTGCGATTTGGTAACTCAACTGCAAACCTCACCGCAATGCATGTGCGGTTTGGTAAAAACCACAAAGCACACCATGGAAGTTCTACACCGCACTTTGTGGCGCAGTGCAGTGTGGGCGGTTTATGCAATTTGCATGCAGTTTAGATGAACACCTCTAGGTGTACATATTTGATAAAACTGATAATGAGAATTGTTGGAGTTCGATATCGGTAAACTTGGACAATTTATTTTCCATATATGTTGAAATCTTCTTTTTTACCCAAGCGCTCTTTTGGAGAGGAGTTCCACATAATCTCACATGATATTACAACTAAAGTTTATCGCTTTAGTGACTAGATATCGTGACAATTTGCACTTGTCTAGCCTCAATGACAATTCCACATATAAATTGCGAGAATATGTTCAGATTAATCTCTAAAAGTTTCACTGAGAAGAGAAGACGAATTACAACATATACAAATAAATGATTCAAGTTTAGCCCATGCGAATTTTAATATGCCCGACTAAATGAAAATATTGAAAATAGAAAGTGGTATGCAAGTTGTTCGGGGTTAGGTTGCGATGAAACAAATACACTAATGTTCATGTAAGATATACCATCGTCTTATTTTTTTTGAAGAGCAAGATATTTAATTATTACCAAACACAAGGAATAAAAAATATTTTCTACAAACCAACAGGGCCACCAACCAATGGTAAGCAGAAGCCAAATTTTAGTTTTCCAGCAGCAAACTAAAACAAACAGTACCTGTATAACTAAAGCATCTCACGACCAAAAATTGAATCAAGGCACAGATACCTCGAACTCTACGAACCAACTAGCCAAAGCTGCAGAACATAGCGATACAGTAGCAGAATTCGAACATCACCTAGAACGCAACTTCAGCCGATTTCTTATTACATAGGTAAATATATGGCTTATGACCCCATAAAGTTTAAAAAAAATATATTAACTTTTTGGTATATATCTTATTTTCCATAAAAATGAATTTGTTTTGACCCCACAAATTTTCAATTAAGTTCCTAAGTAATTAAAAAACAGTTTTGGAATTTAGCCCTCATATTTTATAGACCAATAAACAAGCTAAATTTTTTTTGGAGTTTGATGTTAATTTACCGTATCATTTTCATAAATGTTTTCATATTTCTTTTGGAGTTTGATGTTTATCGTATCATTTCCATACGTGTTTTTTCATGCTTTGGTTTTGCGATTAACTTTTTTTGTATTATTTAATATTCAATATTTTATTGTTAATTTTTATTGTTAGAGTTAAGGTTTGTTAGTTGAAGCAAAATTTCTTAATAAAAATAGGAGTAAAATTACACTTTTGGTCCTTGTGGTTGTCAGCTACTATCAACACTGGTCCCTGTTAATGCCAAAAATCGCACCAAAGGGACAACTTAAGGTCGATGTGGACTTAAACAACTAAAGAAAGAATCTTTCGACGAGACGTGCGACGAGGGTAAAAATAAACGAGACAAGGAATTTGATGACGCAGGAAAAACCTCAATTGAGGAAAAAACCTGCGGACGATAGTGGATGTCGTCGCTGCACTATGGTCGCCAATCAGGGGCGATGTCCTTGGTACTGGCGTCGGTCGTACGATGATTACAATACAAATGAAGGAAATGCTTCGAAATGTAAAGTACAAGTGTTTAAAGTGTAGAAACAGGTGTTTGTCGTGTGTGAATACAAAGTGTAAACAACTGTTGGTCGAAGGCTGTTGTCGTGCGTCGACAACGTTTCTTCAAGAGAAAGTTCTTTGCTTCTGTTGTTCTTGAGCTCGCTGTAGTATTCTGGAATTCGGTGCTAGATGATAGCTTTCTGTATGTGATTTCCAGAGTTTGAGTGTTTGATTTCAGTGTTTTTTGTTCTCCCTCCCAATTGGTTGCATCATAGGCTTTTTTATAGCCTCCGTCGGCTATTAATGGTGCCTTTATGGCGCGCTTTATAACCGCTGTCGGGCATTGAATGCTCCTTTGATGATTGGTCTCGTAACGGTCGCTGTCTTCAATGTGGGATTAAATGCTTGTTAATGACTTCGTCGGTTATAGCCGTTGCCCATTAATGACTTTGACTCCTGAATTAACCACTTAACAAACGTAACAGTTATATTATGTGAACATTAGTTGGTAGAGGTCGCATGGTTCTATGCGACGATCGTACGGAGCGGGCGACGTCGTGATCGAGTGTCGAGTGTCGCGAGGAACTCTCGACTTGCCTTTCAGGAGGGACGACGGAGGTTTTCTGGGTCTTCGTCGGGACCTTATCTTAATACAAGATATGGTTCATAACAAGTGTTTTACCTTTTCTGGTCGTGGTCAAGACCTGCATTGATAAACAGAAGAAACGGATGTTAACGGATAGTATAATCGTAAGACTAGGTCGTAAGACCAGGATGTCAGGACGATGTTGTCGCAGAGCCAGAGCGATATAACAGTGATGACAGGAGACTGTTGACGTAAGATCGACGAGTCATAACTGGCGACATAAGACTAGTGACGTGTGACTGGCGATGTGCGACGTGCGACACGTGACGTGCGATCATTAGATGTAAGATGACTACTGACCCAATAAGTCAATTATAGTGGTTATTTAACGTATGTCGGGGATATGATAATAATGGGTATTATCCTTGTCAGTCGGGGGCAGGGTAATCAATGTCCATGGGTCATGTCGAGGGGATTTCCTCAGGTCGGTCGAGGGTGTGATTTTTTACCCAAACACTTAGCCCCCCGAGATTTGAATTTCAAAGCCATTTGAATTTCAGATCTCGTACCGAAACATGTGTCTCTACGGAGACGTGTTACTTTTGCTAAGATCATCAGAGGAAAACTGACTTGGTCAACCAAAAAAGGCGACACAAGTTGCGCTTGCCCTTCGAGGCCGGGAAAAGAGAAAGAATGCCCCGACAGCAGGGTCGGGAATCTTGAAGAGGACAAGGACGGTAGTCCTGAAGGAACCGTCTTCGAGGGCTGTCGTTTCATCGAGAGTTGTCACGTCTAAGGAGGCGAGGGCGTCATCCAGCCGTTCTGGATCGATGGGCGCGATACCAGCAAGTTCGGCGCTTCCGGCGACAGTGACGAAGCTAGTGTCCAAGTTGTTGTCCCCAACGTCTGCTGACAAGGGGGACGGGTCATCGGCCGATGGTGTCCTAGACGGGACGACGTTGTTAGTGTCCTAGACGGGACGACGTTGTTAGTGTCCTAGACGGGACGACGTTGTTTCCTCATCTGAGGAAATATTTTCTCCCGTCTTTCAGGGGACGTTTTTCCTATCGAGGAGACAGGGGCCCATGTCGCCGGGTTGGCGTTCTCGGTCGATGTGGTCCTGTGATCTGGCGTCCACAGCCGATCTGCGTTCTTCAGAGACCTATGATCTGGCGCTTACAGCCGTCGTGGTCTGGCGTTCACAGCCATCGTAGTTTGGCGTTTACAGCCGATACGGTCGTTATAGACCTAGGTTACATTGTGTCTAGCATTTTTAGCTAATCGTGAGTTTAGCGATAATCGGTAAGAATTTTACCTTTCTATTGAACCTGCGTATTACATGTCATGGACAGATGTAATATCAACTGAAGAAATTCATTAAGTACAAGAATGAATCAAGAAGTCGTGCGACTTGGGCGCCCATTGTAATACAACGATTAGAACGTAAGTCACAAAATTTTCATATTTTCAAATCGTATCAGCAAACGTAAACGCTTACGATCAAAGCATTCATTCAGAACGTGAAATATTTCTAAGTTAAAGAACTTAGATTGTGGGGTCGCTAGACCTTACGATCGTGTGATTCGATCATACGATGAACTTGAATCATGTGTTCCTGCGAAAGGATAATCAAGTCATAAACCTGATCATTTATGTCGTACGATCCTGTGAGAGTGTACTAAAGTCGTACGATAGACTTAGCAATATATATCGTGCGATCCTGCGAGACTAAAGTTGTATGCAACTAATGTCGTGCGATCCTTTTCATATGCGTTGCATTCCAGATGCGTGGAATATCTCGACTGTCGAGGGTTTGTAGCCGATATGCATTTTTACCTACGACTTCTGAGATACGATAAGGACCTTCCTACTTGGTGGAAAGTTTACATGCGTTGAGCTTTTGAGTGCTTTGGAATACTTGACAGGGGATGTAGTCACCTTCTTGAAAGACTTTAGTTTCGACGTTTTTTTTGAAATGTCGCTCGACCGCTTGCCCCTGGGTGTCGAGGTCGTTAGCTTGATGTCGCTGTCTTCACAGAACGGTCGAGTCTCGTAGCTTATGAACTGGGATGCATTGTCGTAGACGATTTCGGATGTCGTTCGACCAATTATCTTCTTGGTCTTCCATCTGGATGTCATCGTTATTTTCGATGGACGACGTCGCCAGATTGGAATGCTGTCGAGTATTGGTTCGACCAAAGCAGACGTAAGGTTTGCTAAAGCGTCGATTTGAGTATTCTGGTCCCTTGGAATCATGAATGGTGATTTGCGAGTTTCAATGTACGAGTTGTCTTTATTGACGACATATGTAATGACTAGCGATCACGTGATTTCAACATGTGAGTCGCTTTTATTGGCGACCGAAAGTTTTAACCCGTGTTTGCCATGAGTGGCGATCATAAGATTAAAAACGTGGGTCGTCTTTAATTGACGATTGTAAGTTGTAAGTCGTAGAGACTTCGTTTCTCACGATATAAATCGTAAGACATGCGTTTTATATGATCTTGCGAGCCTGCAATGTAAAATCGGGGGTGGTCGTTGGATTGACCAATGATCCTTTGATGCTTAAATCAACATTCATATGTTAGATCATAATAATTGAACGAAGAGAATATACTTAGAGTATATATATAGAGTTGTTTATACCATATTCCATCCAAGCGGGATGTCACAGTTACCGTAACTTGGAGTCGATAAGCGCCTTTTTCTCCAAGGACTTTTGAAATTGAAATATGGTGTTTTCTATTTTGTGACGGGCGTTCCGAGCCCCTCGGACGATGCGATCCATGCGATATTTTGACGGAGCATTTTTTTAAGGTTTGAATCTGGCTTCGAGCCGCATTTGATTCCGATTGAAGTTGAATCACAGGATCTTGAAGATTTGTTCGCTTCTGTTTGACAGGCTTGAACGATGGGTCGACATTGAACTTGTGTGAGATGATATCGGGAACAGCATATTCCTGCAAAAAAGATATCAGCTTTTCTCGGAGGTTGAGATCGAGGGATGATCCGATGAGGACTTTTTGCTCAGGTTTGCTTTGATCTGGGATGACTTCTTCCATGCGATAATCATTGATTGATTCGAGAGTGCCTTGGGCATTTTTGAATCCTCCAGTCACCGGGATAGCGGTTCGTTCTGGGTTTCCCTTATCCGTCATTTTCCTGTGATGAAAGTAGAGGAAACTCCAAGAAACTGTTAGTAAGGTGTACGTTTCGTCGATGATTTTCTCTAGATGGGGTCCCACAGATGGCGCCAAACTGTTAATGCCAAAAATCGCACCAAAGGGACAACTTAAGGTCGATGTGGACTTAAACAACTAAAGAAAGAATCTTTCGACGAGACGTGCGACGAGGGTAAAAATAAACGAGACAAGGAATTTGATGACGCAGGAAAAACATCAATTGAGGAAAAAACCTGCGGACGACAGTGGATGTCGTCGCTGCACTATGGTCGCCAATCAGGGGCGATGTCCTTGGTACTGGCGTCGGTCGTACGATGATTACAATACAAATGAAGGAAATGCTTCGAAATGTAAAGTACAAGTGTTTAAAGTGTAGAAACAGGTGTTTGTCGTGTGTGAATACAAAGTGTAAACAACTGTTGGTCGAAGGTTGTTGTCGTGCGTCGAGAGCGTTTCTTCAAGAGAAAGTTCTTTGCTTCTGTTGTTCTTGAGCTCGCTGTAGTATTCTGGAATTCGGTGCTAGATGATAGCTTTCTGTATGTGATTTCCAGAGTTTGAGTGTTTGATTTCAGTGTTTTTTGTTCTCCCTCCCAATTGGTTGCCGCATAGGCTTTTTTATAGCCTTCGTCGGCTATTAATGGTGCCTTTATGGCGCGCTTTATAACCGCTGTCGGGCATTGAATGCTCCTTTGATGATTGGTCTCGTAACGGTCGTTGTCTTCAATGTGGGATTAAATGCTTGTTAATGACTTCGTCGGTTATAGCCGTTGCCCATTAATGACTTTGACTCCTGCATTAACCACTTAACAAACGTAACAGTTATATTATGTGAACATTAGTTGGTCGAGGTCGCATGGTTCTATACGACGATCGTACGGAGCGGGCGACGTCGTGGTCGAGTGTCGAGTGTCGAGTGTCGCGAGGAACTCTCGACTTGCCTTTCAGGAGGGACGACGGAGGTTTTCTGGGTCTTCATCGGGACCTTATCTTAATACAAGATATGGTTCATAACAAGTGTTTTACCTTTTCTGGTCGTGGTCAAGACCTGCATTGATAAACAGAAGAAACGGATGTTAACGGATAGTATAATCGTAAGACTAGGTCGTAATACCAGGATGTCAGGATGATGTTGTCGCCGAGCTAGAGCGATAAAAGAACTATGACAGGAGACTGTCGACGTAAGATCGACGAGTCATAACTGGCGACATAAGACTAGTGACGTGTGACTGGCGATGTGCGATGTGCGACGTGCGACACGTGACGTGCGATCATTAGATGTAAGATGACTACTGACCCAATAAGTCAATTATAGTGGTTATTTAACGTATGTCGGGGATATGATAATAATGGGTATTATCCTTGTCGGTCGGGGGCATGGTAATCAATGTCCATGGGTCATGTCGAGGGGATTTCCTCAGGTCGGTCGAGGGTGTGATTTTTTACCCAAACAGTCCCTATTTCAAAGTAATTACAAAAGCAGCCATTAGGATTTCTTTTTTATTTCAATGTTGGTCCCTGTGTGATTGCCAGCTATTAACGCCATCATATATCCGTGAAGTGGTAAATCAATTCATGGGAAAAATTGTTCAAACCCATTTAACCCTTTCACCTCTATTACTTTACGCATCTGATTTCAAAAAAACCCATCGATCCCCAAAACTCTCCGCCAGAAGCGATTAACACAAAATCGAGTTTCATCCTCTTCGATTTCTTCTCTTCGGTTGAAACTGATTACGATTAACACAAAATGGATCTCCATCAGCGATTTTGTATCCTCTGTTAGTACTTCTTCTCCTTCGATTTTCTTCTCCTCAAAGTTCCATGGTGATATGCGACTGTGGTGCAACAGGTGTGGTACGAACCTCTTGGACCTCCAATAATCCAGGACGAAGGTTCATCTCTTGTTCAAGAAATGTAAGCAAGTTGGTATATTTTTTTCATTTGTAGGTAAGTAAGTTGCTGAATTGTTTTTGGAAGTGGCTTGTTTTGTGGCTTAATTCGATACAATAGATTTTTTTGACTCATTTTGTAGCTTAAATTGATACAAGGCTTATTTTGTGGCAATGTGGCTTAACATGGGACATTGGCTCATTTTGTGGCTTAACTTGGGACATAGTGGCTCATTTTGGGACAGTGGCTCATTTTATGGCTTAACTTGGGACACAGTGGCTCATTTTGGCTCAGTTTGTGTCCCAAGTTAAGCCACATTGCCACAAAATATGCCTTGTATCAAATTAAGCCACAAAATGAGTCAAAAAAAATCTACTGCATCAAATTAAGCCACAAAACAAGCCACTTCCAAAAACAATTCAGCAACTTACTTACCTACAAATGAAAAAAATATACCA
Source organism: Saussurea involucrata (assembly GCA_033807775.1). Taxonomy (NCBI): domain Eukaryota; kingdom Viridiplantae; phylum Streptophyta; class Magnoliopsida; order Asterales; family Asteraceae; genus Saussurea; species Saussurea involucrata. The sequence goes on from CM066326.1 coordinate 61,286,897, forward strand.
ACTTGCTTACATTTCTTGAACAAGAGATGAACCTTCGTCCTGGATTATTGGAGGTCCAAGAGGTTCGTACCACACCTGTTGCACCACAGTCGCATATCACCATGGAACTTTGAGGAGAAGAAAATCGAAGGAGAAGAAGTACTTGTTGGTCCCGGAAGGGTTATACAAGTTTGTAGAAGGGGGCGGGGGTTGAATACAAACACACGATTTTTACTTTTCTAAATTGTTTATTGATATGTATCAAACAATTTACAACTTGTTACGGAACAAGATTAAGGAATAAACCTAATCTAAACAAGTTAAGAGAATCACTAAGATTTCTTGCACTAGAAATAAGATAGAGAGAGAATAAGAATATTAAAGACCAATATTCTAACAAACAAAATAGTAAGAAGGAGATGGCCGAGCACTTCATTTCTAAAGTAGGGTTTCCTTTATATACTGCATGCGTTTAATGCATATCAGTACAACTTTACATGTGGCAGCAACTGATTGGTTGCATGTTTGACCTTTGTAGACAACCTAGTAGACGCATGATGAACATTGTAGAATCAGAGTTGGTAGTACGATTCTGGACAAAAGGGATATTCATTCTGACATTATCGTACGGAGGCGTGCAAGGGGGTAAGACACAAGTAACTTGTAGAGGAAACTTCATGATCAGCGTTCGCTGAATAAATCTTTATCAGCGAGTGATAAAGTTCAGCGTTTGCTGAAGTCTTCTACTTGAAACTTCACGTTGAGTGGACAGGTCTTGGCTTCGTTGATATCCGCATCAGTTCATTAGTAGACTTATCGCTGGTTCTTTGGCTTGATATTCAACTTCAGCGTAGAACATAGTTGACGTGAAACTTGTCTTCAGGGATCATAAGTAAACAACAAATTATATCAGCGATCATCAGTAAGACTGAACAGGCTCAGGGCTTGCTGATGAACAATATCGCTAAATGTGTAAATTAAAGAACATAAGTTTCCTATCAGCGGTATTGTAGAGACATAGTACTTAACAACTTATCAGCGATAGTGAAACTCTAATACATATTGTCTACTTACAATTTTCACTAAGTGTTTCTTAGAGAGTCATTATCAAATCATTGAGGGTTTGGATCAACAATCTCCCCCTATTTGATTATGACATAGCAACAAAAGAAAATTGCTAAGTATGAAAACATAAGGCTAAAAATGACTCATAAAATATTTGTCCCATTTACTGTTTTCGGGGATCTTTTAAGTACTAATGGAGTAAAGTACATTCGCTGAAATCTTTCTTTAAACTTCGTATAAGTTACAGAGGGAAGTAGAAAAAATATAAGTACAGCAAATAAAATTTACAAGTACAAAAGATACAAGTTGATAAAGATAGAAGAATTTCAGGAAATCCTATCAGCTATACAGGTTCATCCTTAATGAGAAGTTCATCAAGGGACTTTGTGGTAGGGATCATCCAATCAGGGACTTCTCGTCCAAGATTGATCCCGTCTTTGTTTTGCTTCTTTAAAGATCAGGGGCTTGAAGAAGTGTCCGAGAAGGTCTTCTCTGAATCCGCACCAGTAGACGAGATCTATGAGCTGTTCGATAGGGGCAATGCATAGCTCAGAGACTCTTTGAAAGCATTCTCGTCCATCGTAATCTCTAAAGAAGATACCATAAGGATCACTTAGGACTTTTCCAGGTACAAAGCGTTCACCAGGGTAAGGAGATGTTGAGAGCTGAGAGATCAGGTTCAGGACCAAGAACTTCTTCACGTGAAAAGCCAATTCCGGTTTCATTTCGGATAGGAGGACCTGAGTCAGAAGGTATTATCTTTTTCTTTGCAGAGGCCCTTTTTCGTTGAACTGGAGCAAGAGAAGGAGGAGGAATATCCATAGCAGATGTAACCAAGTCGATCTGTTTAGTCAGAGCTTTTTCGACATAGGATTTGAGTTTTGATCGTGACCGCTGAATGGCTATCCGCATCTCCAACCATTCAGATAAACCGAACCTGTCCATCCATGAAGTATATATGGTCTCCTTGTGACCATTCTCTCTGAAGATGTCGATGTGAATGATTGGAACATCTATGGATATCTTTCCCCTGATGTTCACCTTGTTGATTCTGGAACCATGACATCGAAAGTGAATTCGTTCTTTGCACCATTCCAAGGTAGAGTCAGAGACCTTGGTTTCTTCTCGATGATCTTTGTGGCGTCCTTCCACAATTGACGTTGAACATCGATGGGAGTTTTCTTCAGTGCAGGATCTTTCACCGAACGTTGTACGAGCTCAATAGCATAAGCTTCGTCTTTTTCTTCCGCTCTTTTTCGTTCAGCGAGTTGTTCTTCAGCTTTGAGGTGTTCAGCGAGTTCTTTTATAGATATTTTGAATTGAGGGGCACAGAAGATTCCCTGATCCTCAAGCTGTTTGATCATTGCTTCTCTCTTTTTCTGTTCTTCTTCACTTAGCTTTTGAGGAGCTAAGGAAGGTCTGTTTTTGTGAGAGAGCAGTTCTTCTTCTGGTTCATCAGTCTCAACAAAGTCTAAGACTGGGATTATTTCTTCAGCATTCAGAGCTGGATTTATTGTTGATGTAGTTGGAGGAACTTCAGCTGGACCCTCAAGCAGGGGAGAGGACTAGCTGAAACGTAATGATCGTTTAAGTAAGATCATTTGGGAGAAGAGATAGAGAAAGAATGAGGTTTAAGTGTATAGAGGTTTTATGGAGAGGAGAACTGAGGTTGAGAAGGGATAGAGGAGGGATGCAGTGTAAGGGAAGAAGAGATATTGTACCTGACAAACTGGCTTTCTATGCAGGATAGTCAGATTGCCTTCTGCAGCGAGGCCTTTATTTTTGCCATTGTCTGCTTCAGTCGCTGCAGGCTTTTTGGTGATCCCCTCCCCTGATGATTCAGTAAAGATTATCCCTTTGAGAGCATGGGTCCTTTTGATTGCCTGGAAGGAGAAGTCAACATCATCATTATCGTCATCATCATCATAATTTTTAGGTGATGATGATCGTTCATCATCAGCGATATCGACGTCTTCATCGTCTTCTTCTTCTTCTTCGTCGTCATCAGCATATGGTTCTAGGACATCAGCATTAGCTTCCTCATCGAGTTGCTCCCCCTCAAATTTAGAGGGAGGTTTCTCGGTTCCCTCAGGGTTTTCAACTTCCTAAGGTTTATCAGCAGTAGTAGAAATAATACCCTCCCCCTCAGAGTTATGGGGAAGGTCTTCTTGAGTTTTCTTCTCCCCCTCAACATTATGGGGAAGGTCTTCTTGATTCTTCTCCCCCTCTTCCACATGATGGATGGGGGAGGAAATAGCAGCAACAGCAACATCATCAACATGCTTTGGGTCACTGTCTTCTAGGCCAGTGATCCCAACGCAAGTTTCAACCTTAGCTAATTTGTCTTCTAGGCCAGAAATAGCAGGGTTGATTCTTTCAAGAGTTTCTCGATCCACCTGAGTAAAGTGCGAAGGAGAACAAGTTGGAGTGTCTAGGCGATCGAGAATTTGCTGCAGGAGCTTTGTCGCAGTGCTCACCTCTGTCTTTAAAGTAGATACATCTCTCTGAAGATTTCCAACCACTGTCTTCAATGATGTGACTTCATTGGACAGGGTGGTGAAGTTGGCGGAGATGGTGTTGTTTGTAGAGTTCAGGGTGTTGATGGAGGTAGAGTTGTCAGCGAGAGTCTCAACAACTTTGGAGAGACTACCTTCCATCTTTTCCAGATCAGCACTGGAAGCTTTGCCTTTCACCTCATCGGTGAGTGTCTTGAGAGCCTCTCCAGCGTTTGTAACCACTGAAGAGTTCGAAGAGAGAGTGGTGGTGAGAGATTCCACCTTTGAAGTCAGATCCTTGAGCGAGTTGTTGATGTCGCCCAAATTAGGACATGTAGAAGATAAAAATTTATGAACAAAGGAAAGCTCAGAAGTTAGGGATTTTGAGAGAGGAGTGTTTAAGGTTTTGTGTATACCTGCGGGATGGTTGACGAAGTCATCGAAGTTTCGGTGACCTGTATATGTTTCCATGTCGTCTTCCAGAGAGCCTTTACGCTGAGAAGTTCCCGCAAGTCCTGTGTTTAGATCCATCATCTGCTGTAGAGCTTCAGCAGATGTATCACTCAGAGTGATGGTTGTTGAAGAGTGTGGGTGGAAAACAGGTGGAGTGACCAAAGAAATAGTAGGAGGGATGAAGGTTGAGAAGAGGGATTGGGTTCCGAATTCAGCGTTGGCTCCGCTGAGGAATACTTCTGCAGTACTTGGAGGTACTGAGGGAGAGAGGTTCTGTGCCAAGACAACCTCAGCGTTTAGAGACGCTGAAGCGGGTATTGAAGGGGTGGATTCAGCAGCTGTGGTAGAGCGTACCACATAACTATCTAGCGTCTTCTTTGGAGAGATAGACGTGGAGTCTTCAGCCTGGGTAGACTTGGAGGGTTGCTTTTTGAGAATCTTCTTGGGATTAGAAGTGCCAAGTGGGGTGTCAGAAAGTTTCCTTTTTCTAGAAGGAGTGGAGGTTGCAGCCTGGGTATCAGCGGTTGGGATTACCGCTGCCAAAGTGTAGAAACCAGGATTCAATCTTACAATCAATTAAGAACAATCAAACAGTAAATGATAGAGAATTGGATCCAAAAGTATTGTATTCAATCAAGAACAGATTACAAATATAGAGAGAGAATCTCTCAAAGATTACAAAAGCGAATACAAAGATATGCGAGAAAGTTATGCCAAAGATTAGTTAGCTTACATTTGCTAACTCTTATATATACTGCAAGGAAATGCTAAAGCTACAATACATATACATGAAAGTCTAATAGGAATATTACACGTGTCCTATTTAACTAACAGAATACAAAGGAAAGTATCCTGTCATAAGTTATGAACATGTAGTTCAGAACTTCTGAACAATCTTCTGACTAAGCATATCAGAACTTCCTTTAAAGCACTTGGACTTTTTCAACTTCATCATCAAAAGTTCTGAGTCTCCTACTCAGAACTCTGATCCTTCTGTTCAGACTTTCATACTTGTAATCTTTTCGAGACTTCTCAGCCAGAGCTTCTGAGTCTTCTTACTCAGAACTCCGAGTCTTCTATCCAGAACGAATACTTGTAACTTTTGACAAAACTTCAGATCTAACAATCTCCCCCTTTTTGTCAAACATTCATGTACTTGTCAACATTGAACTCTTTTAAAGCAGGTACAATCTTTAAAAGAATTACATTTCTCAGATTAAGCCTTCTTTCAATCTTTTCTATGATCTCTTGTATTTTTCAACTTGAGATCCTCTTGTTAACTTTTTCTCCAAGCTATGTTTGATGAATCTCAGAGTTCCAGAACAATATTTTGCCACTTCATCTGGTCTGAAGAAAATCTTCTCTTTTCTGTCATTTCTCAAGAAAACTCCCAATTCTGGATATCTTACAACACTTCCACTCTTCAGAAGATTCAACTGTTCATGACCATTGTTTGGCTTTGAGAGATATACACATGGTCTTTATATATACAGAGCAATATGAAAATCTGTATATGCATACCATCTCAGAATGTAAAATATAGCATCTCTTACTACAGCCAATGCTCCTCTCTCCTTCTTATGTTTACTACAGTCTTTATTTGACAAAAGACTATACAACCTGTAGAAATTTGTCACTGAGATCTTGTCAAAATCTGCCTCAGTAAAGTAGTAGACTTTTCCATCTTCTCTCAATACTTCAAATGAATAATACTCATGTTTTCTGAACTTCTTAACACTCAATTCTCTTATTCCAGTGAAATCTGAGTACACTGCTTCTTTTGATTTTGCTAAGTATCTTGCCATCTCTGCACGAAGCCATTTATGTACATCTGTTCTGTCATGATACACACTTAGAAAGTTTACTTCTTTTGGTTTAAAGAAGTTAGGAAGAGCATACTCCAGAAAGTAACCATTAACATCAACAGGTATTTCTTCTTCATTAGCCTCAGACTTTTCTGGCTGATCTGCATCTTTCATTTTAACATCTTGTGAAGACACATCTGGAATATCTTCTTCAATCTTTTCTGAATAAACTCCATTTACCTCATACTCAGCAGGAAATACAAAGTCTTTATGTAACAGTTTCTTTAGGTTTTCTTCTGAGAGCATCCATTCACTGCAGTCTTTGATTCTTGTTCTGAGATCCAACCTCTCTTTGATATGCATTTTGCATTCTTGTTTCAGAATTGCTTTCTCACCTTCAGAATTTACAGCCATTTCTAGTAACAAGTACTGTAAAGTAGTATTACTTTACTTCACCAGATCATTTAATCTGAAAAACATTCTTACTCCAGAGACTATGTATGAAAAACCATCATTTTCAACTCCTTCAGTAATGAATCCAAGGGCTGCAATTTCATGAATAGGCTTTTTGACTGGTTTGCTCAGATTACATTTCTCTTTCCCTGCTTCAATTGGCAACTGAAAATCATAGAAGTACATATTTCTGACATAAATCCCCAGAATTCTTCTGCATTCAAGTTCTATCCAAGATTCTTCAGTACTAGCAAAGAACTTTACCAAAAACAATTGATCTTTCAAAAACAATCTGTGAAAGTCAAAACTTGTCATGCTAACCTTCAGATTTCCTTCCTTCTGAACTATCAAACTTACATACTTTAGCCCATCAAACTCATCAGTCTGAAACTCTAGTACCTTCACAATTGCTTTCTTAACATGTAGTCTTTCATCAGGTTTTCTGAATCTGTTAGAAGCTTCCACATAAATCATCTGAATTCTTTCATCCAAGAACCCATCAATAAAGTTCTCAATTATTATAGAGTCATCTTCTTCGCAGTAGATATTCTCATATGTTTCTTCTGGAAAGATATCTTTAAAGAAATGTTTAGCCAGAGGAGTATCACTCTGACTGATAATGAAATCACATAAAGGTTTTTTTAATACTGGTAATTCAATCCTAGGAATCACAATGGGTCTTCTGTACACATTCCAAAGGCATGAAGTAGTTTTCAACTCTTTCAAATTCTCCACTAAGAACATTTAACTCATCCAGAAAATGAAGTTCAAAATTGTCTTGAAAACTACTTGTGTATCCAACTAAGTGATCCTCATCTCCTAACAAATCAATAGGTCTCACTGTCTTCATAATTCTTTGAATTTTCTGAACATTAAGAGCTCTGACCAACTCACTATGCATCCTCCTTATCAAGACCTCATTCAACCTTTCTTCCATCTCATAATTAAGAAGCTCAATTCTGGCATAAGGAACAATTTCTGTACAAGTGTTCACTTCAGAACTTTCAATCAAACTTTCTTCAGAAATATCTGCCATACTGATCTCACAACCTTCTTCAGAAGAATCTATCATTACTTCTTTTGTCATAGTATTCTGATCTGTCATTACTGCCTCATCTGATCCAAAAATACTTGTTGACTCACCACTGCTTTGTTTTTCTAACTCAATACTTATCTTTTGTCTTTTCTCCCCCTTTTGATGACCATGAGGATCATTATCATCAAACTTTCTTTTGGACTGAGTTGATTCTGATTCAGGTTCTGCAACAGACAAAGGCATGATGGCTAAGGGCTGTGAAACACTCGCCAATTTAGAACTGATTACTTTGACAAGAGAAGACTTTAAATCCTTCATATTATTCAGAAGATCCTTTTGAAATTCTGTTATATTATCCTTGATCTCCTTTTTGTGAGATTCCAAGGACTCTTTCATTCCATCCACTTTTTGTTCAACAGACATTGCTTTGCCTTCCAACAGATTTTTGAGATTCTTTACTTCATATTTCAAAGATTCAACAGTATTCTCCAATTTCTCAACTTTCTCCCCCAACACTTGATTTTGTTTCTGAATCTTTTCAAATTCAGAAGGTTCTAACAGTGAACCTGGATCAACAAATGGTCCAGTTTTCAAGTGTTCAGAGAACTCTTGGCCTGTAGGTGCCACAGAGACACCATGTACCACAAAGGCACTGTGTAATGAAGCTTTTGAGATGTTCACTTCACCAGGACTTCCATCCAATCCTTGACAACCAATAATAGGAATGTCTATGGATGTTGATACAGGAATACAAAATTCCCGTGATGTGCTAGTGTGAAAAGGAATTTCAGGCTCAATTTGGATATCACTGTGCAATCCAGACTCAAAGTGTTGAAGAATAGGTTGGGATTTATCACCTCCCTCCAAATGAGTATGGGATGGTTCCCCTGTTTGTTTTGAAACAGCAGCATGTTGAAATGTTTCTGAGTGGCTAGGGATGGGTTGTTCAAGTTCCACCATGGGCTCCATGGTGTTTTCTTCAATGTTGGTCACCAAGGGTTGTGAACCAACATGTAAAGCCCGTGTTCCGGTATGGATTTATATTTTTGTTTAATGTTTTCTTTAAATGAATGTTTATTAACGGGATTGACCAAAAGTGAATTAGTTTTGTGTTAGTTGGTTCATTTGTTAAATCCTAATTTAAGTTGGTAAAAAATTGGAAGTACCTTAAAAACCTAGGGACTAAAGGTGTGTTTTTGGCAATTGGTCTGCATGGGGTCGGCCCATGAAGGAACCGACCCCCTCCCTTTTCTCATTCCTAATTCACGACACACACACACACACACACACAACACACCACAAAACCCTATCTCTATTTCCTTCTCGTTTCTTCTTGCGTCGCACACAAACGGCAGCCACAATAAAGCCCTACTCGTTTTTTTTCCTTGCTGCCACCGTGAGACCACCTTAAACCACCAGCACAGCCGCCGCTAGCGGCTGCCAGCGAGAAGAGAAGCAGCGAGAGATAGAGAGAGAGAGAGGCGATCGGGAAGAGAAGAAACCGACGAACCGGGTGGTTGCTGCTGCGTTTTCTTATCAAAAGGTAAGTCCCCTCTCGTGTCTTTCTTCTTTACGTCAAAATCGCGAAACAACCACCATGGCTGCCGCTAGCGGGTGGCCGTCGTGCACCACTTTCTGGTGGCTGTGATGGCGGGTTAAGGCTGTTAGGTTGCGCGTGAGTGCGTGTGTGTCTGAGTTAGGATAACGGGTTTGTTTCGTTTGTCTCGTCGGGATGTTCTACCGAACCACCACCACCACCGGTGGTGGCTGCCACCTACGCGCCGCCGTCGGCCACCACTGCCTGAGGTGGCAGTGGGTGGTGTCTGGTTTGTCCAGCCCTTAGTTACCTAAATCCTAAACCTAATGCGTAAACGTTAAACCGATATCAATGTTATGATTTTGTGTGGAAAACGCCCGTTCTGTCCCTGTTTTGTAAAATCCGTAGAAACATCTAGGAAAATCGGATTGAGGTGAAATCAGTGCCCAAATCTCACAAATTGGGTATAGTATGTTTGGTATGTTTTGCGGAAAAATTAACGAGGCCTCTAGCTAGGGCCAAATTGACTTTTAGTACAGACTGGTCCGAAATTCGCTGTTCGGGTAGTCTGTTTTGAAAAATTCATATAACATAGTAGGGACCTCGTATGAACGCGTGCGATATGTCCCTAGAAACCTAAGACATAGAACTTTCTATGTATGGAATAATATTTCTGGTTTGATGGGTTTAAGGGGGGCTAAACAGGTCACGAACAGACCTGCAGTGTTAGACTAAAAACCGGAAAACGCACGTTTAGACTTGTAGTTATAATTCCGGGTTGGGATTACACTTTGACACTTTGTAACACTTCTTTAGGTGAAAAGAAGTGAGTTGGAGTTGGCAGGTTCTTGTCGCAGTTCGTGGAGTTCTGCTTTGCTTTCTGAGGTGAGTTCACTCACTGCGTAGGATAGAGATTGTATGCGCGCTGCTATAGTTCGTGTGTGTTAACTGTTTTGTTTGTGTGTAGTACTAGGCAGAGTTAGTGTCTAGTATAAGGTATTGGGTGTCGTATAAATCTCGGGGAGACCGAGGACTCAGGGAGACCGAGGAATACGTACACAGGTGTTGTATGAACTCGGGGAGACCGAGGGATGCATACACGAGTGTTGTGTGAATTCGGGGAGACCGAATGATACATGCATGGGTGTTCTTGCATGAGTGTGCTTGTATTATTTAACTGCATGTGTTGGTTGTTATATCTATTTGCTGATAGGGGTGGTGTCGATATGATTGATATCGTATGCATGTGTTTGAATTCACTAAGCTTCGTGCTTACCCTTTCCCTACAAATTACTGTTTCAGGTACGAGTGGCAGCAAGACGTGACGGTACACACTGGCGCGTTGAGACTTTCGGCATTTTTTTACCTTGAGACATTATGTTTTATTATTTACATTTCCGCTGTGTTAATTGGTTGGTTATTTCACTTAATGAGTTTTGGGAAAACGTTGATTGAATTTGAATACTTATGGTTTGTTTTAAATAAAATGGTATTTTTAAAAGTTCAAATTTATTGTAATTTTTGGGACGTTACACAACAGTGTGGCTGCCCGGATTATGTTGGCTGGATCAGAATTATCTCTTTCTGTTTCAAATTCTGTTAACATTCTCTCATTCTCACCACTCTCTTTCTGTTTTTCACTTTCATTTCTAACCAAGCTCTCTAAATTTTCCCTCTCTATTCTCTCAGAATGTTCTCCCCCTTGAACATTCTCCCCCTCTCTATTTTGAATAGACCCCTCACCTCTCATCTCAGGTTGTTCCTCATGGGTAGGGGCTTGAGGTTGTTCAAGTCCCATTGAGGTGCAATAAGCTTTTAATATATCACCCTCCCTTGGAATGTATTGCCTAAGTGACCTTGGAAGAGGTCTGTGATTTGGAAAATTTTCAAGCTTCAGAGTAGAAATCATTTTACCCATATAGAAGATTGGTCCATGCTCCTCATTTGATCTTCTTGGAATGTTTCTGTCTTGATCCATTGCATGCCAAATTACCAACTGGCAATACCTCTGATATGGTATGTATGTGAGGACCTTATCCCTTGTTCTCTTTTCTTTTGCCTTCTGATTCCTCTCAAAGGTGTTCTTCATATCTTCCCATAGAATAGAAGTATACTCATAATGCCTATTTTTCACTAATCCATGAAAGACCTGCAAAATCTGCTTTGAACCTTGATCTAGTGAGCTGTTCTTCCCAGAAAGACATTTGTTGATTATATTGAAAAAACATGCCCAAATTGGTGGCAATTTGTTCCTTCTGAACAAGCTTAGAGTCTTCAACTCTTCATTATACCCTAATCTTCTAATTTCAGCCAATAATTCCTTTGTTAATGGAGAATCTTCAAAATCTAATCTTCCCTGTAAATCATCCTTTTCTGGTAGCCTCAGCATTGTTCTCATAAACTATATATTCAGAGTTACAGTGACTCCCCCTATTTCAGATACAAAATTATTACCTTGTAACTCCAAATGCTTCCACCATTGTTGGATATACTGAACAGGAACCGATTTCTTCATTGTAAACCATTTCTTAAAAGGATGGTATTTCAGTAACTCTACGATTATCCTATGTTCTTTCTTGAACCTAGTTTCATCAAGTATTAACACACCGTTGTTTTCAATCAACTGCAAACATTCACTCTCAGGAACAATCCTCTCACCAGTATTAGATCTTCCAGACAGGACTTGTAACACCCGTAATTTTCGGATAGGTCCAATTTTGAATCAGTATGGAACCAATCTTTAAGAAAAATATGAAAATAATATTTTGGGTTAAATCTTAGATTTTATGGTCTTGTTGGATGAGGAATTCGAATACGAGTCCAACGGTTCTTTCCGGAGCGAAAACGGAGCTAAAACGAGGAAGTTAAGGCCAAAACGAGTTTCGGTACACTCTGAGCAATTGTGCCCGGCGTTAGTGACACTGTCACAATCGCCGTGTCACTATCGCCCATAATGTACCGAGAGTTGGGGGGGACGCGGGCGATTGATCCCTGGCGATAGTGACACTGTCACTATCGCCGTGTCACTTTAGCCGACGGGCTCTAGGGTGTTTTAAACCCCTTTTCTTTTTTCTTCTTCCCCATTTCATTCATCTCTCTCAACTCTCTCTCTAAAAATCGTCTCTCTCTCAAGAAACCCTAAACCTCCCCTCTCCTTCCTCATTTCTTCACCAAATTCAACCCATTTCACACCATTGATGAAGATAGGAGAGCTTAGAGCTCATGTGGATGGTTGGAAGCTTTTAGTTGGAGGTTCATACGATTAAGGTAACATTTCTTAACCCAAATACTAGATTATTGTGGATTTCCTCTTTCTTCTACCTTGAGGTTATTGTTAGATGATTTTGTTGGTGATTGGTTGAGATAATCTTCACCTTCTTCATTATTGAAGATTAGGGTTTGGAATATTTGGGGTTTTTGGATGAAATTGTTTAGGGAATGATTTCTTATGGTTAGATTTTGGTATTGATGGATGGAAACTCATAAATCTAGGTTTTGGAAGTTTTGGCTTGAGGATGCAATCTTCATCAAAGGAGCTTACGTTGGAGAAACCCTAGATTTAGCTAAATCTAGCAAAGGTGAGTTCAAGTTACTTTGCGAAAACTTTGTACATGCCAAATGTTATTTTTTTCCAAGCAATTATGTGTTTTACCTTAAAATTATTAATGTTGAGTTATTTGGTGGATTTTACCTTTTTGAGGTATTAATTGTGGTAAACATTGTAAAACTCTACTTTTGGATATTGTGGAAAAATGTGATAGATAAATCTTATATGAAAATGGATTGTTGATTTATGTGATAAATGGAGTCTATTTATTATGAAAATGAATTTTGTGGATATTTGGAAATATGCATATAGTACATCATGAGATGTTTTGAAAATATAAAGGTTGAGTCCTTTTGGAAATGAGGGTTATCCCGATCCAAGGTTTTATTTCGGGTTTTCACGGATTTGAAGTACTTACTGACAACCGGTGTGTGTTGTTATACTTAATGTTATTTTATGACTTTCATGGACTATCTTTCGAGTTAGTTGAGCTTGTGGCTCGGTATTGGATTTTATTAAGTTTTGGGGACATTTGTCCGGTTTGATAACTCAAAGTTGAGTTTTGATCATGATTTATGATTATTGGGGAATTGCATGTTTTGAATGCATTTGTTTATTCATTTGGGGTCGTGTAATGTTTAGACCTCGTTAGCTATGGATCCATAGGCATTTGAGTTTCCCTTAGTCTCGCGGACAAGAGGTCGGAAATGATTCAGCTCAGTTTACGAGATGTTACTTTATTTTGTAGCACGGAATAGGCATCGGGTTCCATGATAAGTAAGGCGTGGACTTAGATGGTCGGGCGTCGTCTCATGGGCAGTAAGGTGTAATTCCATATATGTGCTTAGCACGGGATAGGCATCGGGATCCATGATAAGTAAGGCGTGGACCTAGATGGTCGGGCGTCGTCTCATGGGCAGTAAGGTGTAATCCCTAATGTGCTGTTGTGGATTTGGTGACCCAATGTATAGACCTGGAGTGGTTGAAGTTGGGGGCATCCTAGTCTCGTGAGCAATAGATCTGGAGTGATTGAGCTCAGTTTTACGAGAGTAATCCACGTAGGTGTTTTTATTACATAGTAAGTGACCGACTTTGGTGTTCCGTCACGTGCGATGTATACGGGTCTCCCCCGTCACCGAAAGGTGTTGTTTTGGGTATTTGTTACTACTCATGTTTTCGGTGACGTGTTCTATTTATATGGATTGTTTTCCATGGTACGTAAGTTGTGGTTTATATCTCATCCGTGTATGATGTTTTGGGTATTTGTGTTACCTCCACCTTCAACGGATACGGGTCTTCCCGTTTATGGTATTTGATCTTTATTACCTTTTACGGTCGCATTAGTATCGCTTCGTATTGTGTTTTAATAAAGAGTTATATTTAACGGATGGTTTCCATGTTTTATGGGTTGAGTATGTTTTGTCAGCCGTATTTTAGGGTTTTGCCTAAACTAAACTTATCCACATATTTGAGTGAGTTGGAAATGTAATTCATTTTGGAAAACGTATTATACCTTTCGGGAACTTTTCCATGGGAGTGTGTGAGTTGGAAAATGGATGATTTGCAATTAAAGTAAACTCTTTTGAAATCATGACTAAACTATTACTCAGTTGATTTATGTTTGTTTTATATAGTCATGATAAAATGCTTGAACTCACTAGGCGTAAGCCTAACCCTTTTTATTTGTCGGCATGTGTAACAGGCTCAGGTTGGGGTAACTGTAGCTACAGTGGGAAGTGGCGAGTGCTAGTAAAGTGCACGTGAGGTGACTTGTTTAGTGAAGTCTTTCGCATTCATTTGGACTAGTAACTTGCATTGTATTAAGTGACACCCGATTGAGTTATTTTCTTGTAGATATTGAGATGTTTTAATTCTGAGGTATTTTGATGAAGGAATTGTAGAGATGATCTTATATATTTAGATATTTTGTTGAAATTTTAATTAGTTGCTCTTTCCAAATTTGAGGGTGTTACATGACTGACCTAACTGCACTCTGTTCGTGTTGAATATTCTCATTTCCGTCATCTGCGTCTCCCTCTGATTCATTCATGTTTTCATCCCCTGCTTCTTCTTCAACATTTTCTAGTACAATGTTTTCTCCTATTGCCCCTTCTTCTACAGCTCTATTTTCAGGCCTCTGTACTTCATCATCTGAATCAGATTCCATCAATGATTTTGATGAATGTAATGATATAGCTCTATTTCTCCTTGAACCTGACATGATCGTAATGCGGAATTTTGAAAGAAAACAAGATCAAAGAACTCAGGAATTGTGCGTTTCTCACTTTTCGCTCTTGGAATTCAAATAAAATTTAAAAGAGGGATTTTAAGGTCTATTTAAAATCCGCGAAGCTGAAAGGTTTTAACGGAGAAAAGTTACTTTTTGTCAGAGTTATAACGAATTCAAACACTGTGAAATGCCACAGAAGATGTTAAAAAGAAATGTGGCAAGTTCAAAGAATAAGAAGCTGACACGTGTTATTGGATAGAAATTAATACAAGTTAAAAGTTCTGAATAACATGCTCAGAGTTCTGAGAATGCATACTCAGAAGTTCTGAGTACACAGTTCAGAAGAAATTTCCTTAGAACCAAAATTCATTTAAAATCAACTTCTAATTATATAAAAACATTTAATCATCCAGAAGTAGTTTGAACAGATAGAAATTATTTTATCATCAAAATTCTGTCCTTTTGATGATTTGACATTTCTGAAAGCATTTAAAATCTACCATCTGATCTTGAAAAATATTTTAAGGGTTCAGAAGTAGTTTGAACAAGTGAAAAAGGTTTATCATTGAAAGCTTGTTCCCCATAGAATGATTAGTGATGAGATAAGAATATACAAACCTTATAAGCACCTCAGAACGATATCTGAATGATTTCAATGCTCCCCTTGACTTTAGCATATACTCAAACACATATTATAAGGAATATGAAAAGAAAATAAATAAAACAGAAAGATCTCAACAACATACTGAAATATTTGTAATTTTCAGAAATGTGTTCTGAAAGGTAGTCAGAAGTTCTGATTAACCTATTCAGAAGTAAAGAATTTGAAGTTAGATTTCTGAAGTATTGACTTAGAAGTTCTGAACTCAAGACTCAGAAGTTCTGAACTCAAGAGTCAGAATTCTGATTAAGAGAGTCAGAGTTCTGAGAACACTACTCAGAAAATCTCACTTAGAAATTTTTTCATTTCTGAAGACTAACAAATATGTTCAATTAGTCAAATTAAGCATTCCTATTTTACATATGAGAAAGGTGAACCTTTTGTGATCAAGAGGCTTTGTGATCACGACAGCCAATTGATACTTTGTATGCACAAAGTGCATTTCAATTGTTCCATTTTCTACATAGTCCTGAATAAAATGATATCTTACATCAATATGCTTGGTCTTTGAGTGCTGGACAAGATTCTGAGTTATTGCAATGGCACTTTCTGAATCACAATATATGGGAATTTTTTTGAGTTGATATCCATAGTCCATGAGTTGTGTTCTCATCCACAAGGTTTGAGAACAACAAGCAGCAGCAGCTACATACTCTGCTTCAGCAGTGGATGTGGACACACAATTTTGCTTCTTTGAAGCCCAACTCACTATCTTGTCTCCCAGAAAATGACAAGCACCAGAAGTACTTTTCCTGTCCAATCTACTTCCTGCATGATCAGCATCAGTGAAAGCAGTTAGTTTGAAATCAGTTTCTTTAGGATACCAAAGGCCCAAATCAGGTGAACCTTTAAGATATCTTAAGATCCTTTTAACAGCTAGCATATGAGATTCTTTTGGATTAGATTGAAATCTAGCACAGAAGCATGTAGCAAACATGATATCTTGTCTACTTGCAGTCAGATAAAGTAGAGAACCAATCATGCCTCTATAAATCTTGATATCTGCTGAAACTCCAGAGAGATCAGCATCTAACTTGACATTTGTTGCCATTGGTGTTCTCATAGAAGCACAATCGAACATTTTAAACTTCTTTAAAATATCTTTTACATATTTTCCTTGATTTATGAAAATTCCATTTGACAATTGTTTTACTTGAAGACCAAAGAAAAAGTTCAGTTCTCCCATCATGCTCATTTCAAATTCTGATTCCATGACTTTTGAGAATTCAGTACATAATTATGCACTTGTAGAACCAAATATGATATCATCTACATATATCTGAATTAAGATCAAATCATCACCCTTTTTCTTTAGAAACAGAGTAGTGTCAATTTTATCTTTCTTGAAGCCAGATTTTAATAAGTGTTGAGTTAGAGTGTCATACCAGGCTCTTGGTGCTTGTTTCAGACCATACAAGGCTTTATCTAAAACATAAACAAGATCTGGAAATTCAGGGTCAACAAAACCTTCTGGTTGATAGACATAGACCTCTTCATTAAGTATACCATTCAGAAAAGCTGATTTGACATCCATTTGGTACAATTTGAAGTTTTTATGTGCAGCATATGCCAAGAATATTCTGATTGCTTCTATTCTTGCCACAGGTGTAAATGTCTCATCATAGTCTATACCTTCTTGTTGAGAATATCCCTTTGCAACCAATCTAGCCTTATTTCTGACCACAACACCTGACTCATCTTTCTTGTTTCTGAATACCCATTTTGTTCCAATAATAGATTTTCCTTCAGGTTTTGGAACAAGTCTCCAGACTTTGTTTCTTTCAAACTGTAGCAATTCATCTTGCATTGCTAAAATCCAATTTGGATCCTCTAGGGCTTCATTGGCTTTCTTAGGTTCAATCACACTTAAAAATCCTGTAAACATTGCCTCATTTGCTGTTGCTGATCTGGTTTGTACTCCCACTGATGGATCTCCTATCACTTGATGAATAGGATGGTCTTTTGTCCATTTATTTGAACTAGGAAGTACATCAATCTCTGAAAAGTTGTTGTTTGTATCATTCTCATCAATAATAGCTTGTAATTCTGAACTGTCCCCTTGATTTGGTACTTATTGAGGTGAAACATCCAAGTTTGGATTTTGAGTAGTAGAGTAAGAATTCTGAATAACTTGTTCAGAGTTCTGAGTACTCTGACCAGAAGTCTGTGTACCTTGACCAGAAGTCTGATTAGCTTGTCTAGAATTCTGAGTTCTAGGCTCAGAAGTTTCATTACTTGTGTTGATCAAAGTTGGACATTCCTCAGATGGGCCAGCATCAGAAATTACTGTTATTTGAACCACTTCTGAGGTTCCCTTTTTCATTTCTTGAATCATTTTAGGATTCTCAAAATCTGCATAAGATTCAGAAGTTAGTTCCAGAAATGCATCCTTAAACAATATATTGAGTTCTGAACAGTTAGGATTAGAAGCTGTTTCAGAAGTCATAGTTGTTTTATCCTGTTTGAGTTCTGAACTATTTTGTTCAGAAGTCTTCATTCTTGACTCATCAAATGTTATATTTATGCTTTCCATTATCCTCTTGGTTCTTCTGTTGTAGATTCTGAATGCTTTGGAAGTTAGCGAATAACCAACAAAGTATCATTCATCTGCCTTTTTATCAAATTTACCAAGATTCTCTCTGTCTTTGAGAACATAGCATCTGCAACCATGTACATGAAAAAATTTAATCAGTGGTTTTCTTTTGTTTATCAGTTCATAAGCAGTTTTATTCAATCTTTTATTTATCAAAGTTCTGTTCTGTGTAAAACAAGCAGTGGCTATTGCTTCAGCCCATAGGAAGGTTGGAAGATTTGAATAAGCCAACATGGTTCTTGCAGCTTCAACTAGAGTTCTGTTTTTCCTTTCAACAACACCATTTTGTTGAGGAGTTTTGACAGCAGAAAATTTATGAGAAATCCCCAGGCTTTGCAAAAAGTTCTGAAGAGTCTCATTTCTGAACTCTGTCCCATTGTCACTTCTGATTTTCTGGACTGGAAGTTGTAAGAATACTTGAATTCTTTTGATGAAATTAATCAGTGTTGTAGCAGCCTCTGACTTTGCTCTTAAGTATTCAACCCATGTGTATCTGGAATATTCATCCATAATAACAAGCATATATTTCTTTCCTCCCATTGATTGAGCTGAAATAGGACCACACAGATCTGTATGTAGCATCTCTAATGGTGACTTGCATGAAGATTCCATTTTGATTTAGTGAGAACTCTTCTTCATCTTGCCCATTTCACATGCTGAACATAATGATTCTTTCTCAAATTTGATCTTTGGTAATCCTTTAACCAACTTTTTGCTAACAAGATTGTTCAATTCCTTAAAATTTAAATGAGAATACCTTCTGTGCCATAGCCAAACTTCATTTGCAGTAGCATTTGAGAGTAGACATACTGGAGTTAATGCCACAATTTTAGAAAAATTTACCACAAATAAATCCATATGTCTCTTGGCCCATAATACCTTTATGTCCTTCTCAGTCAGAATTAAGCAACCTGTTATACTGAACTTGATTTGACAAAAGCTATCCAAAAACTGACTTATGCTGAATAGATTGTGTTGTAAACCTTCCACATAGAAAACTTTCTGAATAGTCAGATCTCCCTTTGTTAAATCCCCATAACCTCTAACCTGTCCTTTACTGTTGCTTCCAAAGTTAACTGCTCCTCCAGCCTTTTCTGTGAAATTAGTCAGAGAAGACTTATGTCCTGTCATGTGTCTTGAAGCTCCAGAATCCAAAAACCACACATGACAGCCCTGCAAAAACAATCAGTTAGATTTAGGTACCCATTCAGGAATGTGTCCATCTTTGTTAGATTTGGTATCTGATTTAACAAAATTTCCTTTGACTTTCCATTCAAAATCTTCTTTTAAGCACCATTTTCCTTGTACTTTTATGAAGTCAGAACATTTTCTGTGCACAAAAATGTTTCTTTTACTTTTGAAAACTTTTGGTTGAGATTGAGAAACATTTTCAGTCTTCTTTTCTTTTGAATTAGATTGAGAAATGTTTTCAATCTTCTTTCCTTTTATATGAGTTTGAGGAATCAAAACAGTTTTCTTTTCTGAATTCTGATATGGTTTGTTTATATAAGAAACATATGTTTTTAAAATTGAACTTTTCTGAGATGATTGAAATGAATGACTACCACATTGAACACATATGAGATTCTTTCTTGCAAGAGACAATAGATCTGAAACATATGTCTTTTCACTTTTATTGCAAGTTTTCAGATTACAATTGCATTTCATACAAGAACTATTGACTTTAGGTTCAGAAGTAGTATTCAATCCAATCTCCTCATAAACTCTTTTCAGATCATCTTTCCTTTTGCTTTCCTCTTTTTCTGAAACATTCAATTTCACAGAATTAGCAGATGATTTGGATGATTCACCATTTTCAAATGTACTTGATTCATCAAAGAATTTCTTATCTTTTTTTAAGGCATTAATCTTGAAAAGATCATATTCAGCCTTTAACTTCTCCAGCTCTGTTATTTTCTGGACATAAGTGTTGTTTTCTTTTAAAGCTTGGCCCAGTTTAAAATCAACTTCACAATAATCATTTTTAAGACTAACAAGTTTAAATCTCTTTTCAAGTTCTGAAAAACTTCTGAAGCGAATTGAGAATTTTCAGTTGACTCAGAATTCTGACCTTCAGACTCAGAGTTCTGACTAATAGAGTCAGAATTCTGACTAGAAGACTCAGACTTCTGACTGACTGTTTCAAAAACCTTACTTGTTAATCAATTAAGAACAATCAAATAGTAAATGATAGAGAATTGGATCCAAAAGTATTGTATTCAATCAAGAACAGATTACAAATCTAGAGAGAGAATCTCTCAAAGATTACAAAAGTGAATACAAAGATATGCGAGAAAGTTATGCCAAAGATTAGTTAGCTTACAGTTGCTAACTCCTATATATACTGCAAGGAAATGCTAAAGCTACAGTACATATACATGAAGGTCTAATAGGAATATTTCACGTGTCCTATTTAACTAACAGAATACAAAGGAAAGTATCCTGTCATAAGTTCTGAACATGTAGTTCAGAACTTCTGAACAATCTTCTGACTAAGCATATCAGAACTTCCTTTAAAGCACTTGGACTTTTTCAACTTCATCATCAGAAGTTCTGAGTCTCTTACTCAGAACTCTGATCCTTCTGTTCAGAGTTTCATACTTGTAATCTTTTTGAGACTTCTCAGCCAGAGGTTCTAAGTCTTCTTACTCAGAACTCGGAGTCTTCTATCCAGAACCAATACTTGTAACTTTTGACAAAACTTCAGATCTAACACAAAGTGGTAGCTGCAGAAGTAGAAGAAGTAGGAGGTCTGAGAAGAGATAAGAGTTTAGAGAGACGTACCTCGTTTGGCATGGGCGATTAGTCGAGAACTTTAGTGCCAACCTGTGAGAGTTTCAGGTCGCCCACCTTTGGGTATTTGTCCCCGAGCCCTTGTTGGAAGAGAGCGCTAATAAAGCGGGATATGGAACAGTCTTTGGTCTCTTTGTTTCGTCGACTCTGAGTATCATGTCGTCGAAAATGATTGTGGCCCAATCGATGTGAAGGCCTTTCAGCAGTGCGTACCCCATAGCCTGTTGGGGTTTGGATGCTTGGTCAGTTGAACCAACCTTAGCTGTCATGCAGCTGATCAAGTGAGCGAAGATGAAGTTCATCTCGCTGGGCATTTTGGATTTCTTGATGGAGGTCAGCTTTTTCTCAGGGAGTTTGTCTCTCCCTGTTTCCCATACGTACTGCATTGCATCAAAGAATGCAATGAGTTCTTCTCTATCAGTTGGATTTTTGGGATTTGGCAGAGGAACAAAGCGTTTTTCTTTTGTACTACCAGGGAGGTTGAGGGCAACCCTGATAGCGCCGGGAGTAATCTTTGAGGAACCATGTTCGGTGTCAAAGAGGATGACATCGATCTTCTTTTTTGAGTCTTTGGTGGAGGTGATCTGAGCTCTTCTGGCAGTATACCAGAACTGAGCGAGTAGGTTCCTGTGAGCAGGAGGATTGATGGTCAGGGCTGTCGATAGAGGACAGGTTTGGAGGAAATGACAGCGTCATATAGGTGTATGATCTGCTTCTTTGGAGGAAAGTTGAAGAGGGCATAAGGATTGTTTCCTTGAAAATTTACTTGCTCGATTTTGAAGTTGACATGAGCTGCTTTGATGAGTTCAATTCCATCAGAGGTAGTAGGATACTGATCAGTGGTAGCTTCAATAGATGCCATTTCTGTTTACAACATATAAACATGAAGAAGATAAGGAGAAGTTCTTAAAATGGATTAAAAGTTCCAAAATAAGGATTTTTAGGGTTTTGCACATTCCATTTAGAGAAGGAAATGGAGATTAGGGTTTTTCTAGTTTTGAACAACATATAAAACATAGTGAATGTTCTTGTTTTCCAGTTGCCTTTTAAAGAAGGGATTCTGGAAAAACATATGAAATGGTCAAGTTTAAGATTTTTATTATAAACTTGAAGAACAATCTGTTTCTAGATTGTGTTCATAAAACCATGAAGAAAATGATTTCATTTGGAAAAAGTTCTTTTGTTTGATCCTTTGGAAACAAGAATAAGATAAAAAAACAAGTTCATGCAAGGAAAATAACAAAAATATTAACCTTTGATTGTTGAAGAAGATGAAGATGAACAGTTTTCTAGAGAAAATAAGTTCAAATGCAACCGTGTTCTTGCTTGAGAAAGATGATGTTCGCGTAAAAGGTAAAAATATAAACTCAAATGGGTTTATATAGTGAGAGTAGAGAGAGAAAAACTATGAGCGGGAAAGTTTTTCATGATGACACGGACACGTCCCTTGAATTTGATTGGTCAAGGAAAACGAAACGGGCGAACGTGTCAGAGAAAAGCGTGCCATGGTTTATCCGTTGTGATGACGTCACAAACGTCCTTTCACATCTTAAGTTGCCTATGAGGATTTTGAAAACTCAGGGACATTTAAAAAACATGAAGCACTGCTTAGAAATATCAGTGGGATTTAGAAATTTCAAAAGTATCACTGAAAGGAAGAGATATTCAGCGATGCAAATTGTTTTGAAATCTTGCATTCTTAGGTGAACGTCAGTGAGTAAGAGAGAACATACCTTGATATCAACGAATCAATTTTGTTCAGAGAGTAGGTGATTAATAGGGTTATACAAGTTCATTTAATAATCGCTGATTAAATGTGAACCGCCGAAGATTTTACTCTTCTAAGTTCAGCATTCCAAGCTCGCTGATGAGAAAGTTGAATCTTGTCTCATCAAGAGGTTTGGTAAACAGATCAGCTAACTGAAAGTCAGTTGGGATAAAATAAAGTTCTATATCACCATTTATCACATGATCTCTGATAAAATGATACTTGATTTCGATGTGTTTGGTTTTTGAGTGTAGCACTGGATTATTTGCTATAGCGATGGCACTAGTGCTGTCGAAATAGATTGGAATTTTGGAGAGCTGAAGGTCATAGTCCAGTAGTTGATTGCTCATCCACAAGACCTGAGAACAACAGCTTCCAGCAGCTACGTACTCAGCTTCATCGGTTGAGGTGGACACTGAGTTTTGCTTTTTACTTGTCCAACTCACCACCTTTCCACCCAGGAGCAGACAGCCTCCTGTGGTGTTTTTCCTATCCAATTTGCAACCTGCAAAATCACTATCTGAATAGGCGATTAGATCAAACCCTGAGTCTTTGGGATACCAAAGACCTAGGTTAGGAGTACCCTTAAGATATCGAAAAATTCGCTTTATAGCGATCAAATGAGATTCTTTAGGTTCAGCTTGATATCGTGCACATAAGCAAGTTGCGTACATAATATCAGGTCGGCTAGCTGTAAGATACAGAAGAGAGCCGATCATCCTACGGTACGCTGTGACATTAACAGGTTTTCCAGAAGGATACTTATTTAGTGTCAGCGGCGGTGCCATTGGGGTTTTCATAGCTGAGCTTTGAGTTAAATCAAACTTTTTCAGCATATCTTTAACACACTTACCTTGGTGAATGAAAGTTCCTTTTTCATTCTGCTTGATTTGAAGACCAAGGAAATAAGTTAGTTCACCCATCATACTCATTTTATATTCAGCTTTCATTCTTTCAGCGAAACGAGTACATAAGTCAGGGTTAGTGGAACCAAATATAATATCATCGACATATATTTGAACAAGAATGATATGACCTTTTACTTTCCTGAAAAATAGAGCTTTATCGATTTGACCACGCTCAAATTTTTCAACATGGAGATAAGTAGAGAGAGTGTCATACCACGCACGAGGAGCTTACTTTAAGCCATAAAGTGCCTTATCCAGTTTATAAACATAACCTGGATGCTTAGGATCTGAGAATCCTGGAGGTTGTTCCACGTAGACTTCTTCATTCAGCTTTCCATTGAGAAACGCTGATTTAACATCCATCTGATAAACTTTGAAGTCTTTGTGTACAACGTAAGCTAAGAATAGACGAATGGCTTCGAGTCTTGCCATAGGGGCAAATGTTTCGTCGTAATCTATACTTTTTTCTCTTGTCTGTATCCCTGAGCAACAAGACGAGCCTTGTTGCGGGTTACAGTTCCATGTTCATCCAACTTGTTTCGATAGACCCATTTAGTGCCTATCACTGACTTGTCAGATGGTCTGGGAACGAGCTTCCAAACTTTGTTTCTTTCAAATTCTGTCAGCTCTTCTTGCATAGTGTTGACCAAGTTTGGATCTCTGAGGGCCTCATCCATTTTCTTTGGTTCAATCAGAGAAATAAAGTTAACAAACAAACAAATGTTACCTGCACTTCGTCGAGTCTGAACACCATCGTTTGGATCACCAAGAATCTGATCAATGGGGTGATTTATAGTCCATCGTTAAGCCGGAGCAAGGGTCGCTGACTCAACTTGAACTTCTGGAGGAGCTGAAGATGAGGCCTCAACAACTTCTGTTATATCGGCCAAGAGAGGAAGAGGTTCTGTTGGTCCCGAAGGCCTATACAAGTTTGTAGAAGAGGGGGGTTGAATACAAACACCCAGATTTTACTTTTCTAAATTGTTTATTGATAAATCATTAACAATTTACAGCTTGTTGCGGAAACAAGATTAAGGGTAAACCTAAATCTAAACAAGTTGGAACACTAAGGTTTCTTGCACTAAGAGAGATAAGGACATTACTAATAATAACCTATCTTGAGATAAGAGATTTGAACTTGTCCAGAGTTAGCAAGTTACTTCAAATGAAGTGAGTTCATCTCTTTATATACTGCATGCATTTAATGCAAGTCAGTATATACTTTACACGTGTCATCAGCTGGTTGGTTGCATGTCATTGACCTTGGTTGACAACCTTAGTAGCCGCATGGATGAACAGTGTAGTATCAGAGTGGTTGTACGATTTCAGATATTCGGAGGTTCTTTTCTGACATTTCGTACGGAGTCGTGCAAGGGTGGATAAGACAAAAGTACTTTGTACGGAGGACTTCATGATCAGCTTTCGTTGATTCAGCGATCTATCATTTCATATCAGCGAATGATAGAGTTCAGCGATAGCTGAAGTCTTGTACTTGATACTTCACGTTGAGTGGACAAATCTGAGTCTTCGCTGATCCGCATCAGTTCATTAGGAGACTTGTCGCTAGTTCTTGAGCTTGATCTTCGACTTCAGCGTAGAACCTTTGTTGACGTGAAACTTGTCTTCAGGAATCATAAGTAAACAACTAACTTATCAGCGATCATCATAATGACTGAACAGACTCAGAGCATTTATGGTGAACAGTTTCGCTGAATGTTTAACTTAAAGAGCGAGAGTTCCTATCAGCGGTACTGGAAGATCTTAGTACTTATCAGCGATAGTGAAACTCTGATACATATTGTTTACTTACAATTTTCACTATGTATAAGAGAGGGTCATTATCAAATCACTGAGGGTTTGGATCAACAGGTTCAGATGTGTAATACCCCGGGTAAGTCCGTTAGTTAAAAATCTAATCTCGTTAAATTACTTAACTTTAAAGTTGCTATTTTGGGTAAGTTTAAGTGAATTTATAAGTTAATAGTGTTTTAGTCATTAGTAAAGAGTTTAGGGGCTGAAATGGTAATTTGGCTAGATATTATCTGAATTAGGTGTCCAGAGTTATAATCAGTTTCTCAGCAATTCAGTGTGTGTAGTGTGTGTTTTTGGAGAGAAAAGAAGCAAAAGAAGATAGGAAAGGTTAAGGCATCATTTGGCTTCATTTGGAAGTGTTTTGAGGTATGTTTCTTTGTAATTTATGTTTGTAATTGATAGTATGTACTTCCTATCGGATTAGAATAGTTAAATTCATGATTTAGTAAAGATTCAGTCGGTTTCTGGGTAAATTTTGGATAAACCGACAGTGGTGTCCGGATACGTTGAATGTATCCGGATAGCTCTGTTGGTGGTGTCCGGGTAGTTCCGGCGATGGTGTCCGGATGATAGTCGAAGGTGTCCGGACAAGTCTTTTCCGGGTAAGTTCTCTTTTCTTGATTTTCCGGACAAAGAAAAATGAAAAGATTACAAGTACAAGCGAAATAAATTACAAGTACAAAAGGATAACTGATAAAATAGAAGAAAGAGGCGATCCTATCAGCTTATAGAGGTTCTTCCTTAGTGAGAAGTTCATCAAGGGTCTTTTCAGTGGGGATCATCCAGTCAGGAACCGTTACACCTCGCTTTCTTTTGTTCAGCGCTTCTTCAAATATCAAAGGTTTTAGGTGTCGTGCCTGAATGTCTTTTCTGAAGTCACACCACCAGATGAGATCTCTGAGCTATTCGATTGGAGTGATTGTAAGCTCAGCGATTCGTTGAAAACATTTACGTCCGTCGTAGTCGAAAAAGAATATTCCATAAGGATCACTGACGACTTTACCAGGGACGAAAAGTTCACATGGTGGCAAAGATATGTCAAGGGCAGATAGATCAGGGTCAGGACCAAGCACTTCAGTGCGAGAGAAACCAATTCCAGTTTCATTTCGTATGACAGGACCTGAGTTTGAATCTTGATGTTTCTTCTTTGGAGAGGCCCTTTTTCTTTTCAGCTTAAGATCAGGAAGAGGAGGAATGTCCACACAAGAAGATATCAAATCGATCTGTCTGTTTATCAGCTTTTTGAAATGATCCTTGTACTTAGATTGTGATTTTTGGATAGCTAACCTCATCTCCAGCCATTCAGAGAGACCATACCTTTTTACAGTGTCAGCGCGAAAGGTTTCAGTTTGACCATCTTCTCTGAAAAGTTTGATGTCAACAATAGGTACTCCGATAGAGGTTCTTCCAGAGATGAATACCTTGTTGATCTTTGCTGGACGATATCTGAAGTGAATTTTCTCTTTACACCAGATCAGGGTGGTCTGAGAAACTTCAATTTTATTTTCCACGATCTTCTGGGCTTCTTCCCAAAGTCTACGTTGAACTTGAATGGGAACACGTTTCAGCTTGGGGTCTTTGACAGATTCTTGAGTAAGCTTGATGGCGTATTCTCTGTCTTTTTCTTCAGCTTCCTTTCTTTCAGCGATGAGGCGTTCAGCTCTGAGGTGTTCCTTGTATTCAGCTTTTGAAATTCTGAACTTTGGAGGAACTGAAGGAAGTTGATCACGCCTTAGAATGATTCGCTGATCCTCGAATCGCTTTATTATTTCCTCTCTTTTCTTCTGTTCTTCTTCTCTTAGCTTTTGAGGAGCTAAGGAAGGTCTGTGTCTGTGTGAGAGAGTCTGTTATTCAGGTTCATCAGTCTCAGAGATCAAATCCAAGACTGGGATTATTTCTTCAGCGGCAGCTGGTATTATTGGTGAAGTCGCAGTTGTGGAGCCTTCAGCGATATCCTCAAACAGGGGAGAGGACTAGCTGAAACACAACGATCTTACAAGTAAGAACTTGGGTAAAATCAGATAGAGAAAAAAATGTTCAAGTGTATAGGGTTGGGTAGAGAAACTGATAGTGTATGATAGAGGAGGGATGGAGTAAGAGATGTTTAGTGTACCTGACAAACCGGCTTTTCAAGCAAGATCGTCAGATTGTCATTTTCAGCGACGCTTTTGCCTTTGCCTTTCTCAGCTCCAGAGGCTGAGGGCTTTGTCTTTGTCCACTTCCCTGAAGGTTCATTTATCGAGATTCCCTTAAGAGCTTTGATCTTTGGAGCAGGTTTGACGATAAAGAAGTCATCGTCATCTTCGTCATCATCATCATCATTCTTTGGAGAAGAAGATGGTTCATTATCAAGGATGTCGACGGCTTCATCATCTTCTACTTCGGATTCTTCAGTGTCTTCTTCGAGCTGCTCCCCCTCAGATACATAGGCGAGCTTCTCGGTTCCTTCAGGGTGTTCATCTCCCTGAGGTCCAGCGACTGCTTCAGCTTCAATAGTCTTCTCACCCTCTTCAGTGAAGGTGAGGTCTTCGTTCTTCTCTCCCTTGATAGATTCATCATGGGAAAGGTCTTCAGAGCTCTTGGAAGGGTTTTCAGCGCTCTTCTCCCCCTCTTTTTCATGATGACTGGGGGAGGAATGGGTAGATTCATCAGCGTTGGTAGGTTCTCTGTCTTTTTGGCCAGAGAGACCTACACAAACTTCAATCTTTGCTAATCTGTCTTCAAGGCCAGAAATAGCAGGATTGATCTTTTCCAGCTCTTTGCGATCCGCCGCTGTGAAGTTTTCAGTTTCAGGGACGGGGTTAGGGGCAGGAGCATTTGCCTTGTGCAGCAGCTGTTCGATCATAGTCTTCATCGAACCAACGTCAGTCTTTACAGAGCTTAAGTCAGTCGTCAGAGTGTTGACATTTGTCTTCACAACAGACATATCTCCCTCCAGTGTTCCAACCGATGTCTTCAGCGTTGTAAATTCGTTGGACATGGATGAAACTGAGCTTTTGAGAGAGGTGTAGTCTGTGTAGATATCAGCGAGCACCTTGGCGAAGTCGCTGAGAGTCTTATCAACTTGCTTTAAGTCATCTGTGGAAGCTTTCTTCTCTACCACCGTTGTCAGCTTTTGAAGATTCTCTCCAGCGTTTGTTACAGCTGAAGAGTTGTTGGAGAGAGTGGTGGTGAGACTTGTCAGCTTTGTTTACACGGACTTCAGAGAGGCGTTGATGTCTCCCAAGTTAGGACCTGTAACAGATAAGAACTTGTGAACAAAGGAAAGCTCAGAAGTTTGGGGTTTAGTCACAGTGTTTATGGGTTGTTGATTACCTGCAGGAGGATTGGTGAACTCATCAAAGTCACAGGTGCCTGAGTAAAGTTCCATGTCGTCTTCGAACGTGCCCATGGATTGTCCTGCAGGTCCTGTCTTCATCATTTCTGGATTATCAGCTTTAGCTTCCGTAGAAATGATGGCATCTCCAGTGATAATTGGATCACTTCATCAGTCTTTTGAGAGACTGAGGGAGGTTGGGAAGTTTCCAAGTCTGTAATCTCAACGTTTGGAGACGCTGAGATTGGGATTGAAGGGATGGCTTGTTCAGGTGTGGCAGAGCGTACCACTGAACGTTCCTTCAGCTCTGTAGAAAGAGCTGTGGAGTCTTCAGCATGAGATTGCTGGGGTTGCTCCTTTGTTTTCTTGATCCTTTTAGAATCAAGTGGGGTGTTAGAGTGTTTCCTTTTAAGAGGAATGGAAGTAGCAGCTGGGGTATCAGCGGTGGGTTTGTCCGCTGAAGGAGCTGCAGAAGTAGAAGAAGTATGAGGGTTAAGAAGAGTTAAGAGTGTAGAAAGACGTACCTCATTTACGGTTGGTTTAAAGTCGAGTATCTTTAGACCGACCTGAGAAAGTTTCAGGTCACCATCAGTTGGGTAGGTTTCCTTCAGGCCACATTGGAAGATGGCGCTGATGAAACGTGGGTAAGGAACCCATGGAGGTCTGTCAGCGACGGTGTCCACTCGTAGAACCAGGTCATCATAGATGATCGATGCCCAGTCTATGTTGAGACCTTTCAGCAGTGCATAACCCATTGCTTGCTGAGGTTTAGCGGCTTGGTCGGAGGAGCCACTCTTTGCAGTCATGCAGCTTATCAGATGAGCGAAGATGAAATTCATCTCGCTGGGCATTTTCGATTTTTTGATGATCGTCAGCTTCTTCTCGGGCTTCATGTCTCTGCCTATTTCCCATACATAGCCCATTGCATCGAAGAATGCAATGATGGCTTCCCTGTCTGAGTTTTTTATGGGGTCAGGGAGGGGAACAAAAGGTTTTTCCTTGGTGGCGATTGGAAGGCTGAGAGCTTTGCGAATAATGGCTGGGGTGATCTTTATGGTGCCATATTCGATATCGCAGAGGATGCAATCTATTATTTTGGAGGGGTCTTTGACTGAAGGTAATTGAGTGTGTCTCGCTGAGTACCAGAATTGTGAGAGCAAAAGCTGTGTTATGGTCAGGGCTGTGGAGATGCAGCAATTCTTCAGAAATTTCACAGCATCATCTAGATGTGTGACTTGCTTTCGAGGAGGAAACTCGAGAAGCGCAGAGAGGTTGTTCACCTTAGTCCAATCCAGTTTGTCAAGTTCAAACTTGACTTGTGGAGCCTTGAGGATTTCCACTTCCTCAGAGTCAGCGGAGATGTTCTCAGCGGTAGCAGGAATGTCAGACGAGGCCATTTCTCTGTATTTACAGTTCAACCAAAGATGTTAACAAATTAGAATGATCTTAATGTGGAAAGAATTTTCAATAAGATGTTTCGAATTTTATCTATTTCATTCAGACACAAATGTCTTAATGAAGATTAGGGTTTTCTTGATTTTGAAACGAAATGTAAAACCCATTTTCTTGTTTTCCAGTTTTCTATGATGAAATAGATTTTGGAAACGAATGAAGAACAAGTTTAAGATTTTGCATTTAAACTTGAAGAACAACCAAGAAATGGTTGTGTTCATAAAACCATGAAAGAAAATGATTTTATTTTTAAGAAGTTCTTTTGTTTTGATCTTGTTAAAAACAAAGAGTAGATCAGAAACAAATTATTGGCATTCGGTAATAAATAAGAACATATTAACCTTGATGTTTGATGAAGAAGATGATGAACAGTTCTTGAAGTTTTTGCAATCACAAATGCATCAGTGAATTCTTTCTTGCGGAGGAAGATTGATCGCGTAAAAGAAAAATATAAACAAAGAGTTTGTTTATATAGAGATTTTAGAAAGAGAAAATCTTGAGCGGGAAAAGATTTTCATCATGACACGGACACGTGTTTGCATTTGATTGGAAGTATGAACGAGACGAGCAAACGTGTGTCAGGAAGAGAAAATGTGCCGGGGTTTATCCGTTGCAATGACGTCACAACTGTCCTTTCATATTCTTGGTTGTCTCTAAGGTTTTGAAAAACTCAGAGATACTTTTGAAAACATGAAGTACTGAATGAAAATATTCAGTGAAGTTTTTAAGAAATTTCAAAAATATCGCTGTTAAGGAAGAGATATTCAGCGATGCATTTTGTTTTGAAATCTTGCATTTTCATGCGATTGTCAGAGAGAGAACATACCTTGATATCAGTGAATCAAGTTTATTCAGAGAGAAGATGATAGAATGGGTTATACAAGTTGATTTTATCCTTTCGCTGATTAATGTGAACCGCTGAAGATTTAATCCTTCAAAGTTCAGCATTCCAAGCTCACTGATGAGAAAGTTGAATCTTGTCTCATCAAGAGGTTTGGTAAATAAGTCAGCTAACTGATAATCAGTTGGGATAAAATGAAGTTCTATATCACCATTCATCACATGATCTCTGATAAAATGATATCTGATTTCTATATGTTTGGTCTTTGAATGTAGTACTGGATTGTTTGCTATAGCGATGGCACTTGTGCTGTCGCAATAGATTGGAATTTTAGAGAGCTGAAGATCATAGTCTAGTAGCTGATTTCTCATCCACAAGACCTGAGAGCAGCAGCTTCCAGCGGCTACATATTCAGCTTCAGCTGTGGAAGTGGACACTGAGTTTTGCTTCTTACTTGTCCAACTCACCAGCTTTCCACCCAGGAGCTGACATCCTCCTGTGGTGCTTTTCCTATCCATTTTGCAACCTGCAAAATCACTATCTGAATATGCAGTTAGATCGAATCCTGAGTCTTTGGGATACCAAAGACCTAGATTCGTTGTACCCTTAAGATATCGAAAGATTCACTTTACATCTTTCATATGAGATATCTTAGGTTCAGCTTGATATCGTGCACACAAGCATGTTGCAAACATAATATCGGGTCGGCTAGCTGTAAGATACAATAGTGAGCCGATCATCCCACGGTACATCGTGACATTGACAGGAACACCCTTTGTGTCCTTATCAAGTGTCAGCGGTGGTGCCATAGGGGTTTTCATAGCTGAACTTTCAGTTAAGTCGAATTTCTTCAACATATCTTTGACATATTTTCCATGATTTATAAAAGTTCCTTTTTCAGTTTGCTTAATCTGAAGACCAAGGAAATATGTTAGTTCACCCATCATGCTCATTTTATACTCATCTTTCATTCTATCAGCGAAACGAGTACAAAGCTCAGGATTAGTAGAACCAAATATAATGTCATCAACATATATTTGAACTAGAATGATATGACCTTTCACTTTTCTAAAAAAAAGAGTTTTGTCAATCTTACCTCGCTCAAATTTTTCAATATGGAGATAAGTGGAAAGAGTGTCATACCATGCACGTGGAGCTTGCTTCAAGCCATAAAGTGCCTTATCCACTTTATAAACATAATCTGGACGCTTAGGATCTGAGAATCCTGGAGGTTGTTCCACATACACTTCTTCATTCAGCTTTCCATTCAGAAACGCTGACTTGACATCCATCTGATGTACTTTGAAGTTCTTGTGTACAACATATTCTAAGAATAGACGAATGGATTCCAGTCTTGCTACAGGAGTAAATGTTTCGTCATAATCTATGCCTTCCTCTTGTCTGTATCCCTGAGCAACAAGACGAGCTTTGTTGCGGGTTACAGTACCATGTTCGTCCAACTTGTTTCGATAGACCCATTTAGTGCCTATCACAGTTTTGTCAGTTGGTCTTCGAACAAGTTTCCAAACTTTGTTTCTTTCAAATTCAGTCAGCTCTTCTTGCATGGCGCTGACCCAGTTTGGATCTTTGAGGGCATCATCTACTTTCTTTGGTTCAGTTAGTGAAATAAAATTTACAAATAAACAAATATTACCTGCACTTCGTCGAGTCTGAATCCCAGCGTTTGGATCACCAAGAATTTGATCAATTGGGTGATTTATAGTCCATCGCTGAGCCGGAGCATGAGACGCTGACTCAACTTGAACTTGAGGAGCTGAAGATGAAGCTTCAGCGACGTCGGGAGTATCAGCCAAGAGAGGAATTGATGCAGTTGTCATTATATTCACTGATTGCTGAGAAGTAGATGGAATGTCTGACACATTTGGATCAACTGCAGGTATAGTGTTTATAGGAACAGCTGAGACCCATGATGTTTCAGCTTCACTATTCTGCATGTTTGGAATGATAGTGGGACTATCATCTTCTATTGGATGAGCATGAGGAGTGGGAAAATCTTCTGAATCACCAAGATGAGAAAATATCCATTGATTCAGTTCTTCTGTATCAGCGTTCGGTTTAGAGTTTGCTGAACGGGATTCGTCAAACGTGATGTGAATAGTTTCTTCTACAGTTTGTCTTCTTCGATTGAAGACTCTGAAGGCTTTGGAAACTGAGGAGTAATCAAGAAAGATTCCATCATCAGCCTTAGGATCGAACTTTCCAAGAGCATCTCTATTGTTCAGTATGAAACACTGACATCCAAAGATGTGAAGAAAGCTGATTGAGGGCTTTCTCCCATGAAAAAGTTCATAGGTTGTTTTATTGAATCTTTTGACTATCAGCGACCTGTTTTGCGTAAAACAAGCAGTGTTGACAGCTTTTGCCCAAAACTGAGAAGGCATGTGAGAATCGCTGAGCATTGAACGTGCAGCTTCAATAATTGTTCTATTTCTTCTTTCAGCGACTCCATTTTGTTGCGGTGTTCTCACTGAAGAAAAGTTGTGAGAAATACCCTTACTCTCAAAGAAGGAATCAAGAGAACTGTTTTTGAATTCAGTTCCATGATCACTCCTTATTGAGCGAACGGTCAGATTGTTCAGGGTTTCCATCTTCCGAACAAAGGTGATGAGTTCTTCAGGGGTGTCACTCTTAGAACGGAGAAACATTACCCAAGTGAAGCGAGAGAATTCATCAACTATGACCAGCGTATATTTCTTTCCAGCGATGGATTGTTTGTTAACAGGGCCAAACAAATCCATATGGAGTAGTTGTAGAGGAGATGACACTGAAGAAACTTGCTTTGATTTAAAGCTTGCTTTGGTCTGCTTCCCTTTTTCACACGCTGAACATAACGACTCTTTGGCGTATGAATGCTGAGGTAGACCAGTGACTAACTCTTTTGAAGAAAGAGTGTTCAGTGTCTTGAAATTTAGATGAGACAGCCTCTTATGCCATAGCCAGTTGACATCAGATGAGGCCTTTGAGAAGAAACAGGAGTTCTCAGTGGTTGTTGAGTCCATGTTTATTACATAAACATTTTCCAAACGATAACCGCTGAGAGCTATCTTCTCCTTTTTGTCAGAGACAAAGCAGGATTCCTTAGTAAAGATTACTTTGTTATCCATGTCGCAAAGCTGACTGATGCTTAGAAGATTATGCTTCAGCCCTTCAACATATGCGACTCTTCTGAAGGAGGTTGTACCATTTGAAAGTACACCATACCCTCGGGTATGTCCTTTTCCATTTCCACCGAAAGTCACAGAGGGACCCTTCTCTTCCTTGTATTCAGCGAGCAGACTTTTCTTACCAGTCATGTGTCTAGAGCATCCGCTATCGAGATACCAGATACCCTTCTTAACCTGCAATACAAAGGAAGATTAGTTTTTCTTGGGTACCCACTTAACCATGTATACACGTTTGTCAGTGGAAGTAGTTGGAATGGAAGGTTCAGCAGTCTTCGCAGCATTTGAAGATTCAGCTTTGTCTTTCTTCACTTTGGTTAATTTCTTAACCTCAGTGGTAGAATTCACCTTGACCTGATTTGCACCAGGGTTGGTCTTCTTTGCCTTGGGGGAAATCTTCACCTTAGCTATTTTTTCAGCTTTGGTGGCTGTGGGGCACTTACTAGCAATATGATCAGTGAGTCCACAGTGATAACATTTCCTATAGCTGAAAGTAGTTCTAGGACCATTTGTATGCTGAGCTTTTAATTTAGAATTAGAAGTACCAGCACCAAGTAAGCTATTTGCTTTAGAAATGGGACGAACATTTAGTTCTTCAGATTTCTTAACAAGGACATCCACTCTGAGTCTAGGAGTAGATCGCTGAATAGATTCAGAGATCAGCTTCCTTGATCCAGAGGGATGGCTCACTGAAACTTTAGAAGCATTCAGCTTTGGTACTAAAGTACCCTTCTGAGGATTTTGATAAATAACAATTCCTTTACCTTTGTCTTTAAAGACAGAGGTAGGTTTTGAATAAACCATTTTCTCCTTGCCTTTTGAGGAGGTAGGAGTTTCCTCAGGGATTGGTGTAATGGACGAGGAGCACTGAGAAGATGAAGTATCAGCGACTGAGGATACGAACGTTCCAAATTTAAGCATTGAACGCTCAGTGGTTGGTTTTGAAGTTTCATATTTGTAACCCAAACCACGTTTACCACTCAGTGGAATTTGAGACTTTATTATCTCAGTGATCTTTGTTGAAGAATTACACCATCCTTCAACGGTAGCTTTTTCAGCTTTTAATGCAGCGATAGCTTCTGCTCGTTCGATTTTGACTAGCTGATTTAAGTATACTTGATCTTTAAAATCTTCTTCAATTTTAGAAAGCTTTTCTATTTGAAGGTGGCAGTTTTTAAGCTTTTCAGCGAGATCAAGGTTTTGGTTTTCAACCACAGTTTTGCCGTTCATGGCTTCGTATAAACTTCTAGTCAAGAGATCGATCTTACGGAGACTATCAGCTTCATCAATATTTGCAATATTGGTAAAGAAAGAAGGTGATACCTGAATAGCAGATGTTGAAGTGGAGGGAATGTCTGAACTTTCTTCCTCTTCTTCAATCTTGGCCATGAGACATAGATTTGCTTCATCATCTTCAGAGTCAGATGATGATGCTTCTTCATCAGAAGCAGCCCAATCATAGTCAGCCATCAGGCCTTTGCCTTTCTTCTTAAAGCTTTTCAGCTTCGCATATTTTTCTTTCAGCTTTGAGTATTTGTCATCTTTATTCCTTGGAACAAAGGATTTCTTTGTAAAAGCTGAGGGTCTAGAAACTTTCTTAGACCTGCACTCGTTAGCAAAATGTCCTATTTTTTCGCAGTTAAAACAAGTAGCAGTAGCCTTATCAACAAAAACTGATGATTTAGGCTTGTCAGTTATGGAAAGAGGTTTGTTCTTTCTAAACATTTTCTTCTTGGCAAATCTCCTGAACTTTTTAGTTAGGAGAGCCAAAGATTCATTTTCATCTGAATAATCAGAGTCTGATGACCTTTCAGAGTTACTTTCTAACTCAGTGATAGTGACCGAGGGTCGCTGAGTAGAAGGTTCCTCTGAGATTAAAGCAACAGGGGTGCTTTTGGAATCTTTTACAAGATTCTTCTTAAGATGGCTTTATTGCTCATGATTCAGCAACGTGCCATATAAGGTAGCAAGGGTCATTGATTTTAGATCCTTTGACAGCTTGAGACACATAGAATAATTGTCCCAGCTTTCAGGTAAACATTCTAGAAACTTTGTCAGCACCTCAAAGTTAGAATATTCCTTACCAACAGTTTTCAGATCTATAATTAAACAATTAAAACGTTGGTGAACTTCAGAGAGAGTTTCATTCTTACCAGAAATGAAGCTTTCGTATTGTCTTACCAGGTTGATCTTTCTTGAGTCCTGGACTTCAGACGTTCCTTCATACTGAACACATATTGTGTCCCACATGGCTTTTGATGTTTTCAGATTCATGACGGAATGGTAGACATCGTCAGGAAGGGCCATGGATAGTATGGATCTGGCTTTTGTATCTATAGCCACTTTCTTCTTATCTTCGTCGGTCCACATGTGTATTTCCTTAGGAATCAGCCTTTCTGGAATAGCAGCTCTATTTGCAGTGGCTGGAACTGAAGGTTCAATTGTTACAGGGATGTATGGGCCATTTTCAAGATAGTAAGGCATAGTAGGGTCTACACCTTCTAAGAAGAGTGTCATCCTATTTTTCCATAAGTTGAAGTTGTCTCTGGAAAATCTAGGGGGTTTTGCATGAGAACCATTGTCTATATAATTTGTGTTTGTGTTCGTGGCCATTTTCAGATAATAGCAAGGAAGAGAAATATCTTAGATTAGATCTTATTTATGAGATTAAACAAATCCGCTCTGATACCACTTGTTGGTCCCGAAGGCCTATACAAGTTTGTAGAAGGGGGGTTGAATACAAACACACAGATTTTACTTTTCTAAATTGTTTATTGATAAATCATTAACAATTTACAGCTTGTTGCGGAAACAAGATTAAGGATAAACCTAAATCTAAACAAGTTGGAACACTAAGGTTTCTTGTCCAGAGTTAGCAAGTTACTTCAAATGAAGTGAGTTCATCTCTTTATATACTGCATGCATTTAATGCAAGTCAGTATATACTTTACACGTGTCATCAGCTGGTTGGTTGCATGTCATTGACCTTGGTTGACAACCTTAGTAGCCGCATGGATGAACAGTGTAGTATCAGAGTGGTTGTACGATTTCAGATATTCGGAGGTTCTTTTCTGACATTTCGTATGGAGTCGTGCAAGGGTGGATAAGACAAAAGTACTT
The DNA here is from genome assembly GCA_033807775.1 of Saussurea involucrata. NCBI lineage: Eukaryota > Viridiplantae > Streptophyta > Magnoliopsida > Asterales > Asteraceae > Saussurea > Saussurea involucrata. The sequence goes on from CM066326.1 coordinate 61,323,943, forward strand.
TGTACGGAGGACTTCATGATCAGCTTTCGTTGATTCAGCGATCTATCATTTCATATCAGCGAATGATAGAGTTCAGCGATAGCTGAAGTCTTGTACTTGATACTTCACGTTGAGTGGACAAATCTGAGTCTTCGCTGATCCGCATCAGTTCATTAGGAGACTTGTCGCTGGTTCTTGAGCTTGATCTTCGACTTCAGCGTAGAACCTTTGTTGACGTGAAACTTGTCTTCAGGAATCATAAGTAAACAACTAACTTATCAGCGATCATCATAATGACTGAACAGACTCAGAGCATTTATGGTGAACAGTTTCGCTGAATGTTTAACTTAAAGAGCGAGAGTTCCTATCAGCGGTACTGGAAGATCTTAGTACTTATCAGCGATAGTGAAACTCTGATACATATTGTTTACTTACAATTTTCACTAAGTATAAGAGAGGGTCATTATCAAATCACTGAGGGTTTGGATCAACAGGTTCAGATGTGTAATACCCCGGGTAAGTCCGTTAGTTAAAAATCTAATCTCGTTAAATTACTTAACTTTAAAGTTGCTATTTTGGGTAAGTTTAAGTGAATTTATAAGTTAATAGTGTTTTAGTCATTAGTAAAGAGTTTAGGGGCTGAAATGGTAATTTGGCTAGATATTATCTGAATTAGGTGTCCAGAGTTATAATCAGTTTCTCAGCAATTCAGTGTGTGTAGTGTGTGTTTTTGGAGAGAAAAGAAGCAAAAGAAGATAGGAAAGGTTAAGGCATCATTTGGCTTCATTTGGAAGTGTTTTGAGGTATGTTTCTTTGTAATTTATGTTTGTAATTGATAGTATGTACTTCCTATCGGATTAGAATAGTTAAATTCATGATTTAGTAAAGATTCAGTCGGTTTCTGGGTAAATTTTGGATAAACCGACAGTGGTGTCCGGATACGTTGAATGTATCCGGATAGCTCTGTTGGTGGTGTCCGGGTAGTTCTGGCGATGGTGTCCGGATGATAGTCGAAGGTGTCCGGACAAGTCTTTTCCGGGTAAGTTCTCTTTTCTTGATTTTCCGGATGAAGTATGTTTCCGGATAGTATCCGGATTACTTATGCTGTCCGGAAAAGGCATGCTGTCCGGATTATTAGTGTTGTCCGGAAAACTCTGTTGTATCCGGAAACTTTTGCTGTTTGACCAATATTGAGAGTTTAGATGCTGTCGAGTATCCAGTAGCCTGTATTTTGTTAACCATTAGATAGGAAGTGAATGAGGACTGACTATCCTGTGGTCTTGACTTGAGCACGGGTTTGGGGGCAACATTTGAGGGTTTGAGTTCGTTAGAGTTGTTAGCCTTAGTAAGACTTATGTGTTTTATGTGGTAAAGAGATGTATGTATCTATGTGTTACAGATCCTGTGAATTCTGGGTAAAGGGCTGAACCTGTTTAGAAGGCTTGGAAACGTGTCAATAAGCAATCAGGTGAGTTTTACTTTAAAAGTATTTTCAACTGGAATACATACGTATGGTTTGGGAATGTGATAATTGGTGATTATGTGTTTGTATGTATGGTGTATGTGAATTATAATATATTGAGGTATTACGTTTACATGAGTATTATAATGTGTTATAATACGTTGGCCGGGCTTAGGACCAGTGTGTTTGGCTATAGAATCTGTATAGCGTTGTTTGGCTGTAGATGTTGTACAGCGTTGTAAATTATTAGTTGGCTTGCAACCAACTAATATGGCCAGGAGGAATGAGAAAGGAAGGTACACGATGTGTGAGTTCAAATTGATATATTTGATTGTGCTGAATGATTTATATGAATAAGGTGTATATAAATGATTTCAAACTAACAGGGATTTAACTCACTTAGACCATCGTGTCTAACCCTCATTTTCGTTTTAAAAATATGTATTCCAGGTGGTGGATCGCGTAAGAGCAAGTAATTAGAGTAATCGATGGATGGCTTATGTGGAGGATTAAGTGACGAAGATTTTGGCATGTTTAGCAGTTGTATTATAATGATTAAATGTTATGTATGTATTTAGTAAGAAGTTGTAGTAGAATGTCTTCTTTTGATTGTAATAGGGAAGGGACCGTACATGTAAAATGATGTTTCGTTTGATTATTCAATGTTATGTTACATTATGTGATTTGTTGTGTATATTGGGATTTGGGTTGTTACAAATGGTATCAGAGCCTTAGTTTAAGGGATTTAGGTATGAGTATCTGTACCTAGACTTAAACTGCATGTGAAGTAGGATGTCCCTATCATTATAGAACCTTGGGATGATGAAGTATAAAAGGTAGAAGGAACATCATGTAAGGTAATTTCATATTACACCTGGCCAGTGTAATTGTGATCTTACAGGTACATGTTTGAACTGGAATAACTTGTTATATGGGGTATGTGCTTATGTGTATATTAACCTTGTTTAAATCTACAGAATGGCAAGCGGTACACGGAATTCGAATCGAGGAGGAGGAAGAAATCCGAATAGTACGAATCCGCCGATAGGAACGGGGGACAGGGGAGGCAGAACTGGGGGCAGAACCGGGGGTAGAGCTGGAGGACAAACCGGAGGCAGAGCCCAGCCACAGGGTACAGAGTTCGTTACCAGAGATGATCTAATGGCAAAAATGGGAAGATTGCAGGCTAGCATACAAACAATGTTTGATCGGAACCGTCATAATGAAACTGGAATACGGGATCCCGGACCGGAAGATGAAATGCCAATCACATCGACTGTTGTACCAGTACAAAGGAGGTGCGACTACAAAATGTTTCTAAGCTGTAGACCTCCAACCTACTCAGGAGACAGGGATCCAGTAAAAGCAATGAGATGGATGAAGGAAATTGAAGCCATTTTTAAGACGAGTAAGTGCGCTGACAAAGATAGGGTATTGTATGGAACCGCAATGTTAAAGGGGGATGCTTTGTATTGGTGGAAATCCTTTATTCATTCTAAAGGATCTGATATTTATTCTACCCTCTCTTGGGAAGAATTTGTGATAGCCTACAGGAACGCATTTTGTCCCCAAGCAGCCGTCAAACAACTAGAAGGGGAATTTATGAAATTACAACAAGGAAACCTATCCATTCGAGACTACACCGCTAGCTTCCTAGAAAAGTCTCGGTTCGCAGAATACTACGTTGCTACGGAGGCGATGAAGACGAAAAGGTTTATCTTCGGGCTGAACTCAGAGGTTAGAAGGCTAGTAACTGCAAAAGGACCCGATACCTTCTCAGTTGCAGTTGATGCCACGGAGAATGTTGAACGAGATATGAGAAGAGATGCTGGCGATAAAAGTATCGGGAAGAGAAAGTGGGAAGGACCACAATACGATCCGAAGAAGTCCCGATTTCAGAGGTATGATAACCGTCCGCCGTTTCGACCAACGGAAAGACCAAGTCGGAAGTGCAACCGTGTTCATCAAGGGAATTGCCAAGGTGATTTACGGGCGTGTTATAAGTGTGGGAAGACCGGGCACGTCCTTAAAGATTGTAAGGTAACGCGGCTATGTTTCTTATGCAATTCTCCGGATCACCTTCAGTCGGACTGTCCGCGGGGGAGGATACAGCAAGGTGGGTCGTCGGGCAGGCCAGCAATTGTTAAACCAGTAATACCAAGACTGGAACCTCCAGTAACCAGGGGCCGCGCATTTCAAATGACTGAGAAAGAAGCGGAGGAAACTCCGGATGTGGTCACAGGTACATTTTTGATAAACTCTACACGTGCTAAGGTGTTGTTTGATTCCGGTGCAAACCGATCGTTTGTGTCACCTACATTTGCTGCTTGCCTGTGTTTGAAACCTAAATTGTTAGAACATGCTCTATTAGTAGATACTGCGAATGATAACCAAGTGTCGGTTAGTGAAGTATTTGATGGTTGTGTGATTAATATAGGGGGATGTGGAGTGCCTATACAATTGTTTCCTTTAACTTTGATAGAGTTTGACGTAGTAGTGGGAATGGACTGGTTAGCCGAGAATCAGGCTAATATAGTGTGTGATAAAAAGTTAATAAATGTTGTATTACCTGAGAGGGGATCGGTAGTGATTTATGGTGATCGTAGGAATCATCAGTCTTGTCTTATATCGATGATAAAAGCACGTAGGTGTGTTAATAAGGGTTGTCAGAGTTACTTGGCCTACGTGATAGATATTAAGCCGGAAAAGAACAGGGTGGAAGATATCCCTATCGTTAGTGAATTCCCAGAAGTATTCCCTGAAGACTTGAATAGTCTTCCGCCTGTTAGACAAGTAGAGTTCGGTATAGACCTGATTCCTGGAGCCACTCCTGTAGCCCGTGCACCTTATCGTCCGTGCACCTTATCGTCTGGCACCTCCAGAGATGAAAGAGATGATGGCACAACTACAAGATCTATCCGATAAAGGTTTCATCAGACCTAGTTCTTCACCGTCGGGAGCACCAGTGTTATTTGTGAAAAAGAAGGATGGTTCGATGAGAATGTGTATCGACTACCGAGGATTGAATAAGCGCACGATAAAGAACAAGTATCCGTTACCCCGAATTGATGACCTCTTCGATCAGTTAGTTGGAGCTTGCTATTTCTCCAAGATTGATCTAAGATCCGGTTATCACCAGTTGAAAGTTAAAGAAGAAGACGTTCTAAAGACTGCTTTTCGTACAAGGTACGACCACTACGAATTCTTCGTAATGCCGTTTGGACTGACAAACGCTCCAGCTGCCTTTATGGATTTAATGAATCGGGTATGTAAGTCGTATCTTGATAAATTCGTTATTGTATTTATTGATGATATCCTTATCTATTCCCGATCCAAAGAGGATCACGCACAACATCTTCGTTTGGTTCTGGAGTTGCTGAAGAAAGAAAAGTTGTACGCTAAGTTCTCTAAATGTGAATTCTGGTTGCGAGAAGTTCAGTTTCTGGGGCACGTGGTTTCTGAGAAAGGTATACAAGTTGATCCGATGAAAGTGGAAGCAGTTGAAAAGTGGGAACCGCCGAAGACAGCAACCGAAGTACGTAGTTTCCTGGGTTTAGCCGGCTACTATCGGAAATTTATAAAAGACTTCTCTCGTATCGCAACGCCTTTGACTAAGCTGACCCGGAAGAACCTGAAGTTTGAGTGGAAAGCAGAACAAGATGAGGCATTCCGGATATTGAAAGAAAAACTGTGCAGTGCACCGATTCTATCACTACCTGAAGGTTCGGAAGATTTTGTTGTTTATAGTGATGCGTCAAAACTGGGATTGGGATGTGTACTTATGCAGCGGGGAAAGGTTATTGCTTATGCTTCTCTTCAATTAAAGGATCATGAAAGACAGTATCCTATGCATGACATGGAGCTTGCAGCAGTGGTCTTCGCGTTGAAGATTTGGAGACATTATCTGTATGGTTCCAAATGTCAGATTTATACTGATCACAAGAGTCTCCAACACCTCTTTGATCAGAAGGAACTGAATATGAGACAAAGGAGATGGCTAGAATTGCTGAACGATTACGACTGTGAAATCCTTTATCACCCGGGAAAGGCGAATGTGGTGGCGGATGCATTGAGTTGTCAAGAAAGGAGTGGAACAATAAAAGTTATTTCGCTACGAACTGAACTCCTACCCAATATATTTGATGAATTGCAGAAGTGTCAAATAGAGGCTTATCAAGATGAACATCTGAAATCAGAACGGTTAGCAGGGATGTCAGTATTGCTAGTGAAAGATGATCGGGGGTTATTGTGTCTGGGAAACAGAGTGTGGGTACCTCGTTTGGGTGGGTTACGTGATCGTGTTTTACAAGAAGCTCATCAATCTCGTTTCTCTATTCACCCAGGTACAAACAAGATGTATAAAGACTTAAAACAATTCTATTGGTGGTCGGGGATAAAAAGAGGGATTGCTCAGTATGTGGAAAGATGTGATACTTGTAAGAAAGTGAAGATCGAACACCAAAAGCCGTTTGGTCAACTACAGCGACTAGAAATACCTATGTGGAAATGGGAGCAGATTACCACAGACTTCATCACGAAGCTACCAAGGACTCCGAAGGGATTTGATTCTATTTGGGTGATCGTCGACAGATTGACCAAGTCTGCACACTTTCTACCGATAAAGGAAACCGATTCGATGGAACGATTAGCTAAGCTGTACATTGACGAAATAGTAACTCGGCATGGAGTTCCGATATCGATTATTTCTGATCGTGATAGTCGTTTTACTTCAAGATTCGGGAGAAGTTTTCAAAGGGAAATGGGGACACAGATAAAGTTAAGTATGGGGTATCATCCCCAAACAGATGGGCAGAGTGAACGAACGATTCAAACCTTAGAAGATATGCTCCGGGCTTGCATTGTTGATTTTGGGGGATCATGAGATAAGCATTTACCGTTGATTGAATTCGCTTACAACAACGGTTATCATTCCAGCATACAAGCGGCACCGTTCGAAGTACTATATGGTAGGAAATGCCGAACGCCTCTATGTTGGAACGAAGTGGGAGAGAAACAGTTAGCGGGGCCAGAAATAGTTCAGTTAACCGCCGATAAGGTTACTCAGATCCGTGAACGATTGAAAGTGGCTCAAGACAGACAGAAAAGCTACGCTGACCGACGCCGAAAGACATTGGAATTTCAAGTTGGGGATTACGTGATGTTAAAGGTTTCGCCGTGGAAAGGAGTCATCAGATTTGGACGACAAGGTAAACTTAGCCCTAGGTATATTGGACCATTTGCAATAACAGAAAGGATCGGTGAAGTTGCTTACCGATTAGATCTTCCACCAGAATTGAGCAGAATCCATAATGCGTTTCATGTATCGAATTTCCGAAAGTGTCTAATTACTCCAGATCAGTCAGTCTCTCTACCAGATATCCGAGTCGACGAAAAACTGAATTATGTGGAAGAGCCGGAAGCTATAGTGGATCGTAAAGTCAAAGTTTTGCGGAATAAGGAGATCAGACAGGTGAAAGTACAGTGGCGACATCATAAAGGACAGGACGCTACTTGGGAATCAGAATCCGAGATGAGAGCTAAGTATCCATACCTCTTTGCCTAATCGAATTCCGGGACGGATTTCTTTTAAGGGGGAGATGATGTAATACCCCGGGTAAGTCCGTTAGTTAAAAATCTAATCCCGTTAAATTACTTAACTTTAAAGTTGCTATTTTGGGTAAGTTTAAGTGAATTTATAAGTTAATAGTGTTTTAGTCATTAGTAAAGAGTTTAGGGGCTGAAATGGTAATTTGGCTAGATATTATCTGAATTAGGTGTCCAGAGTTATAATCAGTTTCTCAGCAATTCAGTGTGTGTAGTGTGTGTTTTTTGGAGAGAAAAGAAGCAAAAGAAGATAGGAAAGGTTAAGGCATCATTTGACTTCATTTGGAAGTGTTTTGAGGTATGTTTCTTTGTAATTTATGTTTGTAATTGATAGTATGTACTTCCTATCGGATTAGAATAGTTAAATTCATGATTTAGTAAAGATTCAGTCGGTTTCTGGGTAAATTTTGGATAAACCGACAGTGGTGTCCGGATACGTTGAATGTATCCGGATAGCTCTGTTGGTGGTGTCCGGGTAGTTCTGTAGATGGTGTCCGGATGATAGTCGAAGGTGTCCGGACAAGTCTTTTCCGGGTAAGTTCTCTTTTCTTGATTTTCCGGATGAAGTATGTTTCCGGATAGTGTCCGGATTACTTATGCTGTCCGGAAAAGGCATGATGTCCGGATTATTAGTGTTGTCCGGAAAACTCTGTTGTATCCGGAAACTTTTGCTGTTTGACCAATATTGAGAGTTTAGATGTTGTCAAGTATCCAGTAGCCTGTATTTTGTTAACCATTAGATAGGAAGTGAATGAGCACTGACTATCCTGTGGTCTTGACTTGAGCACGGGGTTGGGGGCAACATTTGAGGGTTTGAGTTCGTTAGAGTTGTTAGCCTTAGTAAGACTTATGTGTTTTATGTGGTAAAGAGATGTCTGTATCTATGTGTTACAAGTCCTGTGAATTCTGGGTAAAGGGCTGAACCTGTTTAGAAGGCTTGGAAACGTGTCAATAAGCAATCAGGTGAGTTTTACTTTAAAAGTATTTTCAACTGGAATACATACGTATGGTTTGGGAATGTGATAATTGGTGATTATGTGTTTGTATGTATGGTGTATGTGAATTATAATATATTGATGTATTATGTTTACATGAGTATTATAATGTGTTATAATACGTTGTCCGGGCTTAGGACCGGTGTGTTTGGCTATAGAATCTGTATAGCGTTGTTTGGCTGTAGATGTTGTACAGCGTTGTAAATTATTAGTTGGCTTGCAACCAACTAATATTGCCAGGAGGAATTAGAAAGGAAGGTACACGATGTGTGAGTTCAAATTGATATATTTGATTGTGCTGAATGATTTATATGAATAAGGTGTATATAAATGATTTCAAACTAACATGGATTTAACTCACTTAGACCATCGTGTCTAACCCTCATTTTCGTTTTAAAAATATGTATTCCAGGTGGTGGATCGCGTAAGAGCAAGTAATTAGAGTAATCAATGGATGGCTTATGTGGAGGATTAAGTGACGAAGATTTTGGCATGTTTAGCAGTTGTATTATAATGATTAAATGTTATGTATGTATTTAGTAAGAAGTTGTAGTAGAATGTCTTCTTTTGATTGTAATAGGAAAGGGACCGTACTTGTAATATGATGTTTCATTTGATTAATCAATGTTATGTTACATTATGTGATCTGTTGTGTATATTGAGATTTGGGTTGTTACAAGATGTCATTTCATTCACTGATTGCTGAGAAGTAGATGGTATATCTGAGATGGAAGGTTCAGAAGTAGGCATAGTGTTAAGAGGAACAACTGAGACCCATGAGGATTCAGCTTCACTTGACTGCATGCTTGGGATGATAGTAGATTCATCATCTTCAGTGGTATGAGTATGAGTAGGAGGGATAGGAGCATCTTCTGAATCACCAAGATGAGAGAACATCCATTGATTCAGTTCTTCAGTATCAGCAGAAGGTCTGGAGTTCGCTAATCGGGATTCGTCAAAACTGACGTGGATTGTTTCTTCTACAGTTTGTCTTCTTCGATTGAAGACTCTGAAGGCTTTGGAGACTGAAGAATATCCAAGAAAGATTCCATCATCAGCCTTAGGATCAAACTTTCCAAAGGCATCTCTATTGTTCAGTATGAAACACTGACATCCAAAGATGTGAAAGAAGCTAATTGAAGGCTTTCTCCCATGGAAAAGTTCATAGGCTGTCTTCTTGAATCTTTTGACTATCAGCGACCTGTTTTGAGTAAAACATGCAGTATTGACAGCTTCTGCCCAAAACTGAATAGGCAGGTAAGAATAGCTGAGCATTGATCGTGCAGCTTCGATGATAGTTCGATTTCTTCTTTCAGCGACTCCATTTTGTTGTGGTGTTCTCACTGAGGAAAGGTTGTGAGAAATACCTTTGCTTTCAAAGAAGGAATCAAGAGAACTGTTTTTGAATTCAGTCCCATGATCACTCCTTATTGAGCGAACGGTCATGTTGTTCAGAACTTCCATTTTCCTGACAAAAGTGATGAGTTCTTCAGGGGTGTCACTCTTAGAACGGAGAAATGTTACCCAGGTATAGCGAGAGAATTCATCAACTATGACCAATGTATATTTCTTTCCAGCGATGGATTGTTTGTTAACAGGTCCAAACAGATCCCTATGGAGAAGTTGTAGAGGAGATAACACTGAGGAAACTTGCTTAGATTTGAAGCTTGCCTTGGTTTGTTTCCCTTTTTCACACGCTGAACATAGAGACTCTTTAACGTATGAGTGTTGAGGTAGACCAGTGACCAACTCTTTTGAAGAAAGAGTATTCAGTGTCTTGAAGTTGAGATGAGAGAGCCTGTTATGTCATAGCCAGTTGACATCAGATGAGGCTTTTGAGAAGAAACAAGAGTTCTTAGTGGTTGTAGAGTCCATGTTTATAACATAAACATTTTCCATACGGTATCTGCTGAGAGCTATCTTCTCCTTTTTGTCAGTGAAAAAGCAAGATTCCTTTGTGAAAATCACTTTGTTATCCTTGTCACACAGCTGACTGATGCTAAGAAGATTATGCTTCAGTCCTTCAACATATGCGACTCTTCTGAAGGTTGTTGTACCATTAGAGAGTACACCAAACCCTCGGGTATAGCCTTTTCCGTTTCCACCGAAGGTAACTGAGGGACCTTTCTCTTCCTTGTATTCAGTGAGCAGGTTTTTCTTTCCAGTCATGTGTCTAGAGCATCCGCTATCGAGATACCAGATACCCATCTTAACCTGCAAACAAAGGAAGATTAGTTTGACTTGGGCACCCATTACACCATGGGCCCACACTTGTCAGTGGTGGTAGAGGAAGTGGAAGGTTCAACAATCTTCGCAGCATTTGAAGATTCAGCTTCAGGACTAGTCTTCACTTTGGTTAATTTCTTAACCTCAGTGGTTGGTTTCACCTTAACCTGATTTGCACCAGGATTGGTCTTTTTTGCCTTGGGGGCATTGATCTTCACCTTAGCCAACTTTTCAGCTTTGGTGGTTGTGGGGCACTTACTAGCAATATGATTGGTAAGTCCACAGTGATAACATTTCCTATAGCTAAAAGTAGCTTTAGGACCATTTGTATGCTTAGCCATTAATTTTAAATGAGCAGGGCCAACACCAAGTATACCTTTGGCATTGGAAATGGGAGGAACAATCAGTTCTTCGGATTTCTTACCAATTACCTCTACTCTGATTCTAGGAGTAGATCGCTGAATAAATCCAGGGATCTTATTCTTAGAAGTAGAGCGATGTATTACTGATGTTTTAGAAACATTCAGCTTAGATACAAAGGTACCCTTATGTGGTTTTTGATTAAAAACCTTTTCTTTACCTTTACCTTTCAGTTTAGAACTTGAGGTAGAGGTTTCCTCAGGAGTGGGAATATTAAAAGAGGAACACTGAGATGAGGAAGTGTCAGGGATAGAGGACACAAACATTCCAAACATAAGCATGGAACTATCAGTGGGTGGTTCTTCAGCGTCAGCTTTGTAACCAAGACCACGTTTGTCACTCAGGGGAATCTGAGACTTTATTATCTCAGTGATCGTTGTTGAGGATTTACACCATCCTTCAAAAATAACTTTTTCAGCTCTTAATGCAGCGATAGCTTCTTCACGCTCGATTTTGACAATTTGATTTATATGGACCTGATCTTTTAAATCTTCTTCAATTTTAGAAAGTTTTTCTATTTGAAGGTGACAGTTTCTAAGCTGTTCAACTAGATCAAGGTTTTGATTTTCAACTATGGTCTTGCCATTCATGGCATCATATAAGTTTACATTCAGAAGTTCGATTTTCCGAAGACTACCAGCTTCATTAATATCTGAAATATTAGTAAAGAAAGAGGTTGATACCTTAGAGGTAGAAGTAGAAGTAGAGGGAATTTCAGTTTGTTCTTCCTCTTCTTCTATCTTGGCCATGAGGCAGAGGCTGGCCTCATCATCATCTTCAGAAAGAGCCCAGTCATGATCTTCAGCGATCATGCCTTTGCCTTTAGACATTTCGAGATGAACGTGAAAAGCACGGACAAACATATTACAACATACGACACGACCTACCGGAAGGCATGCATAGCGTGTATGGTTCGGGAGTTTGACCGGTACATGAATGCACTAAGAGTTTGTGTAGATCGTGGCACATATATTATGGATGATGCTGGTAAGGAGAGGTGGTTAAGGGTCCATTTTCCTTCACAACGGTATAAAATTATGACCTCCAATAGTGCAGAGTCGGTGAATGAACTCTTCCGTTTTTCTCGTAGATTACCGATTGTACAACTTATGGAGTACTTCCGAACCTTTCAACAAGAGTGGTACCTATTTCGACGGCAAAAGGGAGGTTGATAAACTATGAAAATTTGAACTTATATAATAGTTGCTTTTTCATGTTCTTTATAAATCGTAACACAATTAACACATATTTGTAGATCAAACACGTAATAAACTCACACACCAATGGCGTAGAAGATAATTCTCAGAAGGGAGGGAAAGTCTGCGATATGGACGGTAAACATAATTAGATATGAGAAGTACCAGGTTCGGGATAACCGTTTTGACGCGACTGTCGATATGATCAACCATGTTTGTTCATGTCTGCAATGGCAATATTCTGGGTTACCGTGCGGTCATGCAATTGCTGCTGCAAGGCGTATGGGTCGTAGATATTGCAGCGATTTAGCTATAAGTTACTACACGTCCGAAACTTATCGGGCAACATATCGGGAGGTAATCAATCCAGCTGGACCCCCTGAATCATGGGTGTCTCCACACGTCCCCCTTCCGCCATGCTATCCACCATTAATAACTAAGAGAAGTGTCGGGAGACCAAGAAAGAACGATCGACGTCCATCTCGTGGTGAAGGTCCGATACAGAGAAATGTGGTAGGTGTGGAGCAGTAGGACATACCCGTGGAGAATGTCCAATTCCTGCCTCTTCAAGCGTGCCTAGGAGTAGAGATTCAGGTAGCCAAAGAAGTCGCTCGCAGGGCCCATCGGAGCTAGAACCACATGGAACTCTAAGATATGATAGCATTGACCAACATTGATTTCCCTTGATTTTAATGACTAAATCTTGTATGCTAAGTGCTCTTATTTTTATGTTCAGTGTTGATTTTATCTACTTTATCGTGCTTGTTAAGTGTTCTTGTGTGTAAAATAAAGTAACCATTAAAGCATCATTTTATTGAGACGCACATTTTTGAAGAAACATGGAAACGGATACATTGCATCTAAAGAAAACCAACAACCACCCTTGGAGAAATCTACTACGGGTAGATTTCCTGTGTTTTGATGATCCAGTCAGACTTTTCCCTGATCATGTCCTCCATTCCGGTGTAGCTTTCTTTGATTTCTCTTACTTCATCTTCTATTTCAGAGATCTCTCGTTGCAGATCCCTAATCTCGCGCTTCCTTTGTGCAGTCTTCTTTCTTCTCCGTTATCACCTCCTCTTTTTCTTTCTGAATTTCCTTATTGTGTAGCCACATCCCTTTTATCTTTTCAATATCGGCGTTCGCCTGATCACAGGACTTTTGCAATCAGTCAGACATTTTTTGAGACATTGGAAGACCCTCCGGCTAGGTAGAATGATACATTGGTGGTTCATTGAATCCATGATCATGGAAGTATGTCTCCCATGCAGAGTCCCATTGTTCTTTCTCCTTCTCCGGGATTGGCCAATCGTCCGCAGTTAACGGATGCTGAGTGTGGCCACTTAAAACCACACCCAATATGGGGCAACATCCTTAACGTATTCGCACGTAGGACTTATACCATACCGTCGATTCCTAACCGTGCCGCGACGTGGAAAACTATCGTCCCATCATCAGCATAATGACTATAACGTATTCGCACGTAGGACTTATACCATACCGTCGATGCCTAACCGTGCCGCGATGTGGAAAACTAGTGTTGCAACATCGGTATAAAGACTATAGTGCTTATGGATCCATTGCATTACAAATATAACATTACATGACCCCAAACGAATGAACTAGCGCATTCAAGACATGTAATTCTCAAATAAGATGCATTAAATGCAAAACATAATCAAACGCACAACATCGACCTATCAAAATCGGAAAAATGTCCCCAAGACGAATAAGATGCATTAAGTGCAAAACATAACCAAACGCCCAACATCAAGTTATCAAAATTGGACAAATGTCCCCAAGACCCAACAGAGTCAAAACCGAGCCATGGGCTCAATAAATCAAATGGCAATTAGTGAAAACATAAACCGAGTTAAACGTAAACAACACACGCTCATGCGAACCCCCGTTTTAAATTCATGAATAACCCAACACACAACATTTGGGTGGGACATCCCATTTTTCCAAAGGAACTCATACCGCTTATACTTTCAAGCCGTCCCATAACATAATCTATGCATATTTCCAAATTATCTATTAAAATGCATTTTCGTAACAAGTAGGCTCTCTTTATAAAATAAATCATCAAAACATTTTATTTATGATTTATCTATCAAATCTTCCAAAAATTCCAAATATAGGTGTTTTACCATATTTACAACGTTAAATACTTCAAAAATCAAAACCCACAAAATAATTCAACAATTAGTAATTTTCATGTAAAACACACAAGTACTTGGAAAAATAACATTTTTGGCATGTACAAAGTTTTCACAAAGCAACTTGAACTCAACTTGCTAGATTTAGGCTAAATCTAGATTTTCCCCAAACGTAAGCACCTTTGATGCACATGAATCCTCAAGCTAAATCTTCCAAAAACCTAGATCCATAAGTTCCACCCATAAATATTCATATTCAACCACTTTAAAACCATTCCCCAAACATCTTATATAAAAATCTTCATTTTGACCAAAATCCCAATATTAACCTAACTTCCCCAAAATCATCCAAACCAAGATTTTATAAGCATACAAACTAGGAAGCCATCAATGGAGCATTCATAACTCAAATGAAAGTATAGAAGCTAGGAGGATGAACTCAGCACTTAGGTTTTAATGAAAACCTAGAAAACCCCAAAAATCTCTAGTGTTGTGGATGAAACTTGCTCTTGCATCAATAAATGAAACCACTAGCATAAAACGGAGAAGGAACACATTAATCTCCAAGAAAATCCCTAAAATCAGTTAGGGTTTGTGAGGGAAGAAGAGGAAATGATTTGGGAGAGAAGAGATGGAGTTTGGGAGTGAGAAATGAGAAGCTTACCACCACCAAATGCTCTTGAATCTTCCAATAAACTTCCGAACTCTTTCTATATCCTTGAAGAGCTCTCAAAAACGGAACCATAGCAACTTGAATCACCAAAATCGGAGTTGAAATGAGAGAGCTATGAAGAAATGAAGTTTAGGGGGTGAAATTTGTGTTTTATGCTCATCAGACGCGATGCGGACGTCCGCGTGGAGTATGCGGACGTCCACGAGCACCCGAGCAAATTTCTGCTGCTTCCGCGGAAGTATACACGGACTTCCACACCATGTGGACGTCCACAAGCACCATGCGCTTTCCCTGTCTCTGCCTTTCTTTCCTAGTCTTGAGTTTTTCTTCTTGACTATTGCTTGGGACTGGGTTTGACACGAAGGCTGCCATCCCAATAAGCCAGCGGGCGGAACGCGGATAGGGCCCGACAATCGACATCGAGGTGCCAAACGACTCTGTCGATAAGAGCTCTTGGGGACGTCCACGAGACCCTGGTTTCCCGATTTATTTCCTGATCACTGTTTTGGTCATAACTTCTTCGTTTTAGCTCCGTTTTCGCTTCGGAAAAGCTCGTTGGATTCGTATTTGAATTCTCCATCCAACAAGATCATAAGATCTAGGATTCTATCCAAAATCCTATTTTTCTTATTTATCATAAAAGACCGATATCTTTCAAAAATCAGAGTGTTACATTCCTCCTAACCTTAAAGAGATTTCGTCCTCGAATTCTAGTTCCCTTACAGCCAAGGTCAACCCATATACGTTACCCTCACATCCGAATGTATGTTCAACTTGCGAGAGTAATTTCTAACCGCAAGGATTCGGTTGTCTCCCAACCTCAGGTGTTCCATACTTCCCCAACGGCGGATCCAGATTCAAAATTAGTCCGTGTCCACGCACTCTTAAATTTTCTCCAATTAGCCTAAGGTCTACTCTCATCTAAAACACATAAACCTCCAATTTCCAAGGGTCCCGCTGCCGAACTGGCACTTATCCCTAACTAGTCCCATCATACTCCAACACCGACGGTCGTCACTGACCCATCGATTATACAATCTCCAAAAGTTACGCCTAATTACCAATCATTCGATCGACAGATTCTTCTACCACACCAGGAGAGTCATCACGCTAAATCTATTTTCCACAATCGAACTTCTTAAGATCATCACAGCCGATACCACAATTTATAAGAATTGGCCACACCTTCCAATTACACTATTGGTTATTGACCTCGAACCTCAAAAGTTGACACCTAGTCACACCACTAAACTCGACCCATCCCAGGGCTCCACACACGAGCTTCATCCCTCGAACATCCTCACAATCCCAAGGTCATCCCCTACGGTCTAAAGGGTCCTACGTGACCTTTATACAAAACTGACAAACCCGCAACAAGGTGGCCGAAGTGAACGGTTACCACAACCACTATCAGAAGACACCGCAAGTCCCACCTTTCAGTTGTTCATACGAAATAATTCGGCCCCGCAAGTGACACCATACAACTCACGATAATACATACGTTAGAAACCCAATCTTTCACTGAAAGGTTCTACACGCCCTCACCCCTTAACTGGGGTTGCTCAACCTCACCAAGCCTAATGAGTTCAAGGTTTTCAAGTGACAGACTCAACAAATATGCCAATAAAGTTTTCACTAGATTTTTCAACACAAAGATTTTTATATCAATATAACATACGCATAAAAATATACTACTACCTATCCGGTAGATGCGCAAACATGGACACACTCGTCCCACATATGAAAAAATCATTTTGAAAACTGTTTCATCCCAAACTAGGTTACTAACGAAACACAAAAACGTATTCCACAACTTTAAAAATGAATCGCTAGGGTCCCATCACGGATTTACTTATGCCAAACACGCAAAGTAATTTCCGACATTAAAATAGTGTTCAACAGCCTGTTTGTACGAACTTCAAAAGAAGGATTTACACGACATCAATTTCCAAAATTCACTTTTAACCATAAAATGACATGAACTGAAATTCCTTAGCAACTTCGCATGTGTCAGTTTGTTCATAGAGAAACAATTCATATACACACCTTGGTTAAAACACGACATGATTTGGGTCATCTCCCAGTTTTTAAATCGAATAACAAGGTACTTTCATCACTTCGAAATATCGGTTTAAACATCGCAAAGGAATTTAAATTCAAAATTATGCATGCCATTTTGTAACACTTTCTTAGTAGTTACTCTGAAATAGTATAACACATACCAGATAGTCAATACTAAATTTCCGAGTAGTGATTCATTAAATCAAATTTTCAAAATTTCTCCTTCAGTCATGTAATGACAAGGAAACAAAATCTTTTGACCAAGCTTGCACACCTTATTGTGTTTTTCTCAAAACTTCGGAAAACAATACGTGCACATAATTTGATTGACGCATAAAATGATTCAAATCAACTTCAAACCGTAAACCGCACAAGCGATGAACATTAACGCCCAAAAATAGTGGCTACAAAACTATTCATGTCAATAAATCAATATAGTGCATTTGCGAGTAAGAACATAAAAAATGCCAGTAAACGAGAGTGCATAAAACATAACATTAGAGATGTACTATCATGATGCTCCTATATGCGTTACTCACGCCACATATAAATCATTTCGCACACTTAGCAAGTTGTAACAAATATGCTACCACGATTCTTGAAGGAGAAGCCATGTGGCATTAAAACTCCAAACCCACTCCTTTTGATGCAATACGACATAAAGCACATTTTTCAACAAAATTCGCATGAGATGCAATACTCACTCAAACCTATTTATTAACGCACGCAATCATTCAAGTATGCACATGACAAAGTGTCACCCATGCACCGCAAAAAGTCGTAAAACGAAACCCCATCGTACTCCACAAAACTTCCATCAAACTCGATGGAACTCAACAACATCCAACCAAGTAAATGGTGTCAAAGTTTTCGTTTTCAATAATCAAATCGCGTAAAACAATATGATCAAATCATCAAAATTCCAAAATCTCTTTTTTAGGAGATAAAACAACACCTCTTCGTCAAGACTCGCAAAATCCAAATTCCCATTAAAGGTCAACACTGAAACAAGGGAAGGTAACTCTTCGTCCGAACCTTAACATATGTGGAGGAGATCCAATGTTAAAGTCATAAGCCGTAATTACTTACCCAACATCTTAAACCTCATAAAAATATGGATATCAATGTATCCGAAAGTAGTGTTGGACAATAAAAAATTAAGCAAGTTCTGACGGAGTTTGCAACTCCCGCAATAAAATAATTTCATGCACGTTCAAAACTATGATTTAAAATCTTGTGTGTGCTAAACATTTTCCAAGATTTTGTAACACAATCCATATAAGGATTTGAAACACAAGAAATAATTGATGCGATTTATTTTAAAATAAATTTTCGTGCATAACTTAGTTGGCACTCAATGTCTCAACCCATACTCCTCCAAATCCCTCCGGTCCACTATTGTCATCCGGATGCTCAAACCTCTTAAGGCAAAGTTGGGAATTACCTCGATTAACCTTACGTTTCTCCTCGAATCAAGTCGTCTCAATAAGTCTATGGTTGTAATCCAACCATCAATCTCGACCCGAGACGGTCCACTTAAAGCAAACTTCATTCTTATTGTCACCCTAAGTGACCAATACTAAGATCGTCAATCTTTTCCAACGACTACTCGCTTAGAATTTCTTCACTACCCCAACGGTCATCACATTAAAGTAGTCCAAGTATGCACATGTAACTAGTAGGCTCACCATGACACTGGGCAAGTGTCATTATGAACGCACCGTACATGATTATCCTTGCTACTCTCGACATGATTCTCGTTTCTAGTAACTCTATCGACCCCAAAGCATCCTCTCTTAAAGTGCTTAATGGTGAAATTTCACTCTCATTTACTTAAAGGAACGCTAGTTTGAGTCTAGGTATCCAAAATCAACACCTAATTCTCTCAAACTTATGCTCTGATACCAACTTGTAACACGCTCAAATCTGGAACGAGCAACTAACTTTAATTTCAATAAAATAACCAAAAGGAGGATAAAATCATTTCTACAAATCATCCTTGAAAATGCCTCAGAATTTAAACATCATAATTTCCACAATTAATAACTTAAAACGGGCGTTACTTATCACAACACAATTTGCTAATCCCAAACAAGTGCGGAAGACTTCACTAATCAAATTCACCTCTCGTGCACCCTACTAGCACTCGCCACTTCACAGTGTAGCTAAAGCTACTCCCAACCTGAGCCTGTTGCACATGCCGACAAATAAAAAGGGTTAGGCTAACGCCTAGTGAGTTCAAGAGTTTTATCATGACCATATAAATTCATAAATCGAAAGAGATGTAGTTTAAGTCATGAGTTCTAAAGAATTTACTTTAGATGCAAATCGCCCATTTTCTAACTCACACAAATCCTGTGCTGAAGACTTTAATATAACATGATTCCCAAAATGATTTGCATTAAATATAAAGACAATTTTATTTCCAAGAATACATATTTTAGACGATGGCAATGCCACGTAAAACATTTCTTTGTGATGTTAGCTCAAACCCAAAACTCACCCAAAATGTGAATAAACATTAAATTCCCAAATGGTATAAACGTGAATAAAACTCCATTATTCAAAACATCTCAACCAGGATTAAACATAATACATTGCCCATAAATCATGGAAACAATCTGTTTAGATATATAATTACGTCACCGAAAACATGGATAAAAGTAACTACCTAAAACCACAACTTTCGGTGACGGGGGAGGCCCGCTTACCAACGCAAGTGACGGAACACAAAAGTAAGCCACTTGACAAGTTGGTAAAGCCAAATGTTTGGGTAAAAAAACACACCTCACGACCGACGCTAGAAAACTCAGATATCATTTCCATAAGGCTACTCTTGTATTAAGATAAGGTCTTACAGGTTATTTACGGATGAGTATTCGGTCGTACACTTTTATGCTGGTCGTACGTTCCGTACGACCGACGTATGAGACTTAAGACGATCGTACGATTACACTAACCGTTAACAGTCAAACCCGTTTCTTTTGTTCATTAATACAGGTCCACGAGCATTCATAGTGAAAACGGCCAGAAACGGACAGGCTATCAATGGCATTAAAGGTCCGATAGCGGTTACGAAGCAAGCCATCAAGACACATTTAATGACCGGAGAAAGCTATAAAAAGACCTGCTCTGCAACTGAAAAAAGGACTACGAACCGGAATCTACATCTGCTCGATCTATTTTCTAAACTATTACACATCAAAACACAGCAATCTACAGAGCATTTGAACGAATATCGCTAAAGCTACCTTCGCACGACAGCAGTTTGAACCGTACGACAACATACTTTTTCGCACAATTTACGCATGACACACGACTTTTTCATACGACTAAGTTTATTTCTACATTCATTTGTAATATGCTGTACACAAAACATTTGTTACAAAAGGACTTTCGCCCCTGTTTGGCGACTATAGTGCACCGTCGACTCTCACAAGTCGACCGCGGTTTTTTCCCTCGTTTTGGGGTTTTCCGCGTCACCAAATCTCTTGTCTTGTTTACTTTTTCCTTGCGATTGTGTTGATTGGTCTTGAGATACATTTCTTTACTTGTTAAAGTTCACATCAACCTTAAGTTGTTCTTTTGGGCGATTTTTGGCATTAACAGTTTGGCGCCATCCGTGGGACCCCATCTAGAGAAAATCTCAAACCAACGCATATATCGCTCGAACGATCTTGTGGAGTTTTTGTTGTTTTCAGGTAAATGGAAAATTATCAAGATCCAATGATTCAACTCCAGTCAGAGTTGAATGCGGCTCTAAGTCAGATTCAAGCCTTGCATGAGCAGAATCAGAAAGCAGCCGCGAAAATCTCTTCTTTGAGAAATCCAGCGATGGGCAACTTCTTTGGACCTTAGAACGGTCCCTGACCTATGGGGGCATTTTTCGTAAGGCCACCATTCCAAGCAGGTCCAGGGTCATTCGCCAACAATTCAAGTCCAGGGCCATTTGTCAACAACCCACATCAAGGACAGTATCCCCCTAAGTATTTGAGGCCACCACCTTTGCATAATGGTGCCCCGCCATATTTCGTACCTCTCAACGGGGATGCCAATGGTTCTTAGTACGGAAACAGTACGGCGACGGCCAGAAATTCAGGGGTCAACCCTCCAATAGGCGTAAATTCCGATCCTAATGACCCCGTTGCCCAGCGACATAGGTTATGGGAAGATCAGAACGAGAAGATGATGTCGCTACTTTCCAAGTTACCAAGCGCCGCTGTTCCCATCGACGTAGAATCCC
Organism: Saussurea involucrata; assembly: GCA_033807775.1. NCBI lineage: Eukaryota > Viridiplantae > Streptophyta > Magnoliopsida > Asterales > Asteraceae > Saussurea > Saussurea involucrata. The sequence continues at coordinate 61,344,961 of CM066326.1, forward strand.
GCATAGGATTTCAAGCGTCGCCTTTCATTGTAACAATAGCGACTGTTGACGTGCCAAAGAAATATAACATTCCTGCTTTTACACCAAAATACTCAGGAATAACTGATCCAACAGAACATATTGCGCATTACAAACAATTGATGTGGACAGTATCAATCCCACATCAATATCAAGAAGTGTGCATGTGCAAAAGCTTCGGGGCGACTCTTACAGGTCCTGCTCTTCAATGGTTGATCAACCTCAAACCCAAGTCCATCAGCAACTTCGCAGAGTTGGTCAACCAGTTTTCGCAACAGTTCGCCAGCAGTCGCAAGATGAAGAAGCAGACCAACGATCTGTATTATGTCGTCCAAAAATCCAGAGAATCCATCTGTAGTTATTTCAATCGCTTTAACGCATAAATGATCAGCATTCGAAATTGTGACGTCAAGACTGCCATCGAGACCTACAAGCGTGGTCTTGACGACAACACTACAGGATTGTACGTCGATCTTACGAAATACCCACCTGAGAATTTCGAAGACGTACGGGCTAGAACTCTAGCTTACATGAGTGTCGAAGACGACTTAGTCTTCCGCCGTAAACATTCCACTGACAAAAAATCGCTCGGGATCAAGAAGCCAGATTTCAAATCCAAACCGAGCGCCAAGTCGGAGCCGTCGCGCCAAATATCGAACGTTCGGTTCGACAAGAAAAGGAGCAATCCTATACCTCGATTCTCGTAATATCTTAAGATCTCTTCTTATAGATTCAAGGGAACGATGAAAGAGCTAGTCGAAGCTCTTAGAAACGTTCAGTCGTCTGTCCGATGGCCCAAGAAGAGTGATAAAGATGACGACAAGAACGATAAGACCAAATGGTGCGACTTCCATAGCGACCATGGCCACACGACGGATAACTGCCTTGCTTTGCAGAAGGAGTTAGCCTGGATCGTCCCCAAGGGTCATCTGCAAGGCTTGATTGCTAAAGAATCTACGCTAGTTGACATCGTAAAACCGGCATCCCCCGTCCATGAAAAAGTCGTCAACTGTGTGACGGGTGGATCAGACGTCTGTGGTTTAACCTATTCGGCAGCCAAGCGGCATGCCAGTCACTCGTCGGGAGAATATCCCATTCCTCGGTCGTCCCGACCAAAACAAGAATTGGAACTGGAGGCGATGCAGATAACGTTTGATCAAGACAACCTCCAGGACAGTTGGCAAAGACATCACGATGGCTTGATTATCCAACTCACTATTGGCAACTGCTCGACCAAAAGAGTACTAGTCGAGGGGGTAGTTCGGCCAATATCATTTTTCTAAGCACTATCAAAGCTATGGGAATCGATAAATCAGAGATCACCCATCGATCGACGACTCTTATAGGATTCAATGGCGATTCTACCAACACTTTGGGAGAGATCATCCTCCCAGTGTACGCAAAAGGGGTCAACAAGCAAACAAGATTTAAAGTTATTGACTGTTCATCAGCATACGACGTTATACTCGGTCGACCCTGGATCCACGACATGAAAGCGGTCCCCTTGACCTATCACCAGACGATTAATTCCCGACACCATGGGGAATACAGGAAATCAAAAGCGAGCAGAAGACCGCCCGTGATTGCTATAAGGCAACATTGAAACCTCAAAGGTGAGACCGATATTGTGGCGACTGCGCACGATACAGCCTATCCATACGCCAGAAAAGGCAGGCCCGGGTATCGTCTTACAGTCGCCACAAGAGGGCAAAATGATGTGCCCCATACGGCACTACAGTTTTCAGCTACCGATCGTGGGCATAAATGTAACTCATGACTTGAGGGCAGTCGGACCTCACGACAAGAACCAATTCTCCAATATCCGACGTTAAATGTCATCAGGTACGTAATGCCCGTCAACAATACTCAGGTACGACATACCAACCTTCTAAAGTTTTACATACGTCCTTAAACCTCTCGACCCTTCATAAGACAGGGAAGGGACATCGCTAGTAAATTGCATCTTGTCCCCGGGGCAATAAGTTTCCCTGTTAGTCTTTACAAATTATTTCTCTGAATGGACAGAAGTAGACACCTACTCTCAGATTCGGGACATAAAAGGTCATCCCTTTTATCCAGACTAACATATACGCAGGTTCGGAATTCCTTCCAAAAATCATGAACGACAATGACCCACAAGTGATCGTACGCCTGAAGATCGTAGTATCAGATCTACGACCACAACCTCACGTAGTTGGGCTATAATACTCGTTGGTCAAACCAACGACCACCCCTGAATCTTATATTGTAGGTTCGCATGATCGCACGAGCATCAGTCTTACGATCTAGATCGTGAGAAGATGAAGTCTTTCAGACTGCGAGGTCACGATAAATAAGTCGTGACCGATAAAGTCATGACACATTACTCATGACTCATACGACGTAAACCGAATCTTATGATTCAGTACATAGATCTTACGATCACAACAGATCCATTCAAATTTGAGTCATAAAATACGAAGTCTTATGACTTAGACTCTATGGTTAGGAATGTATATTCGGCCCAGTCGCCCGATTACTTCCAAAGTCATTCTTTTCTTACTGTTTGGGCAAAAATCCCCCAGCCTCGACCACGACCGAGACATTAAAAACATTTATTACACTTCTCTTGTAACAAAGTTAAATCGTCAACACTTTGTCCTTGGACCAAAGCCATAGTCGAAAGGATCACTCGACACTCGACCGTCGTATAGAAACATACGACCTCGACCAACTAACACGCGACATTTATGTTACATTTTTATCATTCAATGCAGGTCAACCTCATTCATAGCCAACGGACGAAACCGACAGAGCAGTTATGAGAATTAAAACAACGATGACCGGTACGACCGTTACTAGAAGAAATCATGAAGTCATTAAAGCATTCGAGGACTATAAATACAAAGACAAAGCTATCATTTGAAGAACAAACGAACACCAGCGAACTCAACAAACTTACACCAGCAAACTCAAGAATCACACTGCGTACTCAAGAACATCCGAAGCAAATGAATTTATTTCCAGTGATCGCCCTCGACGCATGACTCACACTCTCAACCAGCATCTTGTAGCACACGACACATTTGTTTTACATTCGATACACTTGTCATTTTTACATTTCAAGTCATTTGTATTGTAATCACTGTACGATCGACACCTGAAACAAAGGACATCGCCCTTGTTTGGCGACCATAGTTCAGCGACGACTTCCACAGTCATCCGCGGGTTTTTTCCTCGTTGAGGTTTTTCCCGCGTCATCAAAATCTCTCTCTTTACGATTTTTTGTCTATGTCGCACGCTTTTGTCAAACGATTCCTTTCTTAAGTTGTTAAGCTCCACAATCAACCTCAAGTTGTACTTGTGTGCAATTTTTGGCATTAACAGTTTGGCGCCCACCGTAGGGCCCCATCTAGAGAAAATCTTTGACAAATGTGCGTCCTACTAACGGTTCTTGCAGTCTCTTTTGTTTTCTGTTTCAGGAAAATGGCCGCCCTAGACATCAAAAGCATGTCATTGCCCAAATGTATCAGGAGTTAGAAGTTGCGCGGAATCAAATCAATGCCATGGCTGAGCAAAGTCGAAAAGCAACTGAGGAAATCGCGCGGCTAAGAAATCCTTTCGGGCCTCAGGGCGGTCCTAGGCCATTCGTCCAAAATCCAGGATCGTTTGGCCAGAGCGGTCCTAGACCATTCGTTCAGAATCCGGGTCAAGGATCGCACGGGTAAAATCCAGGGTTCGCTCCTTTCATGCAGAATCCAAGACCAGGACCATTCGTTCAAAACCAGCATCCAGGTCCATTCATGCAAAATCAGCAACCGGGGGCATTCAATCCAAATCCCCAGTTCGGGACTGTTCCTCCTCAGCATCTGAGACCGCCACCCATAAATAATGGATCACAGCCGTTTCAGAATGGATCGCAGCCGTTTCAGAATGGGTCACAGCCATACTCACTCCCTTTCAACGGAGACGCCAATGGTTCGTCATATGGCAATGGCACCAGTTCAGGAGTTGATCCCCTGGCAGGTGCTAATCCCGATCCTAACGATCCCATCGCCCAACGACTAAAGATGCTAGAAGATCAGAACGAGCGTGTCCTATCCCTACTCGCTAAGCTACCCGGGGCAGTCGTGCCCGTCGACATCGAGCTACGATCAGGATATCTGGCGTCGCCTTTCGTCGATAAGATTGCAACCTTCGATGTCCCGAAGAAATTCAACATCCCTGCCTTCACACCCAAGTATTCAAGGGTGACCGATCCAATGGAGCACATCGCGCAGTATAAACAGCTCATGTGGACGGTCTCGATCCCACACATGTATCAAGAAGTATGCATGTGTAAAAGCTTTAGGGCGACTCTCACTGGTCCTGCCCTCCAATGGTTGATCAATCTCAAACCCAAATCCATCGGGTCATTCGCTGAGTTGGTCAATCAATTCTCCCAGCAGTTCGCCAGCAGTCGCAAGATGGAGAAGCAGACCAGTGACCTATATTATGTCGTGCAAAAGGCTAATAAATCTATCCGAAGTTATTTCAACAGGTTCAATGCAGAGATGACCAGTGTCCGCAATTGTGACGTCAAGACCGCGATCGAAGCTTACAAACGTGGTCTGGACGACAGTTCAGGTTTGTATACTGATCTGACCAAGTATCCCCCAGAGAATTTCGAAGATGTTCGAGCTCGAACCCTAGCGTATATGAGGGTGGAGGACAATGACGCCTTTCGTCGCAAGCATACCGACGACAAGAGGTTATTAGGGGTGAAGAAGCCAGAGTTCAAAACCAAGGCAGTATCCAGGCCAGAGCCCGCGCGTCAAATCTCGAATGTCCGGTTCAAGACAAAAGCGGAAGCCAGGACTGTGACCAAATTCCCTCAGTACCCCAAGATATCCTCCTATAGATTCAAAGGGTCCACTAAGGACTTGTTCGAAGCGCTGAAAACGGCCCAGGCGACCATCCGTTGGCCAAAGAAATCCGATCAGGACGACGCCAAGAAAGATAAGTCGAAGTGGTGCGACTTCCATGTCGACCATGGTTATGCGACAGATGATTGCATTGCTCTAAAAAAGGAGCTAGCATATCATGTCCGAAAGGAAACCTCAAAGATATCATCGACTACGTCGAATCTCCAGCTAGCGACGTTCGACCGCCAACCCCCGAGCATGCTAAGGTCGTCAATTGCATCACTGGTGGCTCTGATGTATGCGGTTTGACGTATTCCGCAGCCAAACGGCACGCCAGTCAAGCACCTAACGATTGGCCTATCCCGCGTTCGTCAAGACCAAAAGAAGATCTAGAGTTAGAAGCTATGAAGATCACGTTCGACCAAGACGACCTTAGTGATTCATATCAGAAACACCATGATGGGTTGATCATTCAACTCACGATTGGTAATTGTTTAACTCGACGAGTCTTGGTCGATGGAGGCAGTTCAGCGAACGTCATTTTTCTTGACACCATCAAGGCCATGGGAATCGATCGCTCGGAGATCACCCGACGCTTGACGACCTTGGTCGGATTCAATGGGGAAGCAACAAGTACCTTTGGAGAGATCATTTTGCCAGTCTATGCCGGAGGAGTCAACAAGCAGACCAAGTTCAGCGTCATCGACTGTGCGTCGGCCTATAACATCATCTTAGGTCGACCATGGATCCATGAAATGAAAGCCGTTCCCTCGACGTATCACCAGATCATGAAGTTCCCTACGTCGTGGGGAGTCCAGGAGATCAAAAGTGAGCCAAAAGTCGCTCGTGATTGCTATAAGACCACTCTAAAGCCGCGGAAATAGACCTTCTATTGTAGCGACTCACGACGACATTTAGTGTATCGTCTTAAAATCGCCATAAGGGGGCAAGATGGTAGCAATAATCAAGACGTTCAACGTAATTGGGACGGGACGCGTCAGAAAAGGTACGTCTTCTAAACCCTTTTCTATTTTTTCATACGAATTTTTACAACGGTGAATACTGACTTAAGCATCGGAGGGTCGTTGGTTAGCCAACGACCAACCTCTGACATCGTTTTAAAGCATTATCGTACGATACTACCTACTAAGTCTTCTTCACGACTTTAACCTCGCAAGGTCGCACGACATAAATGATCAAGTCTGTGACTTGCTTATTCTGTTACATGTATGATTTAATTATATAATCGTAATACTCAACAGTCACCTGATCTATGTTTCTGGACTTAGAAAAATTTATTTGTATGAGCACATTGATTACACATGTTTTCTAATACGATTTAGATACATGACTTATATCTTAATCGTTATATTGCAACGAATGCTTTGGTCGTATGTACTTACGTTTGCCAATGTGACCTCAAAGTACTTACGACCTGTGTGCCAGTCTTTGTAATTGCAACGGACGCCTAATTCGCACGATCCCTTGTTTATTATATACTTGATGAAATTCACAGTTGATGATGTATTTATCTATGGCAAAATATGAATACGCAAGTTCAACGAAAGAGTAAAAATTTCATTCATAAAAGAAACGATTACATCAGATAACCCGATCACTAACGATCGAGCGGGATGATAGAAGTTATACAAATTAATTATAAGGCTGAGGAGGAGCGTCGGTCGCGTGAGGAGTGCCGGTCGCGTCTTTTCCCAAGGCCTCGCCCACCTCTTCCTCTTCGGCCTCCTTCTCGTCGTCGGAGTCGAGATATCTTGCGGACCCGACCTCTTGCAAAAAATAAGCAAGCTCGACCGACGCCTGGGCCATAGGGTTTTTTCCCGACAAGTGTTGCCTCATAATGGCAGCTCGAGCGATCAGTCGAGCCAGAGCAAAGGTAGACGCGACGTCTTCCTTTAGTTTTCCTACCTCCTTCTCCAGACTGACCACCTTAGCCTCGGAATCCTCAACTTCCTTCTCCTTCGTGACCAAGGACTCCCTCACCTTGATCAGCTCCTCCCTTTGAACATCAATCATTGACAAGGACTGCTTTAGACGATTGTTTACCTCGTCCTTCGCACGACCAACAATCTCCAATTCCTTTTTGGCCTCATCAAGATGCCGAGGCATAGCCTCTTCACGTTCTACGGCGACGTTCGCCCTGGCCAACGCCGCGTTCCCCCTCTCATGGGCACAATTTACCAGATCCTTAATCTTCTCTGTTTCCGCACGCAAGGCAAGAGAAGATTGGAGTGTATGTACAAAGAAACATGTCAGTAAACATTCGACAAAAGCTAAGAAAACATCAAAAACACACACAAGTTTTGAAAGAAAAACATACAAGGAACGCTAGACCGGCAACATGAGATCCCGTCTCCATGACTGGGAATCCCTCGAAACGCTCTCTGAAAGAAGGGAGCAAATATTTCCCCAAGTGAGGAAACAAATCCGTCCCGAACAGGACTTCATCGACCATAAAGTCCGAAGGCAACATAAAGTTAACCTCCGTGTCTTTAGCCCCTCCCGTCGCATGCCCCTTGCCCTTGTCGGCCGACGAAGGGATCGACGTGGTAGTGGAGGACTTCGCCGTTTTTGCCGGTGGCGCAGAACTAACGGGCGTCGCATCAATCGCAGGCATCCTCGTCTTCAATGGCGATGCGACCTTCGCCTTCTCAGGCGTAACGACTCTCGACGAGTTGTCAACCTTCGAAGACGGTTTCCTTGGAACCGTCATCCCCGTATTTGGTAAGACCCCCGACTCAGTAGTCGAGGTCTTCTGTCTCGTCTCGCTGCCTTTACGGGCAAGCTCAAGTTGCGTCGCTCTCTTAACGGAGATGGTCGGAACCTTCGTCTGCGATTCTTCTGAAGACACGTAAGAAGAAGCGTCACAAAGTGAACGAAAGAGCAAAATACCAGAATCGGACAAGAAAGGAATGAGAAGGCGCATTTACCGGCCATCTCTTCTTCTTCTCCTCTCGGCTCTTCTTCTTTCTCTTCTTCTTCTTCTTCCTCTTCGCCTTCTTCTCCCCAGTTCTCCCCTAAGAACACCAGATCTTCGTCGTCGTCCACCAGTGGTCGCTTGACAAACGATCGCTCGACAGTACTAAACTCTAGAAACTCGTCGAACTTCGCCTGAGAGTTAGCGTAAGGCTTCACGTCTTCGAATTTTATGACTGTTGACACATAAAAACAGATTAGAAGTCCGTCGAAAAAATTAATAACGACGTGCGACAATGAAAATATAGAATCTCACCCGACGTATTCCAACCCGCCCTAATCCTGCTACTCTCAGAATCGAGAGTCGATTTACGCACAAAGACGTATCTAATCTTCCATTTGCGATCATTGACCGTTGTTTTTAAGACTAGAGTACGGTCGCCCTTGTGCCTTGAGTACAAGCTGTAGCGATGATACGTGTCCGCCTTGACCTGGTAAGCAGTCAAGAGGTCCTTTACGTTCATCGGCGACTCCCAGTGCGAAGTAAGTCGCTCGATGAACAGAATCACACGCCAGAACTGGGGCATCAGTTGCCCTGGCGACAAATCGAATTCACACATAAACGCCTTGGCTAAAGGCGAATATGGCCAGTGAAACCCTATTTTGAAAGGGTACTCGTATATTACAACGTACCCCTCGGTGCACATCTCCGGCCGAATCTCACCGGCCTTGCTTACTGTGATCCCCGCTGGGATTTTCGCTAAATTCCTAAAGCTATCAAGATCATCTTGATCCTGAATGGCGCTCCTAGGCTCCGTCGACATCGATAAACCAGTTAACAGAATTTGACGCTCCGAAAAGCCCCAAATATCCCAGTTCTTCCTAGGTTTCCTAGCGATTGACTTACGACGCATACAAAGACAGGAGAGTCGTACCTTATATAGTCGCTCTAAAGAAACCTCGAATCTCTAAACAAGTCGAATATCTCTCGCAAGTTTGGAAAAGATTCTGCGAAGAAACAGCAAGAATCGAGAAAACTGGAATCATAAAAAAGAAAAAAACACGTCGAAGGGTTCTATTTATGAAAACGATCATGTCAGGTCGAGTCACCCGATGATCGACACGTGCCCTGTCTTTTTGAATGCTCGACAAATTGTCGACACCTGGCCAATACAGCTGTTACACACGATCGCACGTCTGCGTGACATCACGGCCCCATCCTCTCTTCGCCTTCCCATTCGGTTAGAATTGGACCGATCCAGTTCCAAGGCCACTGAAAGGATTTTTTTACACGTGTCACTGGCAAAATTAAAACTTTTGAAATTTGAATTTGTCACTCCACTTTTTCAAATTTTGGGGGCAAACTGTTTGGGCAAAAATCCACCAGCCTCGACCACGACCGAGACATTAAAAACATTTATTACACTTCTCTTGTAACAAAGTTAAATCGTCAACACTTTGTCCTTGGACCGAAGCCATAGTCGAAAGGATCACTCGACACTCGACCGTCGTATAGAAACATACGACCTCGACCAACTAACACGTGACATTTTTGTTACATTTTTATCATTCAATAAAGGTCAACCTCATTCATAGCCAACGGACGAAACCGACAGAGCAGTTATGAGCATTAAAACAACGATGACCGGTACGACCGTTACTAGAAGAAATCATGAAGTCATTAAAGCATTCGAAGACTATAAATACAAAGACAAAGCTATCATTTGAAGAACAATCGAACACCAGCGAACTCAACAATCTAACACCAGCAAACTCAAGAATCACACTGCGTACTCAAGAACATCCGAAGCAAAGGAATTTCTTTCTAGTGATCGCTCTCGACGCATGACTCACACTCTCGACCAGCAGCTTGTAGCACACGACACATTTGTTTTACATTTGATACACTTGTTATTTTTTCATTTCAAGTCATTTGTATTGTAATCACTGTACGATCGACACCTGAAACAAAGGACATCGCCCCTGTTTGGCGACCATAGTGCAGCGACGACTTCCACAGTCGTCCGCGGGTTTTTTCCTCGTTGAGGTTTTTCCTGCGTCATCAAAATCTCTGTCTCTTTACGATTTTTTGTCTTTGTCGCACGCGTTTGTAAAACGATTCCTTTCTTTAGTTGTTAAGCTCCACAATCAACCTCAAGTTGTACTTGTGTGCGATTTTTGGCATTAACACTTACGATTCAAATGAAGTCTCTGCGACTTAAAGCATAAATCTTGTAATAATTAAGACACAGGTTTTACGATTTATGAGTCTCTACGACTTAGATACAAGTTTTCCGATCTTCATCGTGTGGAACCAAGTCTCTGAGACTTGCATATCACAAAAGGAATCTTATGATTCGTCGTACAGGTCTTATGACCATCACAAGTATTCTTTAACAAAGTGTTGGAGACACAAGTCTTATGACTTGAATTCCGTATTTAGAATACTTCTTCGGCCTCAGTCGCCCGATTACTTCACGGTTACAAGTATCTCAGTCATACAGCTTTACATACGTTTTATGGCTAATTTCACCCGTTCATTAATTCTTGTTATTTTGTTCGTTCGCAACAAAAGTAAAAAGCATATGACAAAAGTATAACAAAATCTCACTTGTATTTATACAATCAAAAATGTACAAGTAAAGGGCACGACCGATTATAGTCGCCCCACAACAAAATTAAACTAAGGAAAAAATTCAAGGCAGAGGGGAGTCCTCAGCGACCTCCTCGTCGCCAGTCACAACGACCTCAGCGTCTATCGGGTCCTCTTCTTCAAGCTTGTCTTCTCGGTCGAGCTCCTCCTCGTCCCCGACTTGCTCTAAGAAGGTTTTGCTCTAAGAAGGTTTTGACCTCCTCCTCGTCCCCGGCTCCTCCGCTCGAACCCTCAGATGGGTTAGAGCCTCAAACGACTGGAGACGCTCCTCTAAGGACGCACTCTTCTCCTCTCTCGCCTTGACGAGCGACTTAAGGTCCTCAACCTGTTTTTCAGTCTCGACTAAGGAGCCCTTAGTCGCTCGTAACTCTGCCTCAGTCGCAGAAGACTTCTCAAGGGTCTCCCTCAGATGGCGCTGAAGGTCTTCCCTCGCGTTCATCGACGCCACGTAAAAGTCCTGGACTTCGGCAAGCTTCGTGGAATAGCACTCGGCCCTTTCCATCGCCAGCTTCTCCTGATCCCTCGCCACACGGGCTTCCTCCTGCGCCTTGTGCATCTTTTCTATAGCAACGGGAGTAACCCTATGAATTTTATCCATATGGGCATACAAGCAAAGAGAAGTTTGGAACGCCTGCAGCGCACGAATATACAAATGTTAGAAAATAAAACAACAAAAATACTTAAGATAAACAGATCATACGTACCTTGAAGGTCAGCCCTGTGACGTGCGATCCCATGTTGTCAACCGTGACGTCCTCCAGCCGCTCTTTGAAGGACGGCAGGAGGAATTTCTCTAGATCGGGGAAGATCTTATTACTATCCATCTCTTCCCCAGCCATGAAGTTTGACGGCAGTGTAAAGTTCACCGTCATAACATCACTGGACTCCTCCGTGCTCTTGCTTTTTCCCTTGTCGGCCGACGAGGGAGAAGGACCGACCTCTTTAAACAAGGGAGGGGCCACACTCATCGGAGTCGCGTCAATGACCCTCGGTGGCGTCTTTGTCTTCTCAGCGGTGGCGACCCCGGACGAGTCACCACCCTTCGATGACGGTTCCCTCCAAAGAACCGTCCTGGACTTCTTTACCCCCGACGACGGGGGTGGGGGAGCTTTTCGCTTCAACTCCTTGGCCTTACGAGCCAACAGGAGTTGAGCCTTCTTCTTCTGCACATCAGGGGAAGGCACATCGCCCGAACCACCTACAAAACATCAAAGATACGAAAGAGGAAAACTTTATAAATAAAACATACGACATGCTAGGTAAAACGTACGACAAATTACCTGATGTCTCTTCTTCCTCCCCTTATCTCTCCACTTCTTCTCGTACAGGGATCTCCGTCCCTGTCAGCTCGACGACCTCGTCGTCCGAACCCTCATCCCTGAGACTACGCTGGACGGAGAAGGATCTATCATCCGGATTATACATCTGGAATTTCTAGATCTTCGCAAGCGTCTCCTTGGAAACACTAACATCGGGGAACGTGATAGCTGAAAAAGAAACACCCGATTAGCTAAGACGAACGATTCGAAAAGTAAAAATAACAGTACACGACAAGTGAAAGACTTACTGTTGGTGTTCCACCCGGCCACGACCCATGTCGTGTCCTTCTGCAGAAGCTCGAGCGACTGCGTCTTTCCAAAGACGTACCGAACCTTCCACCCACGGTCGTTCACTTGGGTGTTCAACACCAAGACCTGAGCTTTCTTATACTTAGAAAATAAACTATACCGATGGTAGTTGTCCACCTTGATTATGTGGGATGCCAGGAGGTCCTCCACTGTGAACGGATTCGTCCACTCGCCGGTGATCCTATCGATCACACGGATCATTCGCCAGAACTGGGGCATCATTTGGGCAGGCGAAAGCTGATACTTTCCCATAAACTCCCTAACTAACGGGGAAAATGGCCACTTAAAACCCACCTTAAAAGGGTATTCGTACAAAACAAAGTGTCCATTCGGACAATCGGCCGGTCGGAACTGACCCGACGAATACATTTGAACAACCTTAGGAATACCGGAAAAGATCCTAAAGGCCTCTAAACTCTTCCGACCATCAATGGTGCTCGCTGGTTCGATCACATTTTGAGAAGAACGAAAAGGTTCCTTCTAAACTTATAAACGCTCGAAACACACGTAATAATGGCAAGTAAATATCTCTGAAATCCTTTCCTAAAAACACAAGTGAATGTGGAAAGGAAATGATTCCCTGAATCGCGCTATTTATGGCAAAGATCGTGTCAGGTCGACCCTCTGGATGGTCGACACTTGTCCATCGCCTTTTCTCATGCATCATGCCAATGTACGACACATGTCCCCTAAGCAACTCTACACCTCTGACACGCCGTCGTGACGTCACGATCTTTTCATTTCCTCAAATCCAAATCGAACCAAGACGGTTGGAACTCGACTAGATTCTCTCCCCATACGACACGTGTCAAACCACTTCGTCAGATTTAAAATTCGAATTTTACGCCTAAAATTCAAATTTTGGGGGCAAATGGGTAAAAAAAACACACCTCACGACCGACGCTAGAAAACTCCGATATCATTTCCATAAGACTACTCTTGTATTAAGATAAGGTCTTACATGTTATTTACGGATGAGTATTCGGTCGTACATTTTTATGATGGTCGTACGTTACGTACGACCGACGTATGAGACTTAAGACAATCGTACGATTACACTAACCGTTAACAGTCAAACCCGTTTCTTTTGTTCATTAATGCAGGTCCACGAGCATTCATAGCGAAAACGGCCAGTAACGAACAAGCTATCAATGGCATTAAAGGTTCGATAACGGTTACGAAGCAAGCCATCAAGACACATTTAATGACCGAAGAAAGCTATAAAAATACCTGCTCTGCAACTGAAAAAAGGACTACGAACCGGAATCTACATCTGCTCCATCTATTTTCTAAACTATTACACATCGAAAACACATCAATCTATAGAGCATTCAAACGAATATCGCTAAAGCTACCTTCGCACGACAACAGTTCGAACCGCACGCCATCAGACTTTTTCACACAATTTACGCACGACACACGACTTTTTCATACGACTAAGTTTATTTCTACATTCATTTGTAATCTGTTGTACACAAAACATTTGATACAAAAGGACTTTCGCCCCTGTTTGGCGACTATAGTGCACCGTCGACTCTCACAAATCGACCGCGGTTTTTTCCCTCATTTTGGGGTTTTCCACGTCACCAAATCTCTTGTCTTGTTTACTTTTTCCTTGTGATTGTGTTGACTGGTCTTGAGATACATTTCTTTAGTTGTTAAAGTCCACATCAACCTTAAGTTGTTCTTTTGGGCGATTTTTGGCATTAACACCAAACACTAGGTAAGATATATAACGGATGCCGAGTGTGGCCACTTAAAACCACACCCAATATGGGGCGACATCCTTAACGTATTCGCACGTAGGACTTATACCATACCATTGATGCCTAACCGTGCCACGATATGGAAAACTATCGTCCTATCATCGGCATAATGACTATAACGTATTCACACATAGAACTTATACCATACCGTCGATGCCTAACCGTGCCGCAATGTGGAAAACTAGCGTCCCAACATTGGCATAAAGACTATAGTGCTTATGGATCTATTGCATTACAAATATAACATTACATGACCCCAAACGAATGAACTAGCACATTCAAGACATGTAATTCTCAAATAAGATGCATTAAATGTAAAACATAATCAAACGCCTAACATCGACCTATCAAAATTGGACAAATATCCCCAAGACGAATAAGATGAATTAAGTGCAAAACATAACCAAACGCCCAACATCAAGATATCAAAATCGGACAAATGTCCCCAAGACCCAACGGAGTCAAAACCGAGCCATGGGCTCAATAAATCAAATGGCCATTAGTGAAAACATAAACTGAGTTAAATGTAAACAATACACGCTCATGCGAACCCCCATTTTAAATTTATGAATAACCCAATGTGAGTTCCAGATTCGTGCAACAAACGTAATAGAAATCAATAGATGTAGAAACAGATGTTATGATTTCAACTGGTCATCCAATTCACTTTCAATATGAGAGAGTTTACAATATGCTTAGGAAAGTAAAAGTGACAACTAGATTAATTCTAAGCTAAACAATACATTATATACTAATGGGCCCATGGTAACAAGCCCATGGCCCGTTCACAATAAAGGCTCAAATTAATAAATAACAAATCAGCCCTTGAACTTCTATTCAACACAAATATGACCCTAACAATCTCCCCCTTTGAATTGAAGTTTGAGTTCGCGCCAGTTATCAACATATCTCTTGCGGAGCGCAAAGTGTACCTCGAACATTCGGATGGCACGGCGGTAGTCGATGCGTTCTTCAAACACTTCTAAAGCATTTCGTGCAGTTATCTCATTCGAGTTAGGAACATACGAAACCTTCTGATTTTCGGATTCGTAAGTGATGATGTTGCGAAAAGCATCTTTGACTTTGAGGAGTGTAGCATCGCATAATCGGTCGACCTGACTGAAGCGAAGAAATCTCTTTTCTTTCTGATCGTTGATGTAGACTATCCCAAATTCTGGTTCCAGAAGCAGTGCGTTCTCGGGATACATCTTCAGTTCTGGCGCTTTCAGATTCGGTTTCAGCAGGTTTACCTTCTTAGCTCTGTTCTCGATTGCCATTTGGAAGTCTGTAAGATAGGAAATCATGATTGTACGGACTAGGAATCGACGAACAGCTTCGAGCACTTTGGTTACATGTAGCGGTCGAATGGTTCTGGTTCGGAGGTCTTTCAGTATAGCATAGAAGTCGAACGGTCGGAGGTGCTTGAAGTCGGTGTCGGAAAATCTCCATTCATTACCGTCTTCGCGTCGGACGGTGAATACTGGATACATGACTTTAAGGATTCGGCCGATTTGGACATTAAGCACTTCGGTGATCTTGTGCTTCGTTCGAACTTGGCTAACTGACAGACACCGCTTCATGGCGTTTAGGTACTGGCTTTGGTATTCCGGGTCGGAGCTGGAAATTCCAAGGTAAAAGGTAGGCTCGATAGTGCGTAACCTGTGAACGTACAACTTTTTCAGAGATTCCTCCAGGTGAGGAATGAGGATCATGATCTTCTCTCATCGAATTTGTTGCTGTTGAGGAGAAGGATGATCAGAAGCTGTCGGTTGTTGAGGAGATGTCGGATTTTCAACAGTTGAGGTTTCGGGTATCGTATAAGTCTCGGCGGCTTGAGCAGAGTGAACGGGTGTACCATATAGGTTTTGCAGCAGAAACTGGTCATAGTCAACATTGTCGTCTTCATCAGTAGGAAAGATCAGGTTTACCTGGAGATTTATAGCACTTGCGGCTTTTTCGTACCATGCATTTTCAGTCTCCGGGTCGATCTAGGAATCTGTATCTATCAGTTGTAGTTCGGCCTATCTGATGTATCATACGTGACCAATTCCTGTGTTGCTCCCTTGGGCTTTTCAACCGTCGGGTCTTCATCGTCAGAGATGTCCATGTCTATTACCATCTCGACTAAGCTCAACTGGGCTTCAGGTTGTTCTTCAGTTGTAGTTGCTGCAGTTGACGGTTCCGGTTGAACCATAGTGGTTTCAGTGAGGATCGGGGCAGTCTCGGCTAATCTCTGTCTTTTATTCTCCCCTTCACGGTGATCAGGATCATCCTGATCATCGTGTCTTCGCTTTAGACCGCCTGCTTGACTCTTGCAGGTTTCTTCCATAGAGGTGACTCTCTCGGACAGCGTTTTGAGCGCTTGTTGAACGTCCGTGAGAGTCGTGTCAAGCTGATCTATTCTAGTGGTAATGGATGACGAAGGAGCAGTGACCTGGGATCGTAGAACGGAGATCAGGTCTGCTTCAGTAGAGGTGTCGGTATCGGTGTGTTGGAGCAGCTGAGCGAGGAGCATAATCTTCAGGGTGTCCACCGAATAGTTTGGCTGAACGGGAGCCGGTGGAGGTGGAGGTGTTGGTGCGGTTTCAGCTTCGACTACTTTCTCCTTTCCTTTGATCAGGCTTTTTAGTTTATCGAGCTCATTAGTGAATCGTTGCTCCATGGCCTCGCGGACAGCCTTTAGGGCGCTGTCCAGGTATCCCTGTGACACAAAGTCGGGTAAAGTAACTCCGGGATCACTTAGATTACCCGTTGAGGCATCTACCTTAGAGGCAGAGCCACCTACGTTCACGGTTGGCGATGGTGTGTCCGTTGTAGGATTTCTTTCCGATCCTCGCGCTCCGCTTAAAGGCGGAGACACTACGGAAGTTCCGATCGAGTAACGAAGAGCATCGATGTTTGTTACCTCATCTTGTGTCCTAGCCGAAGAAGTAATATAATCAAATGGCTCTAGACTCAAGAGTGCATCCAAAGAAGTCGAGACCGGGGGTTGCTGGTCTCTTATTTGAATACCAATACTCTCCGATTGAGAGATCGGTAGAAGTTGTGCTAATTCCCCGTGCGAAAGTGAAACATCCATCTTTTGAGAGACGGATGAGTGGCTTGGGAGGTTGTGCACTTGCGCCGCTAGATCCACGGAGACTTCTTCAATACCCCGTCCCAACGTATGAGACGGGATAGCAGATGTGGCTACCTGGTCGACACTGGTTTGGGGTCGCTCGGAAGCCTCTTTATCTTTACGGCTTAATCTTTCTTGGTTCGCTTTCGACCTCAATTCCCTCTGTCTCACATGTTCTAATTCTTCAACTAATACTCCCTCCTCTCTCCTTATTTCTCCCATATTAGGCTGGGTAGTAGGGATTAGAGGGGTTGTGGGTGAGTCAGATGGGATTCCTGCGGTCAACTCTGGGTTCGGTCCGATACGGGTAGGTATTAAGGACGCGCATATGGAACGGTCCGTATCGGAGTTGGTGGAGTCAGATTCCACTTGTTCAACCTGTCTTGGTGGTGAAGGGTCAGATATATATAGCTCCGGGTCATGGTGAAGCATTAGTCGAGATGACGTTCCAGCTTCGGTAGTTTCGGTCGTTGGTCGGGTGATGGGAATGGGTTGTTGGCTTGATCCGGCTTGGGTAGTACTGGATCGCGGATCCAATGCACCACCCACGCCTTTTCCTCTCCCGCGTACTCTCAACACGCCCCATCTGGGAGCCCCAGTTGCGTGGACTCTACCACCTCTAGTCCTTGGACCCTCACGTCCCTCAGTTCTATGTCCCAGGGGAGGTCCCTCCGGCGCTGGCTGGACCATGGGATTCCCTAGCTCTCTCCTATATTCTAACACACTCGGTGCATTGGGGTCCGCGTGTGCCAGTAGGGCTTCAGGTAAGGGCATGGCTCTGGCGTCAGAAGGGTTGCGAATAACAAGATATTGTAAGTGAAAGGGTGGACATACCGGATGGTTTATTCGTCGCGGTATGGCTAGATTCGCGTCCATGTGATGTCTGACGTCCAGTGAGAAGAATCGAGGACAAGGTAGGAATTTCTTTTGCTTCATACCGCCGATTTGACGAATAACCATCTCGAGCCATATAATCATCGGGAAGTCGACGTATCTGTTGTAGCATACATCATGGAATTGATGCAGGAAGTCGGCTGTGCACTGGTCTATTCCCTTCCACCTGGATGAGAGACACATGTTCAGTATGGTGAACAGCGTGTACCAGATGGGCGCCAAATATTTGCGGTTGAATGCCGATGGTCGGTCGATGGCGCGGTTGTATCCGAGTGTGCGTACTGGAGCACACAATGTGGTGTCATTGACAGCGGGGTTGTATCCTTGGTGTCCGCCGGCATTGGCTTCAGGTAGTGATAGTAGACGGCGGAACGAGTCAGGTGTGAGTGTGAAAGGATGGTTGTCGATCCTCGCCGTGATAGTTTGAGAATTGGCAGCCATGATGACTTGGACAGTGAGCCATATTTGATACACATAGAGCACAGGGACGTCGGCTGTTGCAGTGAGGGCCTCACGGAGAGGGTGACCTAGTAAGATGTCCACGACCACACAGTGTTGTGGTCGGAACTCAGCGGCATCCAACTGATGATTGTTGGCTTCCAGCTCAATGCCATGGTCTGGATGGACCAAGGCGTTATCGGCTGCTTCTTCTATAAATTCCTCTGAGGAGGAATTTGCTCTTGGGGTGGTTGTTGTTGTTCTTGATCCTCCATGTAAAAGATCTGAAAAACGAATCAGTGTTAGAATAGCAGGCGAATGAACAAAGTGTAGACGCTTACCTTTGCAGTAATTGGCTCAATCTGAGACAGATTGAGAACTGGCAGCATAGAACAAGGTACTGGAGTAGATAGAATAGGGGTGTCCGGACAAACTCTTTGAGACAACAGGTTTCCGGACAAACTCTTTGAGACAACAGGTTTCCGGACAAACAATAGTGTCCGGACAAGGGTATCCAGACAACTAAAGGTTTCCGGACATAGTGTATGTTTCCGGACAAGGTAACAATCCGGACAACTGTGGTTTCCGGATGAGGCATGGGTTTCCGGATGAATAGGGTACCGGAAACCTCATCAATCTGGAAAGTTGAACTTTCTGGAAACCCTTAGGTTTCCGGACAACTAGGGTTACCGGATGTCGTGGGTGTCCAGGAAAAATATCTTCCTTATGACAGTTTTCGGATGTGATGAACGTGTCCGGATAGTTTGAGACTATCCGGACGACATCCGGATGGTTCGATTTGGCCCGAATACACATGCAAACAATCACCCAAGTATCATAACAGTGTTAATAGGAGTGTGGGTGCAAACGAGAAGTTTTAAATCGGCCAAAAAACACCCTGAAAATGATCGAACGATGTTCGACATGAAATGGGTTTCGGAAACCCTGTGTCGACCAACATTTGTGATCGATTCATGCGATTAAACTCATTAAACTCAGCCACTAGTGATCGAAATGAATAAGTGAAGATCATACCTGATTTGGAGCATAAATCGAGCTAAAGAGAGAAGATTGCGATAGTTTCCAAACGAGAGAAGAACTAAGAGGGTTTTGTGGGTTTTTGAAATATCCGGATAAAATGAACATAGTGGTGTCCGGATACCTTTTATATGAAACCAATAATCCGGGTGGGTCTACCCGGATACCCATCCGGTCCGGATAGGTGTCCGGTCCGGAAACCTATCCGGAAAGATGGGTCTCCGGAAACCTGTCCGGATACTTAGATATTTTTGACAAAAAACTACCCTGTTCTTACAAATTTTCAAGAAATACAGGACCATTAGGATTTTGAAAGAACCTCTCTCGCTCCCCCTCAAACTGAGCACGGGGACTTCTCTGCTCCCCCTCGGATTGTGCAATTGTGTGCAACGGAGAGGACGACACACAAAAAACTTTGATACTTTTAAAGAAAGAAAAAAAAATGTTGTGTCGCACCCCCTCAAATGATGAACATAAAGTTTTATGCTCCCCCTCAGAATGTGCACGGAGTGATGTGAAGTGCACACGGGAATGTCCACACACATACAAAAACTGTATGGTAGTTAAAACAAATTTATGCGACACTCCCCCTCAACAGTAGATATAACTTACCTGATACCGGTTTGTGCTCCCCCTGAACACATGAACACTTGTGAAAGCACATATATAATCAAATAAACTAGCCGACAATATTAAATAAAAGAAACACACGTGGGAAGAAAGTAAACAACCGAAATCTATCTAATAAATACAGAGACTCAATCTAACTGTGTAACTGATACAAGTAGAATACAGATGCGAGAAAGTGTATGCTCAATCATCTGGAGTATGAACAACAGATTATGAGTAGACAGTGTCTCGTAGATGTATGGAACTTGTATCGGGCACACAATCAGATCAAGTCGTCAGATATAGCATACCTAACCTGGACACAAGATAATTAAAGCGTTTTTCGTCCAGGGGTTTTGTAAACAGGTCTGCTAACTGATGTTATGTATTCACAAAATAAAGTTCGACTGTACCTCTTTCGACGTGATCCTTGATAAAGTGGTACCGAACATCTATGTGCTTCGTCTTCGTATGCTGGACCGGATTGCTGGATATTGCAATAGCGCTCTTCGAGTCGCAGTAGATGGGCACCTTGACGTATGTAAATCCGTAGTCCTTGAGTTGTGTGCGCATCCATATCACTTGTGAACAACTACTTACGGCGACCACGTATTCCGCCACGGCAGTCGACGTAGAGACGCATTGCTGCTTCTTGGATGCCCAACTCACCAAGCTATCGCCCAAGAACTGCACATGACCCGATGTGCTCTTCCGATCCATCATGCTGCCCGCGTGATCCACATCAGAATATGCAGACAGCTCAAAACCTGTCTCTTTCGGGTACCACAAGCCAAGATCAGCAGTACCACGTAAATAATGAAGAATTCGTTTGACAGCTATTAAATGAGACTCTTTTGGTTTTGATTGAAATCGGGCGCATAGAAATGTGGAAAACATGATGTCCGATCTACTAGCGGTTAAGTACATCAAAGAACCAATCATTCCCCGGTACGTTTTAGTGTCCACATCCTTTCCGTTAGGATCGGCGTGTAACTTTGTACAGGGTGCCATGGGAGTTTTCATCGGTGAGGACTGTTCGATCTAGAATTTCTTAAGAATATCCCGGATGTACTTAGCCTGATTTATGAATATCCCGGTCGACAGTTGTTTAACTTGAAGACCGAGAAAGAAATTCATCTCACAAAGCATACTCATTTTAAAAAATTTCCCCATTAACTTGGCAAAGTTCTTAGCAAACTGAGGATTAGTATAATCGAAAATTATGTCATCGACATACACTTGAACTAAAACAATACGACCTTTTTCGTTTTTAATAAATAGAGTTGAGTCGATTTTACCTCGGGTGAATTCCGATTTTATCAAAAACTCTGATAGAGTATTATACCAGGCTCGTGGAGCTTGCTTTAGACCATAAATCGCCTTGTCGAGAACGTAGACATGATCAGGCTTCGAATCGTCCACGAATCCTTCCGGTTGCGATACGTACACTTCTTCCTTGATATCGCCGTAGAGGAATGCGGTCTTCACATCCATTTGGAAGACCGTGAAGTTTGTGTGAGCGGCATATGCAAGGAACATACATATTGCTTCGATTCTTGCCACCGGAGCGTATGTCTCGTCATAGTCGATCCCTTCTTGTTGACGGTATCCCTTAGCCACGAGACGCGCCTTGTTGCGTACGATGATACCGTCTTCGTCCTTCTTGTTCTTGAAGATCCATTTAGTGCCGATCACTGTCTTGTGAGATGGACGTGGAACAAGTCGCCATACCTTGAGAGCCTCGAATTGGTTGAGCTCCTCTTGTATGGCTATGATCCAGTCCGGATCTTCGAGTGCTTCGCGGATGGTTGTAGGCTCGATCTTACTCAAGAAACCAGAGAAGAGGCAGAAATTGGCCGATGCGCCTCGCGTTTGGACTGGAGTGGAGGGATCACCGTTGATCTGGTGTAAGGGATGAGCTCTTGTCCATTTGGTGGTGTGTGGAAGCGGCTGCTGAGTTGAATGTGAGGCATCCGGATCCACGTAATCACCAGATGGAAGGTCTTGTACTGCTTCAAGTGTCGCCGGTTGATTTCTCGGAGGAGACATGGGAGGATTCGTCGAAGGCTGAGCAACTTCTGGTTCCGAGGAATTCAGAGGTTGATCTACGATTGTAGTAGAGGACGAATCTTGAGGAACGATCTCTGGATTTGTTACTGGTTCCTCCGGGAGGATGGTAGTATCGGTTGATGTTGAGGTTGATGATTGAGGTGTCTCCACAGAAATGGATGGAGTGCTAGTCGAGGGCGGCGGACCGGAGAGATTTGCCGAATCCTCGATTTAAGCAGCTTCAAGTCTTGGTTGTGCTGAGATACGAGGAGTAGAGATGTTAAGCATATCATCATAAAATCATTGGAACAGTAAATCTAAATCTGAAAGATCAGCATTCGACGTAGATGCATGATTCGGATTTACTGTCGCTTGTGCAGATCCCGAACGCGGAAGTTCGGAAGTTAGCACGCCAGTTAAACCGGGTTCTGAACTGATGTGTTCAGAAGCCAAATCTGCGGCTTCGTCGAATGTCACGTTTACACTCTCTGTAACGGTTTTAGTCCGTTTGTTGTAAACGCGATACACCTTAGCCTGCATGGAGTATCCTATGAATACTCCCTCATCCGCCTTTAGGCTGAATTTGTCGAGATCATCTTTGTCGTTGAGGACGTAGCACGTGCATCCGAACGCGTGGAAGCACTTGATGTTCGGAACGCGTTTGTTTATGATCTCGTACGATGTCTTGTTGAACCGCTTGTTGATAATGGAGCGGTTTTGCGTGTAACATGCAGTAGACACCGCTTTGGCCCATAGAAATAGATGCAGATTGGACTGAGAAAGCATCGTGCGAGCCGCTTCGACGAGGGTACGATTGCGTCTTTCCACCACTCCGTTTTGTTGAGGAGTGCGTATGGCCGAGAAGGTTTGCGAGATACCGACTGAGGTCAGGTATTCGTTCACCGTTTGATTCTTGAATTCCGTCCCGTTGTCGGTCCTGATAGTCTGAACTTGTTGTTGAAGGTTCAGTTGTATGGTCTTCAGATGGTTGATGATTAGCTCCGGGGTTTCGTCTTTCGTGCATAGAAACTTGACCCATGTGTACCGTGAGAAATCATCCACCATTACCAGAACGTACTTACGCTTGTTGATGCTCTGAACGCGCATCGGTCCACACAAATCCATATGGATAAGTTCGAGGGACCTTGACGTGCTCGGAGCGGCCTTTGGCTTGTGTGTAGCTCGCTTCATCTTCCCCATTTTGCATGCCCCGTAGAGTCGATCTTTCACGAATTGTAGATCGGGCCTGCCTTTCACGTGTTCGCCCAACACCAGTTTGTTGATACTCTTGAAGTTTAGGTGCGAGAGACGTCGATGCCAAATCCACGCTTGCTGGGAATTTGCCTTTGACATCAGGCAGACAGAAGTATCGGTCTTCAGGGCTGCGAGGTCTTTGGTGTAGAGATTGGTCTTTCGCGTTCCAACCAGTAGCTCCGTTCCGTCGTCATTGAGGATTCTACACCTTTTGGCTTTGAATCTGACCTCGAGATCTTTGTCGCAGAATTGGCCGATACTGAACAGGTTGTGTCCCAATCCCGCGACGTGTGAAACTTTCTTGATGGTGATCTTGTCTTGGACAATGTCGTCGTAGCCCAAAATCGGCTCCTTGTCATTGTTCCCGAATCTCACGTCTCCGCCATATTCTTCCTTGTAGTTCGTGAGAAGCTCCCTCCTTTCGGTCATGTGCTTGGAGCATCCAGAGTCTAAGTACCACACATGACCGTCCTGCAAAACGAGATTAGCGGATTTTAGGTTCCCATATTTGCATGGGTCCTGGAGGGTTAGGTTTTACACCTTTCGGAGGAACCTGTTTTGACGCAGGTTTCCCCTTGGGTGTAGGTTTAACCGCAGTAGGAGAGACCCATTTTGGAATGGGTTTCCTCTCTTTCTTGGGTTTAACCTCTGATTGGGGACCCCGTGTAGATTTAGACTTCTTTTTGTTCTTACGGGGTCGGCGTTTGGGTGTAGAATTATACATGTGATATGACCCAAACCAATCATTATTATTAATGTCATCAAAGTCATTCCAACCACAACTAGAACAACACAAACAATCATGCGATAACTGAATCAATTGCGGAATTGAATAAAGCTTAATCGGAAATTTAACATCTTGTTTAACAAAATCATTCCTATGATTCCAAGCACAATGTTTTTGTTCATTCTAGGATAGAAAACAGTATTAAATGACTTTGATGCAACATCCTTGATAGATTCCTTGGCTAGCCACTTTTGTTTATCTTGTTTAGCGCGACCGGTTTTATCTGAAACAACAGGGACAACATGGTCAGTGACTTTTGAGGAAACAGGATTTTTGGTAGTCGATCGATCAGTCTTTTGCTTCGGTTGTGATTGTTTTTGAGAATTTGATGCATTTTTAGAAATCTTAATCACAGACGGAGTCTTTGGGTTCGAACAGTCGCCCTTTTGAAAATTGACCGGTCGATTAACCACTCGCGAAAGAAAGTCAGTATGACTTGGAAGAGGTTTGTTGAAAGGGAACGATTCAAACTCTTCATCAGAATTGCCTTCGGAGTTCATATAGTATGAAAAATTGACATGCGGAATAGTGGGACTTGGATTGGCCGAGGAAGGCGAGGAACACTTTGTGTCAATGTGCTTTGCGGAATTTGGTGCGGAAGCTAGGAAAAAATCAGAGTTTAAATTCCTTAACACACTCTTATCTTGAGAATCATTGCCGTCTTAGGAAAAGATTTTACCAATGAAAGCTTTACACGAGGATGTGTCCGAAGAATTGGAGGAAAGTTCAGGTGAAAACGGCTTTTCAGTTTGGAGGAGGTCAATCTTCTCTTGGAGTTGACCATTTCTCGTATGCTCGTACATCGCTTCTGTTGCCAGGGCAGACAGTTGTGATGTGAGCTTATTGATTTCACACCGAAGGATTTCCTGTCCTTCTTCCGACACAACTTCGGTTTTTACGGAATTGAGATTTTCAAGTTCTTTAATAAGCGCTGCCTTTTCCTTTTGAAAACTTGACCTTTCCTTCTCGAGTGACTCTTCTAACTCGACTATTTTTGCTTCCAAGACGATAGGGGGAACATAGAGTTTGAACTCATCTGTCTCAGTCTTGGTTCGGTTGCTTGGACCTCATCCTTTTTGGAGGAATCCTTGGGCGACACAACCTTATAGCAGTCAAAATAGTCATTCGAGAGGTATTTCTTTTGATTTTTCTCATAATAATAATTCAAAGGCTCATAACAAAAAGAAAGTTGCATTTTTGATGTGTGCTTTCGCTTATATTCCTCAATTTCCTCTTCCTTTTCAGGTTCAAGAGGACCAGTCCATTTAATCTCACATTCTGGATACTTTTTGGCTATTCCAAGACAACCAAAATCATACATTGTAGGTCTTTTGGATATACCCTTTTTTCAAGTAGTGCGGGTTATCGTATCCGATTCCCCAATCCTTGTTAAAGTAAGTGAACTCCTTGGGTTTATTCATATGTATGGTCTGATCAGTTTGACCTCTTTTGTGGAGTTTAGTTTCAAGATCAACTATTTTATTGACAAACTGCTTGTGCTAAATTTGAAGAGCAGAGCATTGATAAACAATTTCTTCTTTCTCATTCTCACACTGATCAAGCAGTGACTGTAGTTCAGATATTTTGGCCCTTAAGTTCGTAGGTGCTATTGAAAGATTTTTGCATTTTTCTTTTAAATTAGCATTTTCGGACTTGTATTTCTCAGTTATTCGTTTTTTAACATCTAGCTTTTCGGATAGTGATCTAATCTCAAGCGGTTGTTCATTAGAGGTGGCCTTATAGGAATCTATCCGTTCAGCAAGAGATTGCATTTGATCAAAGAAATCTTGATGGATAGGTTCACATACTTGACTTGACTTTGCCTTTTCTTCATCAGCGGGAGAGTGATAGCCCATAAAAGCATCAACACCATCAGACTCGCTTTCATCATCAGAACGACCCAACCAGTAGTCGTCTTCAACAAATAAAGCGTCTCCAGCTTCCTTCTGTTCCGCCAATGCGAGCTTCGCCTTGTAATAGTGAGTATTCTTTACAACAGGCTTCCGACAATCTTTCGCAAAGTGACCAAGCTTCCCGCAGTTATAACAAGTCACGGGTTCGTCTTTCTTCTTGCGGTCATCTTTCTCTGTCTTCTCTTTCTTGTCAGACTGGTCGGGCTCATCGGCTTTCTTCTTTCCTTCATATTTGTCTTTATAATCATGGCGCTTGTTGGAGGAAGTGGAGTAACCCTGATTATTAGACGTCGGCTTCTTGTAGAACTTATGTTGTTGGAAGGATTTGGAGAGCAGGGCCATTGCTTTCTTAATGGCAGATACTTCAGGATCAGAATCACTGTCTTCTTTTTGCTCAGGTTCTGACTCAGAATCGCTTTGCTTTTGGGCACGTTTGGAATGACGGCTAGAAGATTTCCCTCGTTTGGAAGACATAAGTGCTAGTGGATCAGCAGGTGGCTTGGATACAGACTTCTTTTCATTCAGAATCTCCATCAGCTCATCTTCGTCTTGAAGAAGCGTCTCATAGAGTTCATGGATGCCAACGTTCTCCATCAAGTGGTTGTGCTTGACGTGAGATGCAAATACCTTCCATTCAGGCAACAGGTTGTTGAGAAACTTGAGCGCGTTTTCTGTGTTCGAGCGAGTGATTTGGTTCTTGTTAAGCTCGTTGTGAAGGAGACAAAAGCGTTCATAGGTCTGGGTGAGGGATTCGCCGGTGCTCTGCTTAAACCCATCGAACTTGGTTATGGCACTATTGATTTTCAGTTGATTCCCGACTTCGCTCCCGCACATCATTTTCGCCACTTGATCCCACATACCCTTTGCTGTCTTTTTGTAGCTGTCGATGGCAGTGTAGATTGTGTTGGGTAGAGCTTGAACAAGATACCTCTTAGCATGTTTTTCTCCCTCAATCATGCCTCTTTCGTCGGCAGTCATATCAGTGAGTGTCTTTTTCTCGACACGAGGTTGTTCACCTTCTGCAGCTGCTGGTATTGTCTTCATGGGTGTAGGAATTGGCCCGTCTTCTAGAGCTCGCCAGATATACTCGAAGTTGTCCTTTGACTCTATGAAGATCAGAAATCGGTCCCGCCATTGGCTGTATTCACCTTGGTAGAGGCAAGGCGGCTTGGAGTCGGTGCCGATAGCAAGAGCGTCGCGTGAAGACATCTTAAGTTGCACTAGAGTGATCGTCAGACGATTGATTCGATTCAAAGTGATAACCTAACGCAAGGCACGAATAGGAATCCGGATGTGATGTCTGATCTGGAAGTGTCCGGATCAGATTGAGTGGGAATAAGTTCACTTAGCAGATGTATCCGGATAAATAGTGTGTCCGGATGAACTAAGGTTTCCGGATAACAATAGTTTACCGGATGACAAGAGTTTCCGAATGAAAAATCAAACACAGAACTTACCGGATGAATTGGTATCCGGATGAGATGCTTTCCGGATGAAATGCTTACCGGATGACAGGTTTCCGGAAAGAATCAATTTTACCGGAAACTTTGAGTTGTCCGGATAAAATAGTTTACCGGAAACTTGGAGTTGTCCGGATAAAATATTTTTACCGAAAACTTTAGGTTTTCGGAACAATTGTATTCGGAAAGCTTGGAAAGAATAACTTACCCGAAAAGATGTGTGGTATCCGGAAAGTGCGGCAGAGTGTCCGGAAACTACGGCTGGGTGTCCGGAAAGAGTGGCTGTGGTTGAGATTGCGACTATAATTCGATTAGGGTTGCCCAAAAACTTTCCTGGAAGATTAGTAACTTTCCAAAATCGCAAAATAACAATTCCCAATTCGTCTTTTCAAGCAAAAAAACACGATTTTGAACAAAGAAATATGAGCTTTTCAAGAATAGTGGCTAAACCCAAGAAACTTGATTTTGCTTAAAAACTAGTCGGATGATCGAATTAAGTCACGAAAACTTGCAGAATTACTTATAATGACAATGCTAACGAGATGCAATAAACGAGAATAAGTAATTTTCGCAGAATCAAAATATGGAATTTCTTAGACAAGAACACAGCCGTATGATGAACAAAAACCTACCAGAATTCAAAAGGAGACTTTAAATCGATTCGTCCGTTTGCTCTGATACCAATTGTGAGTTCCAGATTCATGCAACAAACGTAATAGAAATCAATAGATGTAGAAACAAATGTTATGATTTCAACTGGTCATCCAATTCACTTTCAATATGAGAGAGTTTACAATATGCTTAGGAAAGTAAAAGTGACAACTAGCTTAATTCTAAGTTAAACAATACATTATATACTAATGGGCCCATGGTAACAAGCCCGCGGCTTGTTCACAATAAAGGCTCAAATTAATAAATAGCAAATCAGCCCTTGAACTTCTATTCAACACAAATATGACCCTAACACCCAACACAAAACATTTGGGTGGGACATCCCATTTTTCCAAAGGAACTCATACCGTTTATACTTTCAAACCGTCCCATAACGTAATCTATGCATATTTTCAAATTATCTATTAAAAGGCATTTTCGTAACAAGTAGGCTCTCTTTATAAAATAAATCATCAAAACATTTTATTTATGATTTATCTATCAAATCTTCCAAAAATTCCAAATATAGGTGTTTTACCATATTTACAACGTTAAATACTTCAAAAATCAAAACCCACAAAATAATTCAACAATTAGTAATTTTCATGTAAAACACACAAGTACTTGGAAAAATAACATTGTTGGCATGTACAAAGTTTTCACAAAGCAACTTGAACTCACCTTGCTAGATTTAAGTTAAATATAGATTTTCCCCAAACGTAAGCTCCTTTGATGCACATGAATCCTAAAGCTAAATCTTGCAAAAACCTAGACCCATAAGTTCCACCCATAAATATTCATATTCAACCACTTTAAAACCATTCCCCAAACATTTTATATAAAAATCTCCATTTTGACCAAAATCCCAATATTAACCTAACTTCCCCAAAATCATCCAAACCAAGATTTGATAAGCATACAAACTAGGAAGCCATCAATGGGGCATTCATAACTCATATGAAAGTATAGAAGCTAGGAGGATGGACTCACCACTTAGGTTTTGATGAAAACCTAGAAAACCCCAAAAATCTCTAGTGTTGTGGATGAAACTTGCTCTTGCATCAATAAACGAAACCACTAGCATAAAATGGAGAAGGAACACATTAATATTCGTGTTTTATGCTCATCAGACGCGATGCGGACGTCCACGTGGAGTATGCGGACGTCCACGAGCACCCGAGCAACTTTCTGTTGCTTCCGCGGAAGCATACGCGGACTTCCACACCATGCGGACGTCCATGAGACCCTGGTTTCCGATTTATTTCCCAATCACTATTTTGGTTCTAACTTCTTTGTTTTAGCTCCGTTTTCGCTCTAGAAAGGCTCGTTGGATTCGTATTTGAATTCTCCATCCAACAAGAACATTAAATCTAGGATTTAATCCAAAATCCTATTTTTATTATTTATCATAAAAGACCGGCATCTTCCAAAAATCGGGGTGTTACATTTAGGGCGGCCCTCTTGGATCATTTTGACACAAGAGTCGACGTGCTATACACAAAACATAGATTGTTAGACCTATAATTAGAAATATATTTTATTATATGACTATATTTAAATGTTAAACTTCAATACTAACCAAGTCCTCCAGTTCCCCGTCGGCCTCTAGCGCCAACAGTACTCTGAAAAACCTCTTTTCCATGGGCATCATAGCATATAATGGTAATAACATCGGGGGAAGTTGATCATTGAGGTATCGATCAATGATTTGGGTAGCCGAAATGCGCGTCAAGAGCGCCCCCGAAGTCATGGTCGCAGATGAAGAAGGAACGATGGAGTTCATCTTAGTCTTTCCCTTTGCCTTTGTCTTTTTCGGAGGGACCGGTGTGGTCGGGGGTTGTTGTGTATATGGGCTACGCCTGAATTTCCGCCACCAACTCGTCCGTTTCTCCTGAGCAGGTGCTGCACCTTCGTCCGTGGTACTGCCACATCCATCGGGTCATCTTCGTCATCTTCCGGCTCACTGAAATGGTCTCTAATGACGCCAGTACCACAATGCCACATCGAACTGCGAAACTGTGCCCGGATGGTGTCGATCCCCGACTCCATCGACTGGAAGGTCGCAAACCCCGAAGAACCGTGATTTAAACCAAAAAACTGGTCCACGACAGAGGAAAGGAAGTTGGAATTTGCATCCTGCCCGACGTCATAAACAGATGTCATCTGAAAATTAAGATTGTTTATTTTAAGTAGAATTTCATCATGTTCACAATTAAACAAAAACTACCAAAAAACTTACATTTTGCATGTACGCTAGCAGTGTCACGTACGACTGCCCGGGCAACGTGTAGGGTGGCGGTGTGACGTACGACGGCCCCGACATATCGTAGGTCGTCGTCATTTGGGGTCTGTAACACCCTGCCTCCGACATCTCAAACTGGGTGACATTGGTCATTATAAGATTTTCAAACTTAATAACGAAATCAGATCAGATTAAGAAGAGTGGGTTTTTTTGTGGATTAATTTTTAAGGTTTTTTGTGGGTTAATAAACACTTAGATTAATGGTTTCAAAGTGATCAGATTAATGGTAAGATAGTGATCAGATTAATGGTTTAACAGTGATCAGATTAAGAAGAGTGGGTTTTTTTGGGTTAATTATTTTTGTAATTTATGTATTTTTGTGTTAATTTTTGTATTTTAAAGTTAATTTTTTGTGGGTCACAGAAGAATTAATGGTTTAGCCTTAATTAGTTAGTTTTTGTGGGTTAATTTATGTAGGTTACAGAAGAAGAAGCAGGAAGAAGAAGAAGAAGAAGAAGAAGAAGAAGAAGAAGAAGAAGAAGAAGAAGAAGAAGAAGAAGAAGAAGAAGAAGAAGAAGAAGAAGAGAGGTTGAAGAAGACTCACCAGGGAATGGCCATTTTGCCCTCGTGTGCCTTGCACGTAAGCTGACTTAACGAACCCAAGTGGACGGACGTTAGGGACAGGGACCAAATCCAATGGATTGTGCATCACTCGGGGACCAAATCCGTAATAAATGAAGTTTAGGGACGAAATCCATAATTTTGAACAAACCACAGGACCAAATCCTTAATTTACTCTTTGTTTTATTTTTTGTTGATTTTATAATATGATTTTGTCGATTTAGGTTTAATAATAAATTATTTTGTTAGAATTCAACGATTATCCTAATTATATTTTTGAGTTATATATTTAATATGAGATGTTTATCCTGTATTTAATTATGTTTATCGGTTAGTTGGTTATTAATTTAAACATGTAGCTTTAAAGAGTTGGACTCATGCATGATTTACTTGTAATCTTGAATTTTTAAGTAATATGCATTAATAAGCAGTAAACGATGCATACAAATTTGTTTTTAAGAGTTTTTCTCAAATGTTTTATAATATAACTAGAAGGGTACTTGCGCAATGCAGCGCGATATATCTTGATATTAATGTTTTGTTTTACTTTTATCATTGTTGATTTTATAAAACGGTTTTGTGTAGTTTTGAGAAAATTATAATATTTTTTTTATAGATTTGTACAAAGAATGATGCTTTTTGAGGGGTTCATGATTTGAGGCTTTGAAAGGGGTTAAGAGATAAGGATTAATTAGGTAACTAATGAGGATTAAAGAATGGTGTTTTTTTAGGGGTTTACCATTTGAGAATTTGTAGGGAGTTAGAGATAAGGACTAAAAGGAAAGAGTTATAGATAAGGAATAATTAAGTAATTAGCATTAATAGTGTACATAAAGCTTCGTTAGTTGTTTTTAAAAGATTTTAGGTAATCAACTGTAACACCTCGATATTTCCGTAATTTTGTATATGGAAAATCTGATTTAATAATAAAAGTTATGTGGAAGATTGTGTCATTAGTTAAAATTTAAGGGCCAAGGTGTAATTAGCCTTTTTATTGGGGGTAATTGGTAAAATTCAGAATTGAGATATTTATATGAAAATATCAGGTTCAATTGATTATCTTATCTTTGGGTAAGTTTTGAGTCGGTGGGAAGCAGAAATAACATAGAGCCTTGCGACTTCAAATTCTTGGTAAGAAATTCAACCCTAGTTTCCAATTAATTGAGAAAAGTTGGATGTTTATAAATCAGGTTTACTTCTGATTAGGTTATTAAATATTTGGAGGATAAAATCAGAAGTTAGTATTGTTGAGTTGAATCAACCTGCACAAGTTTGAAGTTGGCTTATGTTTCAGGTGAGTTCATCTCTTCCCAAATGCTTTTATTTGAAATTGAATGAGATAATTGGTAGTAAACTGTCTAAATGACTGAATAAACATGTATTGAAATGCAATCGACCAAGAAATTGAACTGAGATGAGTTTTTTTAAAATAAAATCGACCTATCAATCGAGGTTCCGGACTCGACGAGTTCCGGTATTGGATCCGGAATCGGTGAGTTCCGGAATGGATCCGGTTTCGGTGGAATTCCGGAGTGGATCCGGTTTCGGTGGGGGATCCGGAATTTAGTTGGGATCCGGAAGTGAGTTGAGATCCGGTCTCAATTTGGATCCGGTTCCGAATAGTTCCGGACTTTGAGATCAAAATACTTTTCCGGATATAGTTTCCGGATGCATTATCTGGTTAAGTGGAACCCCCGTGCTAAGTCGCCGTAGGTGGAACACTTGAGGATAAGGATACAATAGGTTATCTAGTGTTCTTAGAGTTGAGAATATGATACGAGATGTGGCGTGATATGTTGTTATGCATAAATGCTAGTAAGTGTAATGGATCCATATGCACTTGTAGTAATTGTAACGTGGAATAGGCATAAAGTAACTTGTAATTATCATTGACCTGAAATAAGGACTAGACATAAAGTAACTTGTAATTCCTATTTCGTAAGGTGATGAGAAATGAGGAATAGGCATAAAGTAAATTGTAATTTCCATTTCTGGTTGTGAGTAGAAATCTTGGAATAGGCATAAAGTAAATTGTAATTCCTGATTTCTATGGGAAGGTCAAAGATAGGCATAAAGTAAACTATAATATCTACTTCCACTTCAAGAAATAGGCATAAAGTAAATTGTAATTTCTTGGACATGAACGATGATCTAGAATCTGTAATGATTCGTAGTAGGCTCTCGAATGTGATGATATGACTTTCTGAACGTTAGTCATACTCATGGAATCGGGTATGATCCCGTCACTGGAAGATGAGTATGTGTACGGTAAGAATGGTGGCAAACCAGGTTTGTTTATACGCTTTGATTACTTGAGTTTCCAAAGCTGCTAAAGTTTTAATTTGAAAATGGATGTTCTCAGTAGGCGTAAGCCTAATCGTTTCAAATTAAATTTTCTTACCAGGTACAAGCTCGGGGAAGTAACGGGAAGAGGGACGAGTGCTTTTGATATTCAAATTTTGGTGTTAAGTGGAGAAGTTAGGTTATGCGAGGATAGTTTTGATGAATGGCCTAGACAACCCATTTAATCTAATCATAGTTGTGAGAATTAGATTAATAGGTTGTTTGATAATTCAAAATGTGTATATGAACCCTCATAGTTAATTCTTCGCTTATGTATAAATTTTTGGATGAAGTCTTGATTGACTCTGATAAAGTTTAAAGTTTAAATTGACCCTGATTTTAGGGTGTTACATCAACATTAAATAACAGTACATAAGGCTTTATGGATTGTTTTTAAGAGTTTTTCATAAATGCTTTATAATATAGTATAGATATACATTTGACGTCCAAAATACATACTAACATCTGAAAAATAACAATTTTATATTCTTAACCTAGTTAGGAAATAAGAAATTATGAATTACTGATTTAGTTTAAATAAATAAAATATATTTAATTTATTAATTTAAATATATAATGGGGACGGGACGGGGCGGGGAGTGCCATACTCGTCCCTGTCCCCATCCCCGATTTGAGACAAACGGGGATCCCCATCCCCGGTTTAGCGGGGAATCCCTATCCCCGATCGGGGCGGGTGGACCGGGTTCCCTGATGGGTCGGGGCCCATTCCCATGCCTGCCCATATCGAGGGATGCGTTGTGGACCTGTACTAAGTGTATATGGTGACACATGCCGACGTTTCATTCTTCCTTTATGGTGCACAAATCTTTAAGGTCGTATAAAAGGTGTCATCGTATTATTTTAAGAATTGTGTGCAACCGTATATATTTTGAAATTATAATTATAACACAAGTTTCCTTGAATAAAGGGTGGTTTACATGAAATTTCTCTAATCTTATGTCAAGGTTTGAGATCATTTTTTAGTTCTTAGCTTTAAATTTCAAATTTATTTTGTGTTTGAAAAAAATTTACGGTAAAAGACTTAAACATATGACCTCATATACGAAAATAAAGAAACTATATAACTAATAGAACAATGATGATTTTGTAAGGTATATTTATATCTTTATTTCTTATAGTCAAATAGTATTATTACTTGAAAAAAATTCTAAGTCCATCTCTACTTGTATCTTACTTTATGCGAATCTTCAAGCATTTGAGGCCAAAAAAGAAAAAGTAAGATACAACTACACTACACAAACATATTCTTCAATAGGAAAGAATATATAGATTCATGGTGTGTATGAATATATGATGAAGGCCATTGCAATAAAGGCGAAAGGCCTTGCAATTTGTTTGGTAGATGATACAAGTAGCACCTTGCAATATGTAGCAGCTTGAATGAGTTAAAAAGAGAAGCAACGAAGACAAAACCCTAAAGATTTGATGGGCGTGCAAGTGTACGTGGTCGGCTTTTCTTTTGTTTTCAAAGACGTCAAACGGAACTTTCTATTTTCTTATGTGATCAATGTCTTAATATGGCAATGCTATTGGCACCCCTTTGATGTCAAAATTGAGTCATATCATGCATTAGGAATATAAAAAGTAGGTTTCGGTGTTGATGTGTGTGAGGAGGAATTCACTATATAGAGGTGTCATTACACTGCAAAACAGTTCAGATTTTCAGGCGGAAAAATCCGCCGTAAATCCTCCGGAAAAAGCCATTTTCGGTGGATACGCTCGCCGGACAAACAGGCGCCGAGACCGACAATTTTCGGCGGAATTTTCGGTGGATTCAGTTTTCAGCGGATATGACTGCCGAAAATCCGTCGGAAAAAAATAGGCATAATTAACCAAATTTTAATTAACAAAATGATTAAAATATATATTTTCGGCGGATTATTCCGTCGGAAATATTTTATTTATTTATAAATTAATAAAAATATTATTTTCAACGAAATATTTTCGGCGGATTTCAGGCGGAATAATCCGCCGAAAATATTTTTAATTATTTTTTAATTTATTGATTTAATATTTTTAATTAAATAATCTGCCGGAAATTCTGTATATTTTTTTTAAAAAAATTGATTTTTTATATTAATTAGAAGTTTACCTAAATAACAATTAATATTTATAAATTACTAAACAACACAATATCCTAGATGAAATGCAAATCTAAATGTAGTTTACATTAATATGTACTAATCAATATTTGTGTACCATCACTTTCTCATGGAGTGATTTGAATAGTTGACTACTAGTCTTTGCATCGAATATAATAAACGGTGGTGGAGGCAAATGTTGCTTCTTCAGCAGTTTCTCATGTCTCGTATCTTCATATCTTTGGTATTTCTTGTCTCATGTATCTCTTTCGATTGGATAACCTAAACCTACCATAAACAAGGTAAACAACAATTTATAATTATCACCAACGATTTTTTAACCAACAATTCGACACCATTAAGTACTTATGAAATTTAAACAAACATAATGAAAACAGATAATTTATGTATGGTTTAACAAAAGAACCAATAACTCACTGTTGTATTTGAAGAATCTTTATGAGACATAGAGCTTTGAAACATGCCACCAAATGCACCATTTCCACCAGCCAATATGACGCAGCGTCGGTTTGCGGAAGAATCGACAAGCGTCTAAACCCTTTTTGATAACGTGATTACGAATCGTAAAACACGATAAACTAGAGAATCCACTCTAAAAGAAACAAACTTTTATTAATAATCAACTGATTAACAATGAACCCTAATACCCTATTTATAATATAGACTAATAAAAAGATAAATACTAATTAATTAATTAATGGATAACCTTATTCTAATCTAATTAGGAAAGAAATAACTTTATTCTAATGCAAACTAAGAAAGGAAATAAGAAATCAAAGATAGGAAACTCAATTTGGAAGGTCACGTGAGCTGCATGTTTGGGGCTAGTTTGGTGCTAGTTTAACTAGCGCAAAAAGGGGCGCCACTTTTCAAAACAGAAGGTGGCGCTAGTTTGTTGGCGCCGAAACTAGCGCCGGTTGCCATTTTGCGTTTCTGCCTTCCTCCTCGTTGCTCGACCTGACACTCGATCTTTGCTGCTAGTTCCCCTATATCAGTCTCCTCCACTTCGAAAGAACTCGACCCCGAGTTCTCTTTTAAAAGAGTAGAATCATCTTTGTGGTATTCGTAAATGTCGGCGACGTTGAAGGTGTTTGATATGTGTAACGAATCAGGAAGGGCAACGACATAAGCATTGTCATTGATTTTCTTTGTGATTTTAAACGGACCGTATTTTCTGGGTTGGAGTTTTCCGTAAGTCCCGATAGGAAATCGTTCCTTCCGAAGAAAAACCATGACGTCGTCTCCTTCTTTGAACACTTTCTTCCGACGGTGTTTGTCGGCTGTCGCTTTGTTCTTCAAACCGGTTTCTTCGCGACGTATTTTGTCGGCGTCTTTTGTAGCTTGTATGTCCCTCGTGGGTGGTAGCTCGGGAGGCAAATCATCCACAACTAATCCCTCGTTTATTCTTTCAAAATTTCGGCCTCACTCTTTTCTGCACTCATTAGCCCTTTATCGACAATAGGGCAAAAGACTTCGACTTTCTTGGTATCTTCTTCCATTTTTCTCTCGCTATTGGTCATGATGAGAAAGTTGTCACTTTTCTTATCGGAGGTCTTTTCAAAACTAGTAACGGGTGCCATGGCGATTTTTCGGTTGCCCCAACGGAATACTATGACGTTGTCTCTTCCCTTATAAGTGACATCATTATCCAATTTCCAAGGGCGGCCTAGTAGGATATGACATGCGTTCATGTCGAGAACATCGCATAGAACCTCCTCTTGGTAGTGTTTTCCGATTGATATCGGTACCCGGCAAGTCTGCGTGACCCTAGCTTGCGGGCCTTTCTTTACCCACCCGAGGGAATATGGGGCCTCGTGAGGTTGAGTGGGAAGGTTGAGGTGGTCGACTAACTTTCGTGATACTAAGTTCTCACAACTCCCGTTGTCAATGATGAGATTACATACCTTTTTGTGAACGGAGCAATGTGATCGGAAAATATTATTTCTTTGGCCCTCTTCTTTGGATGAGAAAAAAACTCGTTGGAGTACGATGTTGATCTTTTCCCCCGATTCTTCTTTGGCAAATTTTGCGCCTTCATATAAGTTGTCTTCGCTACTTTCCTCGCCGTCTATTAGTGCCGTCGTTCTTCGATTAGTGCATTCATTAGATCGATGTCCCGGCTGGCCACATCGGTAACACTTTGAACTCATCGGCCTAGCATATGGATTGGGTGTCGTGGTAGGTGTAGGTTTTCCTTGTGGTCCACCGCTAGGATTGCCGGTATTAGCTTGGTGCGGCGGGTTAGTGTCTTGAGGGGTTGCGGTGCCCTTCCCTTTATCGACGGTGGCGTTTGAGCCTTCGTTGGGTCCTTGAAATCGTTGATAGGAGTTGGAGGTGCGTGCAGATTTTTCCATTAACTCGGCCTTTAGAGCCAAACTCGAAGCTTCGGTCACGGTCCATACGTTTTGGAGACCAATCTTGTCTTGGATTGAGTTTTTCAGGCCGCTGATGTACCGAGCTACTTTTTGTCCTTCGGATTCGCCGATTTCGTTGCGATCCGTTAACCGGAGGAATTCGGTGGTGTAGTCAGTTACGGATCTCGGACCTTGGCTGCAGTTGAGATACATCCTATAAAGGATTTGCTCGTAATCTTCCGGTAGGAAACGTTCACTCATCAATTGTTTCATTCGGCGCCATGATCGGATCGGACCCCGTTGTTGTCGTTGCCGCTGGACCACGAGTTTGTCCCACCATACGGCAGCGGTGCTTTTGAGACGGAAAGCAACCATCTTGATTTGTTTATGCTCGGGTATCTCCATGATGTCGAAAAATCGATCGACTTCGATTTTCCAGTCTAGGAACTCTTCGACTCCCATGGTTCCGTAGAAAAACGGGATATCCGCCTTCATACGATAATCTTTCTCATATCTTCGGTTGTTGATCGGTTCCTCTTCCTCCTCCTCCTCTTCGGATTCGGAGTTAAATGGGTTGATCCGATTATGATTGCCATTGCGTGGCCTCACAATCGGTTCTTCAAACCTGTCTCTTCGTCGGCGATCGTCGTGAAGGACGTTGGGTTGAAGTCGGTTAACAGCCGTCGTCAGACCAGCGATTGCCGCGGTAAGGGCCGCGTTCATATCGACCAAATCTGCTTTGGTAGCGGGTTGTTGATCTACCATGATGGTGAAAAGACAGGCGAATCGTGATACCACTTGACGCAGCGTCGGTTTGCAGAAGGATCGACAAGCGTCTAAACCCTTTTTGATAACGTGATTACGAATCGTAAAACACGATAAACTAGAGAATCCACTCTAAAAGAAACAAACTTTTATTAATAATCAACTGGTTAACAATGAACCCTAATACCCTATTTATAATATAGACTAATAAAAAGATAAATACTAATTAATTAATTAATGGATAACCTTATTCTAATCTAATTAGGAAAGAAATAACTTTATTCTAATGCAAACTAAGAAAGGAAATAAGAAATCAAAGATAGGAAACTCAATTTGGAAGGTTACGTGAGCTGCATGTTTGGGGCTAGTTTGGTGCTAGTTTAACTAGCGCGAAAAGGGGCGCCACTTTTCAAAACAGAAGGTGGCGCTAGTTTGCTGGCGCCGAAACTAGCGTCGGTTGCCATTTTGCGTTTCTGCCTTCCTCCTCGTTGCTCGACCTGACACTCGATCTTTGCTGCTAGTTCCCCTATATCACAATACCACAACTAAATATTCACAAGCAGATGTCATAACAAAGAAGAGTTTTATCAAAAGGGTATAAGTCAGTTTCTATATCATTAAGCAAGTTTCTCCCCAATATTTCCAGTCATTTATTGATACATAATAGAGAACAAATTGAAAAATAATAGTTGCAAGGACACAAAAGCTAGAAAATTACAATAGAAGTTCATTAATCATTTGGTCTATATATAAAAAATAAAAATAAAGGGATTGATTAAAAATAAAAATAAATAATGATGCGATGATGGTGTGATATATAGCAATGGAATAAAGGGGTTGATTAATTGTACCTTGGAAACAAGAACATTAAGGCCAACATGCTTATTGTCCCACCCAAACTCATTAATATTTCATCAGCACCTAAACTTTTAGCATTGTTTTGTATGTAATCCAGGTACCTTTCATCCCCAGAAGCCTTTCTTAACCATGCTGCTTCCCATAACAACTCATCCTGCCAACCAATAACAATTAACAACCACACCATACCATATATTATATATAATATATGAAACAAATCTATTTTTTAAGAATATAATTATGTATAGATGCTTGCCTGATATCCATCAAAATCACAGTAAACAAAGAATCAAATCAAATCAAGGTTCTTTTGTTTTTAACAAACTTAGTTCAAACTCAACTACTTCTAACTTTGTATTAAAGAAAGACCTACCTAAAATTTTGTAATCAAACACAAATATTCGTTGGATTCTATGAATTTAATTTAAAAACATTTAAGCCTTTCATGAGCAGTGAGAGTTTAGACCTAGAATTGAAGCTAAAATGCTAAAAAAAATTGGTGGCTAGCTCTTTGAATGTTAGCATGCAATAACATGCTCCATATAGAATTGAAGCTGCTAAACAATTGTAGCTTTGTTTTACATAAGTACTAACAATAACAAACCACTTTGTTTTACATAAGTACTAACAATAACAAACCACTTATGCACGCTATCTTTGAAATCCTTAATTCTCACAAAACAACATTGAAAAAACATTAAAATATGAGGATATGTAGGCATAAAACAGTAAGTAATTTGGTGGAATGAAACATAAGTAGATTTACTTAACAAAAGCACATTAAACCTTGAAGTTTAATTTAGAGCATCTCCAACCATAACACCAAAAAAAACACCAAAAACTAAAAAAATGGTGGGCCCTCAAACACCAAAAAAATTCTCAACTCCAATCATACTCCAAAAAGAACTCCAAATTTATGGAACCATATTAAAATAACATATTTTAGACATTATGAATTGCGGCTTAGAAGGGAATTGATCTGGTGCATCTTATCTCGGTGCATCTCATCCTAATGTGCATTCATTTCTCATCCAACGGTTGATAATCTCTTCTCACACTTCTCACGTTAACCTCAACTTCTCACCGGAACCTAACCCGACTTTTAACAACCCTATTTTTCTCACATATTCACGATCACTGAATCACAAGTACATGTAGTAATGTATAGTGATAGCTTGAGATTACTTACAGGGAGATTAGTTACGTGATCAATCAGTCAAGTGAGGGTGAGGTAATTGCACCCCTACCTCATAATTTCCTCTTCACATATGCATGACTTGACCTGATTATGAGATTAAAGGGGTGCAAATAACATTTCCCTTACCACACTTGCTTTTTTTGGGGAAAAATGTGTGAAACTGACTTGCATTCTGTTCTTCACAGTCACACTCTTTTTTTAACAAAGGATAAAAGTGTTGATTTTAATGTTCACAATAGATTTATCATGGCAAACTGATAATTGTGTTTATAAACTATGTTCAAGTCTCTGAAAAACCCAAAAATACTGAATTTGGATCTAGAAAGTCAAAATCACATTTTAATCCAAAGATACTATAGTTGTATCCTACAATCAAATCCGCAGTTACAGAATTATTAGTGATGATTTTCCTAGATTCTACTTGTGAGATGTCGGATAGTAACTGAATATTATGATCAATAATTTATCCATACCGCAATAATCAGCCAGTAAATCAGTAACAGCGCTGCAGATCATATGCTACTTCTAGGGAAAAAACGATTAACACGAGAAAACTAGGGTATCGCACTACCTGAAGCAGTAGATCTATGAAGATCGACGAGAAAGACCGAACAGGTAGAACTAGAGAGAAATCATACAAAAGCGAAGTATGAAAGCAATTTGCAAGAAAAAGATGCACCGAGAGAGAGAGAGAGAGAGAGAGAGCTCGTCGTTGGAGAGGGAGACTCGACGGAGCTGTCGTCGTTGAAAGTTGAAACGTCGAAGTGATTGTGGTCTTGTGGAACTGAAATGTCGACGAGGAGTGTAGAGAAAGCAAAAGGGCGAGAGATGAAGGGTGTGGGAGGCAGAGGAGGGAGGCGTATCGTAAATAGGGTTTCTTAATTTTTGGGGGGAAGGGTAAAGGTTTAGGAGAATAGAAGAGGGAAAATTGAGAGGAAAATTTGAAGGGGAAATGAGGGGGAATTTTTGGGAAAATCTTGATTTTATAAAAAATTTAAAGATCACATAAATATATGTATTTATTTATCTTGTATATATAAATTATATATAAATTAGAGAAATTTTGGAAAATCGGTTGGAAATGCTCTAATAGTTTAAATAGCAGATATATTATTCTAAATAATGACAAGTATATTAAAAGCCCAATAATTGTTTTTGAGACCTGATATAAAAATATATTTTATCAGAAATCCATCAATGTTATTGTTATTATTGACGGATTAGCGACAGATACATGTATTTATTATTATTAATATATATTAATATTATTATTATACGTTAAAGCTCGGAACGGTCCATTAAAGCCGAATGTGGTCCATTAAAGCCGAAAACGGTCAATTAAAGCTCGAAATGGTATATTAAAGCCCGAAATGGTCCATTGAAGCCCAAAAAGTGCATTAAAACCCGATACGGTCCATTGAAGCCCAAAAAGTCCATTAAAGCCCAATACAGTCCATTGAAGCCCAAAAAATCCATTGAAGCCCAAAAAGTCCATTAAAGCCTAATACGGTCCATGTACGCCAAAAATGGTCAATTCAAAACCATCATCGTCCATTCAAGCCATAAACGGTCCATTAAAGCCCAATACGATCCATAAAAGCCCAATACGTCCCATTAAAGCCCATAACGGTCCATTAAGTCCATAACGGTCCATTGAAGCCAAAAATGATCAATTAAAGGCCAATACGGTCCATTAAAGCACAATATGATCCATAAAGGTCCAATAGGGTCCATTAAAGCCCAAACCGTTCCATAAGCCCATAATGGTCAATTAAAGCCCAATACGGTTCAGTAAAGCCCAATACGGTCCATTAAAGCCCAAACCGTTCCATAAGCCCATAATGGTCCATTAAAGCCCATAACGGTCCATTGAAGCGCAAAATTATCAATTAAAGCCCAATACGGTCCATTATAGCACAATATGATCCATTATAGCACAGTACGATCCATTAAAGCTTAAAAGAATATATTAAACCACAAACAAACCCATTAAAGTTCAATTGAGTTGATTAAACACCTAGTAGATCACTGAAACTCCAATAGGATCCATTAACGGCCATTTGGATCCAATAAACCCCTGTTGGATTCATTAACGACCATTTGGATCCAATAAACCCCTGTCAGATCCATTTAGCAGCCCAATACGATTCACTAAAGCCCATAACGGTCCATTAAGCCCATAACGGTCCATTGAAGCCCATAAAGATCAATAAGTATGTATATGACCACATATATATATATATATATATATATGAACCGTTATAGGTATGTGAGTTGCTATACACATGAACATAAACATATATGTATACATGTTACTCCATCTGCATATAACCATAAACATATATGTATGCATGTGAAGCATGTGAACCGAGTGTATATACATGTGATCTCATACATGTGTGGCGCAAACATAAATTGCCATGATCACTACGGGTGTTCATGGATCTGTTGTTTGGGTTCATCATATGTTTACAGTGAGCTTAGACGTTATGTGAACCGAATATATATACCCATGTCTACTTCACGTTTGTGAACCGAATGTATATACTACGCATTTTAAAAACTGTGTATTCTCCGATATGTTCTACAATAAAGTAAATTAGGTTTGATTTATCATTAAATATATCTCAAATATTTAATTTTCTTTAATATTTATATAATTAAAAAAATTTATCATATTTTCGGCGGATATTTTTTTTTTAATTTATATGTTTTATTTCCGGCGGATTTTCGGCGGATTTTAAAAAATTAATTTTTAATTATATTTTCGGCGGATTATAAAAAAATTAATTTCCTTTAAAATTTATGTAATTTAAATTTTCGGCGGATTTTAAAAAATTAATTTTCATTTAAATTTCCGGCGGATTATAAAAAAATTTAATTTCCTTT